>OW240912.1:258581522-258637212 GCA_933207985.1 Pelobates cultripes
TATAACAGTGAAAAAAGTGTTTTTGTTTTTAAATCCAAGCTTTGTGTCACCAGATCTAAGTGGTGGCAATGGGCACAGTATGCACTGTGAGCCTGACACAGAAGCTGGCAGCAGTGGCGGACAACTGACTGCTATTCAATCTATAACAGTGAAAAAAGTTTTTTGTTTTTAATTCCAAGCTATTGTGACACCAGATGTAAGTGGTGGCACTGACTGGGGAAATGGGCACAGTATGCACTGTGCGCCTGACACAGAAGCTGGCAGCAGTGGCAGACAACTAAGTGCAATTACATTACATAGAAAAAATAAATTAAAAAAAAGCATACCCTAACCCTAACCTAGCTATGCTTTTCCCTATCTAATGAACAGCAGCTACACTTTCCCTACTCTTACTAAGCATGCAGCTTGAGAATGAATGTAAAATGGATGCCTTCCAGGAGGTGGGAGGTTCTGCTAGGGAGGGTGTGCTGCTAATTGGCTGGAATGTGTCTGCTGACTGTGAGGTACAGGGTCAAAGTTTACTCAATGATGACGAATAGGGGGCGGGTCGAACCGCGCATATGTTCGCCCACCGTGGCGAACGCGAATATGCTATGTTCGCCGGGAACCGTTCGCCAGCGAACCGTTCGGTACATCACTAATCTTTACCCATAAACACTATTTAATGTATTATAATAGTGATTTATCTTACACTTCCACACTCTACTAGGATTTAGTTACTCTACCACCATAAATACAGATTTTTCTCCTTACTGCATGATATATATATCTTAGTCTAGCTCTTATTTGCTGAGTTTTAAGATTGCTGTATAGTCTCTATTTTCCCGAGTTCCCAATTTAACTTGCTACATGCATCTCATCTCAAAGTAGAAACAAAGTATCTTGTTATACTGTTACACATCATAGATACAGTTCAATATTGTATGCTCTTTTAGAAGGATATTGAGACACTACATGTGCTCAATAATTACATGTGTTAGGATTAGTATATTTATACCATATTTGTTCCCCATTCTTTTTATTTGGGTTTCACCCCTTTTTTTTGCACTTTTTTGTGTGTTTTTTATACCGTTTCCTAGTATTAATAAAATTGTATCTAAATTATCTTCTATCTAAGAATGATCTTCTAATTGGCTTCCCACCACTTTTATATGAGTGGTTCCATCGTCATTCATTTTCTGGTTTGTAAACAGCCATACAGAAATTCAGAGCAAAGATCTTTCAAATGTCATGGAGAGATCAGTCAATGATTTAACGTAAATTATGACTTTGGTCTAACTTTATGGATTTTAGCACTGTTTCTCTGTTATCCATGCACTGATCTGATTTATTACTCATTCAGAATAGAGCTGGCAATCTTTTGGCCTGGGGGCAAGAACAAATTATATTTTGTTGCATATAAAACTTACAGATGTCTGTGTGCATGGACCTACTCACACTGAACAAATGATATATGGGTTTAACATATGGAGGCTGCTGGAGCTGCAATTTGTGACATCACTTATCTCTACAACCTACATTGATAGGAATGGTGCAGCAGGAGGGAGAATTCACAGAAATCTGTATATGCCTAAGAGTGATTGACTCTGTTTTCTTAACTTCATTAACACCAATATCTCATCTCAACCTGCAATCACTTGCAAGATCTCCATTTTCTACGTACTCATAATTGTATAACACTTTGGTTAGCTCCAGACACTGCAGTCTGCAGGGAAATATACTAATGAGCCAATCCAGGCCTGCAGATCATTGAGATTGTTGTTCACCAGACTAAACAAGGACTGGTAAGGCCATGCACAATTATTATTATTTGACAGTATTTATATAGCGCCAACAAATTTCACAGCGCTTTACAATGGGTGGACTAACAAACATGTAATTGTAACCAGACAAGTTTGGCACACAGAAACAGAGTGGTTAAGGGCCTTGCTCAATGAGCTTACATGCTAGAGGAAGTGGGGTAATTCTTTCCTGTTGCCCCGCGCCTGCAGTCATTTGCTGACAAGCATCCCAGCACACCTCCAGTTGCTTGTTCTCATCAGAATAGTGCTCTTGTGAGGCTGTTGCTGCACATAATCTCTGTCTGCTAGAGGCCCAGAGGGCAATTGTTCCCCTGCCCCCCTTGTTGGTCGTTTCCTGTTTCCTGTGTTTTATTATTTCAAATTCAGCATCCAGTTACTAGGACAACCGGATGCTGGTCTTAATATAGCATAGACGAGGATCACATCAAGTGATATCTTAGTATAATTAATAGTTAACTACCTATATTAGTGAATTTAATAATACCAAGTGTCCACTGTGAAATACATTTCTTTCGACACAACGTTTATGCTCAATTTGTGACATAGGCATACTGAGCTAGGGTTAGGATGGCACTTTATAGAGAATAACACTTTGAAATCTTATTTTTAGAGATATTTTAACTTAAAGTGCCACGGCAGTGGAGACTACTAGGACTGTAGTGGAGGAGGTTGAGTATCATATTTAACATGAGTTCCTGAGGCTTCTGAGATCTGATACATGTCCACAGAGTTTTAAATGATCATTTCATAATAATGTAGAAGACTGCGTGTAGCAAATAGCAATAATGGTAATATGTACTTCACAGAAAACCAGGTCTTTATGTTTACATTAATTGGTTAATAGAATACTTTACACATCTTCAAAAAAAAAGTTCAAATCCATTTGTGCTGGAGCTGCAGGTCTCATCTTGCTCAGTGATCTTTTCAATAAGAAGAACATGTCTACGTTATACTTAGTTTAATGGAAGATTTAGTTTCACAAGAGCTAAAGAACTTTGTTGAATACCACTGATATTTTGTTTAATAAATTTGATTTGATTAATCTAAACCTGCAGCCGTACTGCTTATAATATCACTATTTATGTTGATATTGTGTTTTATTTTCAGCAGCCAAGAACATTGCCCTTTGACCAGATACTGCCAAGGCAGTCAAGACTGCCCTAGGGACTGCAGGAATGGATCAAGAACATCTGTCTCCAGAAGGTCAGCCTGAAGACTTCAGCATTTTCTTTCCTCCATGCCTGATGTATAAATTAATTGACATGACATGTTTTTCCCTGTGAAATAATTTTACAGCAAACGATATTAATTATTTCTCTCATTTGCCTTCACAACATTATCCAAACATCCTGTGTACAAAAGTCTAAGATACCAAAGGAATCTGAAAGGTAGAAATTGTACTTGCCTCCTCCACTCCTTGCTGAAATTGCACACATCATAGCACACAGATTTGCTAAATACACAATATTTAGGTTTTTTGAGCACTGCTATTTTGGCCATTAATTTGCGATTCCTATTTTCCTCAATTTACAGTTAAATGATTAAACCTCTGTGTATATTTATATCCGTGAGTTTAGCATGAAAGAATGCATTTGAATGCTCATTTAAAGTTAAGTGTGTGTAGACAACTACAGCATGACTGAAGGGTACGTTGGTATGTATTGTCATTATGTACAATTGCATTAGTGCAAATGAATAAGCACATGTGAATACAAAATGGTATATTTTTGTCAGTGTGTTAATGTGTTAATGTGGGGGTGTATTTATACAGTGCAGAAGTGTATTTGAGGGCATGTTTAAATGTTCGTGTGCAATTGTTTTCTGTATCCCTTAGTGTTGTGTCTCTGTATATCCCAACCGTTAGTGTTATTGAATCCCAGATATCTGTGTCCCCCAGTTTTGTATGCCCTTAGACTTTTTATGTTTGTGTCACAATACCTGTCCCTCGTTGCACTATGCAATTATGGAAGGGACGTCTCTTCTGTGTTCCTATACACACAAAACATTCCCTTCTCATCCCTAGCTTCCTGGTCCATCTTTACAACATAATTCATGAGATGGAACACGTATTTGTTTCCTTTTATATTGTCAAATGTGGCACTTGTTGATAATATGTACACAATTGTGACATCTATGATTATATATGTGCATATGTGTAATCTTCATATCTATTTAACAAAACACATTTTCTCTAAATTATGTTCTTCCTTCTATTTTTCACTTCCACACTAACTTATCTCATTACTAAAATATCCCTATCGTTCTGCTCACCTGTCCCTGGCAACACCATCTTCATTACTTCCACTTTACTCCCTTCCTCTCTCTATTCATCTCACGCACTCCACATATACCTTTCCAGCCTATCTACTCCAACTCCTCCCAAATACTCTATATACATACCCTCCTACAAAACTTTCCAATCCTACTCCCACCTTCACTTCCTTTCTATCCTTCTGCTCCTAGCAGCCAGGACCGGACTGGCCCATCGGGATATTTCCTGGTGGGCTGCAGCATGTGGGGCCATGCAGTTCAGCACATCGGCAAAGTCTGCAGCCTGCTAGCAGCAGGGAGGAGTGAGAGCACTGTAGTTCTCACTAACTTAGCTGTTTCTTGCTCAGCATAGCCACAGAAACCCACCCCTGCACTGGAGCTCCGCCCCCAGTCTCAGCAAGCCTCGACCTTTCACACAGGAAGAGATAATCTCATGCTGCCCTGCGAGTCTCCACCAGTGACAGGTTCTTGTAGATATGCTTAGTGATTGTGCGTGTGTGAGTAAGCTTGTCAGTAGTGAGCTTGTGGGTGTCAGTGATTTTGTGTGTGTATCAGTGAGGTTTGCTATATGGAGCTTGTGTGTGTGTATGCGTGTCAGTGATCTTGTCTGTAGTGAGCTTGTGTGTGTGTGTATGTGTGTCAGTGATCTTGTGTGTGTGTGTCAGTAATCTTGTCTGTAGTGAGTTTGTCTGTGTGTGTATGTGTGTCAGTGATCTTGTCTGAAGTGAGTTTGTATGTGTGTATGTGTCAGTGATCTTGTCTGTAGTGAGTTTGTGTGTGTATGTGTGTCTGTGATCTTGTCTGTAGTGATCTTGAGTGTGTGTCAGTAATCTTGTCTGCAGTGAGCTTGTGTGTCAGTGATCTTGTGTGTGTGTCCGTGATCTTGTCTGTAGTGAGCTTGTGTGTCAGTGATCTTGTGTGTGTGTGTGTGTGTATGTGTGTCAGTGAACGTGTGTGTGTCAGTGAGCTTGTCTATCGTGAGCTTCTGGGTGTCAGTCAGCTTGTCTGTAGTGAGCTTGTGAATGCCAATGAGCTTGTTTGTAGTGAGCTTGTTGTCTGTCATGCCAGGTTCACTATAACGTACAACTATCAAGGCACTAAATATGATTTATCATAGTGATAGATATAATATTGATGTGCTTTGGGAGCTGTTATATTGTTACTTACCTGCAGTCTCTCACTCCCGACAATCCATGGGTGATAGAATGCTGTAAAATCTACCCTCCAGGCCACTACCTGTCTGTTGTTATTGTATATATGTCTGTAGTGAGCTTGTGTGTGCGTGTATGAGTGAGTGTGTCTGTAGGGAGATTGTGTGTGTTTGTGTGAGTGAGCTTGTCTGTTATGAGCTTATGTGTGTTTGTGTGAGTGAGCTTGTCTGTAGTGAACTTGTGTGGTGGTGTCTGTGAGCTTGTCTGTAGTGAGCTTGTGTGTGCTTGTAAGAGTGAGCATGTCTATAGTGAGATTGTGTGTGTTTGTGAGTGAGCTAGTCTGTTGTGAGCTTATGTGTGTTTGTGTGAGTGAGTTTGTCTGTAGTGAGCTTGTGTGGTGGTGCTTGTGTGTATTTGGATTAGTGAGCATGTGTGTGTCAGTGAGCTTGTGTGTTTGTGTCAGTAGTGAGCTGGAGTTTTTGAATTTGTCTGTAGTAGGCTTGTGTGTATCAGAGTTTGTGTGTCAATGAGCTTGTTTGTAGTGAGCTTGTGTGTGTTTGTGTTTGAGTTTGTATGTAGTGAACTTTTGTGTGTTGGTGTGGCAGAGCTCATCTGCAGTAAGCTTGTGTGTGTGTGTCATTGAGTTTGCCTCTAGTAAGATTGTGTGTGTTGGTGAGCTTGTCTGTACTAAGCTTGTATGTATTTACCAATGAGTTTGTCTATATTACGCTTGTATGTGTCAGTGCGCTTGTCTGTTGTGAGCTTGTGCGTGTCAGTGAGCTTGTCTGTAGTGAAATTTTGTGTGTCAGGAAGCTTCTGTGTAGTGAGCTTGTTTGTGTAAGTGAGCTTGTCTGTGCCAAGGTTTTGTGTATGTGCCAGTAAGCTTGTGTGGGTCAGATAGCTTCTATGTGTTTCATTGAGTTTGTCTGTAGTCAAATTGTGTGTTTTTAGAGAGCTTGTCTGCGGAACATTTGTAGATGTGTGCCAGTGAGCTTTTGTGCTTGTGCCATGAAGTTTGTGTGATTTATTCATGTGGAACATGTACACATGTATACTGATGTCAACGTGAGGATGGAGAATTGCCCTGCTTAGGAAAGTGTCCCTAAGCAGGCCCACTAACAACAGACAGGGCAGTTTGGAGGCTATGTGTTACAGTACTGTAGTACTCATTGATTGTCTGGAGCGAGGGGCTGCAGTTAAGTAACCATATAACAGATGCCAACGCACATAAATTTATAATTTATCACTATGATAAATCATATATTTAGTGACTTACTAGGTACCCACTGACTGACACACACACACTATGTGTGGGGCTGGAAAAAAAGTTTTTCAGGGTTGCTTTGTATTATCAGTCCGGCCCTGCTAGCATCTGGTGATGTCTCTCCAAACCCCGGTCGCATCTCCGCAAACCCATCATGTACTAACTCAAGGAACCACACCAATCTCATACCCATCTCATGTTACTCTTCCTCTAAATCCTCCTTCAATACTGGGACTGGAATGCACGTTCTGTTTGCATTATTGCAAAATCTACTGCTGTCTACGACCTCTTCATGTCTTGTTCCCTTGATTTACTAGTGTTATCAGAAACATGTCTCTCCTCCTCTGACACTGCTACCCCTGCATCTTTATCCTTTGGTGGTGTTTGACTTACCCACAACCCAAGACACTCTAAATGTAAAGGTGGTGGTGTAGGGTTTCTCCTCTCATCTCACTGCACCTTCAAACCTCTACCCACCCCTCCTTCCCTTTCTTTTCCATCATTTGAAGTTAATTCGAATCGCCTTTACAAATCCTTCTCTGCTAACATTGCTGTTATTTATTGCCGCCTGGTTCCCCTCTCCTCTTCCTCGACCACTCTGCTGCCTGGCTACCCTACGTCCTCTCTTCTAATATTCCATCCCTAATTCTCGAGGACTTCAATATTCCCAGGAACTAGGAGCTTGATATGCAGACCTCCCAGGAACTGGATAGGGGGGTTCTGCAGCAGACATGTATCCAGTACAGAAACAAGGCAAGGCTAGAACAGGCACCAAACATGAAAACAAGACAGAACTATTAGAACCCAGAACCAGAGAAGGATAGGAAGGCCAGGCATTCTCACAGAACATGGCATGATGTGACACATACATAGATCATGCCTTTTCTACCCTTCAGACTTTCTCCCAGGATACTGAACAAGAGGTGGCTGCGCTTCTCATTTCCTCTCGTCCTACCACTTGCCCGCTCAATCCTGTCCCATCTCACCTTATCAGATCTCTCTCCCCTTGTCTTATGCCTTCCTTAACACACATCTTCAACTGCTCTCTTTCTTCTGGCGTTGTCCCTGCTGACCTTAAACATGACACTGTAGTACCTATCCTGAAAAAAACATCTCTTGACCCGTCCTCCCCCTCTAACTAGCGTCCCATATCCCTGCTACCTTTTTCCTCAAAGCTTCTGGAAAGACTTGTCTTTACCTGTATGTCTCACTTCCTTAATTCCAACTCTCTCCTTGACCCTCTTCAATCTGGCCTCTCCACTCTACTGAGACTGCTCTTATCAAAGTTACTAAGGACCTAATTGCAGCTAAATCCAAAGGCCTTTACTCCATACTAATTCTTCTTGACCTCTCTGCTTTCTTTGACACCATTGATCATGCTCTCTTTCTTCAAACTCTTCAACCACTTGGTCTCTGTGACTCTGTCCTCTCGTGGTTTTCCTCTTATCTCTCCCAATGCTCATTCAGTGTCTCCTTTTCTAATGATACCTCCTCCCCTCATCCTGTCTCGGTTGGAGCCCCCCAAGGCTCTGTCCTTGGTCCCCTTCTATTTTCTCTTTATACTGCCTCTCTTGGCAAAAGTATTTCCTCATTTGGATTCAACTACCACCTGTACGCTGATGACACCCAGATATATATCTCCTCCCCTGACCTCTTCCCTGCCATCCTGCAATGTGTCACTGCTTGCCTTTCTTCCATCTCTGACTGGATGTCCTAGCGCTTTATGAAACTCAATCTCTCTAAAACCGAGCTCCTTGTCTTTCCTCCTCCTAATACTAATCCTCCTCTTTCGCTCTCCCTTCAAGTTAGTGGTATCCACATAAGTCCATCCTTGCAAGTGCGCTGTCTTGGCATCATACTTGATTCTGGCCTCACCTTTGAGCCTCAGATGAGCTTATGGCCTCCCAGAGTAACCTCTACCTTACATACCTATCTCTTGCTCTCTCCCAAAGGGAAGCACTTTACTCTCTCCTTCAGCTATGCTTCAATCCCACCTTATTTGATTGCCATTTCCCGTCCTAATGTGTTTTATACCCCACCTCCTATAGACTGTAAGTTTGTTTGAGCAGGGTTCTCTTCAACCTATCGTTCTTGTAATTGTCTTATTTATGGTTAAATCCCCCCTCTCAAAATATTGTAAAGCGCTACGGAATCTGTTGGTGCTATATAAATGGCAATAATAAGAATAATCACAGCCCATTGTAACCCATCACAACCCAGTATAGGGTATATATAAACTTCCTGTTGTCCTTGTTTCCTTGATCTGTCCTGGTTCTTGTTACTGAAGTGTTATGCTTTTCAATTTTTCAAAGTAAGACTGGAACTCAACTACAGGTTCAACTCTTTATTTTGTCCCTAAATGAAGTATTTCAACAAACTTTAGCTGGAACATAAAATATTTTAAATAATAAATACCTGTCTCTTTAAGATCTCTTCTTAAAATAAACTGTCACTTTAAGAATTTTAGAGAGGTTCAATTTCACTTGAAATGTTTTCTGAGGTAGGGCAGAAAGCTTGATTACTTTGATCAGGTGGAACTTTAATTTAAACAGCATGTGTTAATATGCAGAAAGATTTGAAATTAAAAGTCCTTAGTTTCAGAAGAAAAATATATCTACAATTTCTTAAGAATATTGCCAAAAAAGGTCTGTTAATTCCTCTAATGGAATATTCAATAAAGTCTGCTTTTTTTTTCCCCCATCTTTAATTTTTATTGAAATGTCATCACAGTGGTACATAAATACGTTGGTTTCAGGACAGGTACAGCATGCATATATTGGTGAGCGGCAAATAACATAACATAGGTTAACATGTGGATTTAGCATACTTATTGTTTGGCATACATGTAATATCATCTTGGTGGGTTATTTGATAAGTAATGTTCCACCATCATGCCTTGCCACCTTTTTTTATGATACTCTAACATAAGCGTGACAGTTCATTTTTTTATCATGAACATAGGGGTAAAAGGGGGGGAGGGGTTCCAGAAAGAAAAAGGGGGGAAGGGGTTGAGTTCATGCAACACAGTATTTGACAGCGTTTCAGTTATCATACATCATTTAGTTTGACTACCTTGGTCTTCTTGACCTCTCATCAGCTCTGCTCTATTGGCTTTTATCGCAACTTATACAGATATTCTGCATCCCCAGTCCTTTGCAAATTTTTCTTCACATCCCTGGAGTCGATAGGCTATGTGTTCATATGAGCTAATTACATCTAGTTTTTGTTTAACGACTGCCACAGAGGGAGTTGTTTTACTTTTCCAATCCAGCGCTACATTGACTTTGGATAGTGTCAGTATGTTTATGATCACTTTTTTGTGGGGGTGTACCACCAACGCGGGCAACATGTGCAGGAGGTAGTGTTCTGGCCTATGTGCTAGTCTCACTTGTGTTTTGGTTAGGATTATTGATTTTACTTGTTCCCAATAGTTTTGTAAGTCTACAAATAGTTATTGTTCCTACCTCTCTGGTGCACCTCCAGCAGATCTCGGAAGTCCCTGGGTACATGCAGGCTAGTCTGTGCGGCACTAAATACCATCTCATAGCTATTTTACAGTATGCCTCCCACAGCAAAAGGCTTCTGGAGGCTTTTTTTTGTCATTGCCATGGCTTCATGCCATTGTTCTATGGGGAACTTCATACCCAATTCCTTCTCCCACTGAGACATGCATGATAGTTTTGCATGAGCTGGACCCCCCAGGATAGCATTGTAGCAGAGTGAGAGGGGCTTCGACTGGTTCGGAGAGAGCATTAGAGGGAGGGGCATCACATCCAATTGGGGCTTGTTGCAAATTAGTGTTAGTCGGTTCGTCAATATGTTTTTTACTCTGAGATTTAAGAATAGGTCTCTAGGTGTTAGGGAATATTGTAATTGGAGAGCCGGGAAGGTTCTCATATCATCCCCCTCTAACAGGTCTCGCACCTTGAGTTCCCCCTTCTCTGTCCATGTTTTGATCGCTAAGTCCGGTGAGAGAGTCGCTAGGGATTCTACCGGGGCCATGTAGTGGCCTCACGTCTGCCTTCTTGTGGTTCGTGCTAACCCATAAGGAGTGAGTTATATCGTATGGACGTAAGCATGCGTTTTCTAGTGACAACCAGACAGGGCTTTGTTGTGCCTGTGGATCTTTGAGGAATCTTATACTTCTATGTGCTTCATTGATGCTCTGTAATTGAGGCTCTGTAATATGCTTTTATGTCAGGTAGTCCTAGACCACCTTTCGTGTATGGGAGCCCCAGTTTATGATGTGCAATTCTGGAAGGCTTTTTCTTCCAGACGTGTGCATTAATTGTGGATTGGAATGTGTTCACTAATTTGGTTGGTAATGGTATGGGTAGTGTATGAAAGAGATATAGAATCAGCGGAAGTGTTATCATTTTTAGGGCGTTAATGCGACCCAGCCATGAGATCTCCAGGGCGGCCCATCGTCCCAGGTTAGTTTTGACTTTCTTCAGTAATGGTATGTGGTTCTCTTGGGGAATGGCTTGTATGGTTTTGGTCAGTTGTATACCTAGGTATTGTAGTGATTTTTTGCGCCAATCAAAGTTGAATTTGCTCTCTAGGTGTGTGATTGTAGGTTAATGGGTAATGCTTGGGTCTTGGCAGAGTTGTTTTTATAGTAGGACACCATCCCATATTGTCCCAGTAGGCCTACCAAATGTGGGATAGAGGATTTTGGTTCAGTTAAAAATAGAAGTATGTCGTCTGCGAAGAGGGCTATTTTTTTGGTCCCTCAGGTGTCTAGGCCTGTTATCTGTTTTGTTTGATGAGGCACAGGAGGGGCTCTACACATAGTATGAAAATGAGTGGTGACAGTGGGCAGCCCTGTCTCGTCCCGTTTTGGATGGTGAAGGGTTTGGATAGAAAGCCTGTGCTAAATACTTTGGCTGACGGGTCCCGATAGAGAGCTTTAATGCTAATTAGGAACGAGGATGGGATTCCCATCCTGGATAGGGTTTGTTCCATGTATCCCCAGTGTAATCGATCAAACGCTTTTTCCGTGTCAAGCGCCATTATAAGACCCTCCTGTGAGGAGCGGTTTGCGCAATCTATGAGGTTAACAAAATGCCTTGTGTTATCCCCCACCTGTCTACCGGGTACAAATCCTGCCTGTTCTTTCGAGATTAGATCAAGAAATAGCGGCTTAATACGTCCTGCAATTAATTTAGCATATAGCTTTAGATCCGCGTTTTGAAGGGAAGTAGGCTGAAGGTTTGCGAAGACTGTTGGGGATTTATTGGGTTTAAGGAGCATTACTATGAATGTGTCCAGCATTTCCTTGGGGAGATACCCTGATTGTTTGATTGAGTTGAATAGTTGTGTGAGATGTGGGGTGAGTAGGTCGGCACGTTAATATAGTAGTAGTTGGATAGGCCATCTGGGCCAGGGGCTTTGTATGTAGGTAGGGATTGTATCGCCTTCTTAACCTTGTCTTCTGTAAATGGTCTCTGAAGATGCTTGCCCTGGTCGTCCGTCATGCGAGGGAGTTCCACCAGGTCTAGGAACTGTGCTATTTCCTCATTAGTGGGTTGGTGGCTTGTTGGGTCTCTGTGTAGTTGATATAGTGATTCGTAGTAGTCAGCTAGTGTGTTCACTATGTCCTGGGGGTTGTACAGTTTGTCCCTGTCTTTAGATATAATGTACGGGATTTTTGTTTGAAAGTGTCGTTGTTTAAGTTTTTTAGTTAATAATTTACCCACTTTGTTCCCCGCTATGCAATAGTTTTGTTTGAGATATCTCATATGTTTCTCAGTGTCCTGTAGTTGAATTGAATGCAGTTCTGCCTTAAGTCTCCTCAGTTTGTCATGGCGTGCTGTAGTTTGGCTTTGTTTGTGTAGATTCTCCATGACGAAGATTTCTTGTTCAAGGTTATATTGAGTTTTGTTTGAGATATCTCATATGTTTCTCAGTGTATTGTAGTTGAATTGAAAGCAGTTCTGCCTTAAGTCTCCCCAGTTTGTCGTGGCATGCTGTAGTTTGGTTTAGTTGTGTAGATTCTCCACGACGGAGATTTCTTGTTCAAGGTTATATTGAACGCGTTTGCGAGCTTTCTTTACTGAGGAACCTAATTGTATGAAGTTCCCTCTCATTACTGCTTTGTGCACAGTCCATTGAGTAGTGATTGGAGTTGTGCACTGAGCGTGGTCTGTGAAGTATTGTGTGAGTCGCTCCGCTATTGTTGCTAGGGTTTTTGGGTTATCTAGTGTGGCTTCGTTGAGGCGCCAGGCGCCTCTGCCTCTGGCCGGGTGGGGCGTCTTCATATCGATTATTACCGGAGCATGGTCAAACCAGGTGATGGAGCCTATATGTGCTTGTTTTACATGTGGGAGCGTTCTATTATTACTGAGGCATAGGTCTATTCTAGAGTAAGTCCGGTGGACTTGAGAATAATATGTATTATCTCTAGCACTAGGTTGAGTGCTGCGCCAGACATCGTAATAGTCATATGTATGGATTAGGTTGGCCAAATGGGCTCCCAGAGAGAGGGATACATTTTTCGGTGTTCTGTGTTGGGATCTGCTGATGTCTAGGTGCGGATCATGTGTGCAGTTAAAATTCCCGCAGATTATGGTGTGGCCCATTTTCATCTGGTCTCTTTTCCTGAAAGCTTTGTTTAGGAATGATTTTTGTGTGTCGTTCGGTGCGTATAGCGAAACTACTGTCATTTGGATACCGTTCAAAGTTCCTATTAATATCAATAGTCTCCCATCCTTACTCGTGTGCTCTTTGGACATTGTAAAAACCCAGTCATTATGAAAGTATATCGAGACCCCCCTCGTTTTGGTGTGGGCTTGTGCGTGATAGGCTTGGGAGTACCTTTTAAAGTGAAAAGTGGGGGTATTGCTGTCACAAAGTGAGTTTCCTGTAGATAGACAATGGTTGCTTTCGCTTTGTTGACTTCGCTTATCATTAACCTACGTTTGTGGGGATTATTGAGGCCGTTAACATTCACAGTGAAAACCTTAAGGGTATCATCTATTGTCGTGTGTATAGTTCTTTCTAAGTTTGTTCGCTGACCTTCCTAGGATACTGATGAGAGCCGTGAACTCAGGGGAAAATGAAAATACATAAAACAATTCAAACATTTTCAACATGAAGCATAAACTAAAGTATATACACAGCGCCCTGGACGTAACTGGCGCTCTACGTGGACGGGATGCAAGCCCTGGCATATTACCAGCTTGCGCTCACCTCCTTGGGGGTTGCCGATCAGTGCTACCCGATCGACTCGAGTATTATGGTGTATGACCAGTTTCGGTTCCACCTCAGTTATAGATGAGGCTATCGATTTCATCTATTTTTCCCTTCACACTACTGGGTTCGACTAATCTTTTCTTTGTTACACCTATTAGCATTTTGCCTCCTGACGGGAAGAGGTATCCCATAAGCTTCCCTCGTGTTATGCTTTGAGCCCGTATTCACTTTGTGCATGTGGCTAAGCTGGGACAATAACCTTTACCCCTGTTAGGTTACTTGATTAACTCGGACCTTACTATCTTAGTTTGATACAATTTAATTGCTAACAGTTAGCTTGGGAACCTGATTGTAACTCATTACGTTGCATAACATTTTCATAAACATATATCGCTCTATACCATAACGTGGTTTAATCAGTAAAGGATATGGTGTCTGCATTTACGACCCCTTCACCGGTCTCTCTTCAGAGACACAAGTGAACCAGTCCCGTTTAGATGCGCAGGATCAGGCCACCATCTGCCATTCTTTGTGCAGGCGCTTCGGTGGAGTGGCTGTTTGGTCCCTTGAATCTTGGTACGGGAACAGTCCCCATTCTTTAAGCAGGTGCATACCCACTCCTGGTTCGTTAGCCGTGTGATTTTTCCAATTCTGCCAGATGAGGAGCTTCGTGGGGTATCCCCACCTGTACTGTATTTGGTTGTTTCTCAGTGTCTTCGTTACTGTAATAAACTCTCTGCGTCATGCCATCGTTAGGGCTGAGAGGTCCGCAAAGAGCTGGTCACACACACTCAATGACAAACACACAGACTCACTGATCTGACACACACTCATTCATTGACAGACACACTGATACTCACACACAGACTCAATTACAAAGATACTCTCACTGATTTGACAGACACTCACAAACACACACTGACAGACACACATACACTGCCACACTCATACACTCACATGCAGTACTCATACAAGCACTCACAGACACACACACACACTCATACAATCACTCACAGACACACACATACACACACATACACTCACAGACACACTCACTCACAGACACACATACTCATGCACACAGTCACTCACAGGCACACAGTCACTCAGGCACACATACACTCACACACAGACACACATACACACACACACAGACACACACTCAATCACAGACAGTCACTCACAGACACACAGTCACTCAGGCACACATACACTCACACGCAGACACACACACACACAGTCACACACAGACACTCACACACAGACACACACTCAATCACAGACAGTCACTCAGACACTCAGGCACACATACACTCACACACAGACACACACAGACACTCACACACAGACACACACTCAATCACAGACAGTCACTCACAGACACACAGTCACTCAGGCACACATACACTCACACAGACACACTCACACACAGACACACACTCAATCACAGACAGTCACTCACAGGCACACAGTCACTCAGGCACACATACACTCACACACAGACACACACTCAATCACAGACAGTCACTCACAGACACACAGACACGCATACACACTCACTAATTATTTTAATAAATAAACATTTTCCACCCAGCCTCCCTACCTGAAGAGCTGGTGTGGATGATGAATCATTCCCTGGGGTCCAGTGGGGCTGCTGGGAGGCGTGCGGCAGTGCTGTGATCAGACGCGGCGAGGGAGCTCTAATCTCCACCCTCTGCTCCCTCGCGCGCTGCCTTCTGATACCGCGGGAGCCGGAATATGACGTCATATTCCGGCTCCCGCGGTATCAGCAGACAGCGCGCGAGGGAGCAGAGCAGAGAGGTTAGAGCTCCCTCGCCGCGTCTGATCACAGCACTACCGCATGCCGCGCCGGGGGTCGAGATGGTGGCCTGGCAGGAGGGAGAGCTTCCCTCCTGCCGGTCACTGAAATATTGCGCCCCCGGAGCCGGTGCGCCCTAAGGCGGCCGGCCCTGGTGGTATGATACCAAGAGTGTTTATACTCTGTATTGGATTTACTGTTTGACCTGACCTCAGCTTGTTTGACCAATCTTCCATTCTTGCTCTTTGTTATCCTGATCTTGGCTTGACTATCAATTATGTGTATCTCTGTTATCGTTGACCTCGGCTTGTCTCTCATTTACTCTCTGTCTGCTTGCAGACATTTTGTTTATCTATCTTTGCCACTTTAAGGACCAGTATGTGTTCCTTTACTATTTCCTTTAGGCTTGTGTGTTAGGGTATTTCCATTTGTGACATTGTCCATCTTTCTGTGTCTGTGTCCACCCACTCTGTTGGTGTGTGCCACTGGATTTTTGTCCATGTATTCCTAGCTTTCTGTGTCACCAAACCTTTTGCCTGAGTCCCCCCAGCATTGTGTTTGTAAGGGGACTCATAAATTCTGGTGTTTTTGTGTAAATTTAGCCAGTCTCAGTTAACTAGAACTCACTCCAATTTTGATGCAGATGTGTCAATCCAGCAATTCTCACTCTGTATTTGATGTAGCTGCATGAATTCAGCTATGATCCCAGCAAGGCAGTATTTTTACTAGGTCATGTATTCAACCTAACCTTAAATGACACAAGATGCGACCTTTGCACCTTTTATCTTTTTGGTTTTGACATCTTGTCTGATGCAGCATGCATGTCCAATATGATGCAAAGGTGATGCAAGGCATATGGCATATGTAAACTCCTGTTCTCTTTGGACCAGTATACTTTTGTGCTTTCTTATAGCCCTTTAAGCGTGTCATACTACTGTTCCTGATTCACCATTCCTGATTTACTACATCCTTGACCCTAAACTTGTCTATCCCTATATCATCACGTTCTGATCCAGCTATTATCCTGACTGTCTTTGTCCTGATCTTCGTGTAAAAGACGCAGCTATGTTCCTGACTCTGAGTTTAATTTGTCCTGTTCTAGAGGCTAACCCTCTCTAGTTCATGTGTTAATTATCATGGCCTGAGTAGTGCTAAGATTAGTCCTGAAACTTCCTATTTCTACTCAAACTCCTGTAATATGCCTTTCTATGATTCTAATGTACCTTTGGTAAGTTGCTGACCAGGCCCGGACTGGCCATCAGGCACACAGGGCAAATGCCGGTGGGCCACGATGGCTATGGGCCGAGGCTGGCAAGAAAGGTCACAGGATCTCAACAGCTGGTCCATGTAGGGCCGGCACTCTTCGAGCGCTGGCCCTGCTGTATCCCATGACGGGCCGGTGGGGAGATCACAGATCTCCCTCACCGCTCCACAGGCAGTGTAATGCAGCCGCCGGCAGAGGAGAGACACAGGAGAGGACCCAGAGGAGCTCTATTTTACAGCTCAGCCAGGTTCCCCTCGCAAGCTCTGAGCATTGCCATGGCAACACTCCAGATCTCATGAGATTAAACTCTAACCCCGCAGGCTAGAGTTCACTCACCACTAGGACGACCAGAGATTGCAGCACGGTTCCCAGGCAAAAGGTAAGAAGCGAGGGGTGCTTTCTGTGTTATTAAAAATATATATACATATGTAGTGGCATTAATCTGCCTCCCCCAACATACAGTCCCTCCAAACATGTACACAGCACTCTCACACACATATCACCCTCACACACAGCACTCTCACACACACAGCACCCTCACACAGAGCACTCTCACACACACAAAGTGCACTCTCACACTCACACAGCACCCTCACACACACACAGCACCCTCATGCATACAGCACCCTCACACACACTCATCACCCTCACACACACACACACACATATATATATATATATATATAGATAGATAGATAGATATACTACAGTACCCCTCACACACACACTGCCCCCCTCAGACACATACTGCACCCCTAAACACATTACATTCCAGACACACACTAGATCCCTTACTCAACTCTGAATCATCTAAACACATACACACACTAGATCCCCATATACACTTTGAATCCTCTAGATACACATACTTACTAGATCTCCTATACACATTCTGGGTCCTTCAAACACACACTAGACCCCTACACACACACATACACACACTACATTCCTGACATACATACTCTGGATCCCCTATGCACACACTAGATTCCTTGTAAGCAAACACAAACACACACTCTCTACAAAACCTACACAAACTACATCACCTATACACACACACACAAACACTACAGCCCGTATGCACACACGTCCTACATCCCCTATACACACTATGCCCCCTATACACACACTCTCTACAGCCTCTAGCCACACATGCATTATATTACACCACAAGCACAACACTACTGACAATCAGCTCACTCTACACGCACGCAATCCCACATGCAGGCTCCAAACACATGCACAATACTCTTTTCATGCCCTTTTGTCTTGTGGTATCCCATTTATAGAGACACCAGAGATACGTTGCAAGCAAACACAGTGCAAGCATGTTATTAAATTTGCTTGTGCTGTGCAGAACATATACAGGGCATTTTTCTCATGCGCATGGTCTGCCCTGGAAGAGCATTGAACCAACATGCTTGCTTTGAGAGGGGGCATGCTTGTCATTGCTGAGGACAAAACACACCCTCTCTAGCCTCGCCTCCTTCTCTGTGATTAAAAAATGCCCGGGCTGAATTTTTTTTACCAGTCCGGCCCTGTAGCTAACTTATATCTTGCTGATAATTCTTTCATATCTGACAGTGTTCCTTGTGTCCCCAGCTTTCTGTGGATGTGCCCCTAAGTTTGGGGTCATTTGTCACCCAAGTATATGTGTCCATCAGATTTGTTAGCCTAGTTCCTCAGTTTTCTGGGTCCCACATACTTTATAGTCCTCCATCCTGCTGTTCCTCATCTTTTTGTCTCGTTCAGAGTTCTGTTTTCCCCCGGTTTTGTGTGTCTATACCCTTCAGCTTTGTGTCCCCAAGCTTTCTGTATTTCTAAGCTTTCTGACTCACCCAGCCTTTTGTGCAGTACAGCCTTCTGTCTCTCTAGTACCTAGTGTGCGTGCTATTATTGCAATATCTGTTGCCCCAATGACAAATTATTCATATTTGCTATTTTGTATTCTTCTATAACATACCAAGCATGTCTAAGGGCACTTTACTTATTTTTAAACTTATTTTACAAAATGAAAGAAAAAATATTTTTTTCCTGATTTTTTTTTTTTTACACACAATTGTGTGCCTATGCCAGTACACATTTACAGTGTAATGAGAAAAAAAAAATTAATATTTCAAATCTGATGTATAGATATATGCATCTAGAGCAACCAATAAGAGTACTCTTTGATTATTGGTTTTGATACAGGTAGTACATTATATTCCATAGGTATGATATAAAAATGTATTTATTTTTTATTTGGCAGGGATATAAAAAAATTTGTCATATTACATTATTTTGGGATCTGAAATAGCAATTTGTTGAGCGGACATATGGAACATGACTAAATTCTGACATCCTGCATTTGGAAACGTATAATTATCTTTAGTTTTCCCATGAGTGTGAAAATAGAGGGGAAGTTCTCTATTTTGAATGTTTTTTTTTTTTTTTTTTATAACAATATGATGATTTAGTAGAATGTTTACTACAGAAGAATTGCTTCGTGGATAATCTAGGACTGAGAGCCAATAGCCAAGGGACAAACATGAATAAAAATAGAGTCACACCGACATGACTGTGGGAAAATTAGGCATCAGGGTTAAAGGATATATGCAAGCAAGTACAAAAAATACTATTATCACATTCAAATAATTGCTTACATGTACATTCCAGTGCTGAAAATACATCCAACATTTATAAACTATGATAAAGTAGTAATGTAACTTATAGCTTGTAAACTAGGATGTATCGTTTGTTCTGTGCACATATATATTTAAAATATATATATTTTAGTCTTCAAATACATGGAGAGTCATACATGTGATCGGTCAGGCTTCATATTTATTCATGTTTGCCTTGCTCGTGAATATCATATTTTGAGGTATGTCTTTTTTCCTTAATTTAAATTTTAAAGAACTAATCATAAAACTCATCAAGCAAAGGTAACTTTATTCACTTTAAATGTCTTCCCATTGGAAAAAATAATTTAAATTGCGGGCTCTGCTAGAACAAGCATTTCTAGGCAGCGTTGCTGCCGCAAAGACAAAAATCTACACACAGTTAAAGGAACAGCACACACACAAAAAAAAAATCAAATTTTACAAGGCTACCTAAAATCACCTATCTTCAGTTCCACCATATGGTCATATTGTTTTAAGACCACCACTACTTCACAGTACCCCAATATCAGTGGGTCCTACACTTTTCTTAACATGGGAGATTTACATGACCCAAATTGAGCAGTCTCTGGAAGCAGTTGAAACTATAAGTATTGCACGTTAGCACGTAAACCTCCTATGTTAAAATGAGTGTAGGACCCACCGATATATGGGTACTGTGACGTGGTGATGGGCTTAACACATGGCCATATGGTGTAACTGAATCCCCATATTTGTTTGCTAATATAGGTGATTTTTAGTAGCCATGTAAAACTGTATTTTTGTGTGTTCGCTGTTCATTTAACTCTATTTTGTCTTCCTATTGATACAATATCTTAATCTATACTTTCTAAGTAATACAAAACCATAAGTTTGGGTTATGTCTTTATATTAATGGCAAGTGATGCGTGTGGAATGTCATTGTTTCCACATAGGAGCAGTGTAAGTGATTAGTCAGATAATTGCATGTCCAGGACCATGCTTTACAAAGACCCAGATCAGTTACAATATATATGTTTAGGTGAAGGAGGCAAGTAAACATTTTAAAATGGGGGTTTACGGTTGCTAGGGGACCTTTAGCTACCCAGTGGAAAGGGGGTTGATATATTTTTTGTGAGGGCGTAGGCAATGGCATGTCGATTACCCTTCTTTATTTAGAGCTTCCGCCTACCACTCATGCATCGGGACTGGGGGAGCATTAAGTGTAACAGATCGACGGGCACCCCGACTGGGTATCTCCGTTGAAGGATGCTCCTAGTGCTTCCTGAGGGTTTCCAGCACTCCAGCAGACACCATAACCACCGTAGTCTCCTTCAGAGAGCAAAACAGGAATAAGCTCTTACAAGAGCTTAGCAGTGAATATAGCAAGAGAGTATGCAGAGCATAGCAATCCCTTGTAGCAGATTCCCCAATAAGAGACGGCACTCCAAATTGAGGGTGAAGTATAACTGACTGTACTGGCACATACAGCCTCTTTTATTCACATTCTAGTAGAACTGCCAGAGCTGTGGGTTTATTGTTTCTTATATACACATTCTTACACATTCGTACCACCCACAGGGATTTGTAAAACAACCAATAAACACGTACAATACACTCAGACACTCCCACACAAAATCCTCCCCTCTGCCTGTGATACAATTACCTTACACAATGGGTTAATGTAATTATCACAGGCAGGAAAATACACAGTTTTACACAATATTCATAACTTTAAAAGTTTGCATCACATTCACATAAAACTTACAGCAGAATCAGCATACTCCAAATACAAACCTACGTCAAAATCATACAAATTGGTCCAGTGGGTCAAAAGTTAGATCGAAGTCCTCTGTGACCAAATGAAGCATGGCTTTTCTGCCCAAAACCGGTTCCACGGAGTCTTCTATCCTGGAGATAATTGGGAAGAAATCCAATTAACTCCAAAGACAGAGGCAAAACTCCATTAGCCACATGGTAGCAAAAGACAATAAAATACATAAATATATATAACTGTGCAGCTATTGCATAAAACAGGTACATTCAACATATCCCCAGATAGCTTAGATCTGAGCGCACATTATTACTGAATGGCGCTCAGATCACATACATACAGTTCAATTGCCATGGAGCCAAAATCTTTCACATAGTCTTTCGCTATATGAATGGGCTCCATGGCATAGCTATCTAGGGTATCACTGTTCAAATTGGGAAAGTACCGAATGACCCGGCTTTCGGGTCATTGCAGGGGGAAATCAAGTATTTCAACATGGTGCCATAGTCACAGGCTAGTTCCACCACATTTCTCCCCTTTCCCAAAAAGACTAACAAGGTATCTGGCCTCCTGTCGGTCAGTGCCTTGGTTAGTCCAGCAACCCACCAACAAAACATAGTCAGTAGTGCAGCCCACCCACAATGAAAAGTTACTGCACCAGGGGAAACGTGCAGCCAGTCTTTGTCCAGGGGCTCCATCACGGCTGTGTGGGATATGGGTACTTTGGATCTGTGGGTTGCTGAGTGGGCAGAGACCAGCGGTACTCTGCTCTGGTGCCAGCACTTCAGTTGGAGTAGTCTTGTTGGAGTCTTCTCCAATGCCCAGTGGCGAAGCTGGTTCCGTCACATTAAGTCCTCCCCGTTGTCATGATTAGAGGCCCCACTGACAGGTGGAAACCTGCAACAATTGTTGCTTTTTTAGCTTGAATCCCTGAGTGGCAAACAATATATAATTTCTAATTTTTTTCATTTTACACTGTATAGCAGTACTTTAAATTTTAAGTTCCTAAATGCAAATCAAGGATTAAGCCACAATTATTTATATATTTGTTTTACCTTTTTTAAGTGTTTCCTTGTATAATTTGAAAATCTCAACTCTTGAGTTTTTACTCTTGTTACTGAAAAATATATTTTGGATTCATGAACTAAACACTGTGGCCGCCAAAGGACTGAATGAGAAACTAACTTATTCATCCTTTATATCATTTAGAAAATACTTTGCATTTTGAGTCGAAATTTATCTTCAGTTTATTTTTTGGGAAGTTGCAAATACCCTTTAAAATAACTTATAGCAAACCCATTCGGGAATGATTGAACATGAACATTGAACAAGAGTTTTGGGTATTCACGACCTTCATTAACATTAAAAATGTGCATATTTTTTATCGTTCATTATAGAGAATAATTTAATGCATTTATATTCCCTGTAGAAGACATTTTTGATATTGTATATTTAAAGTAATCTTTTATGTTAGTTGTTGGTATGCTCCCTTTTGAACACTTAAAGGCACACTATAGTCACCAAAACAACTTTAGCTTAATGAAGCAGTTTTGGTGTATAAGTCATGCCCCTGCAGTCTTTCACTGCTCAATTCTCTGCCATTTAGGAGTTAAATCACTTTTGTTTCTGTTTATGCAGCCCTAGCCACACCTCCCCTGGTTGCGAACGACACAGCCTGAATGAAAAAAAAAATGGTTTCATTTTCAATCAGACAGAACTTACTTTAAAAGTTTTGTATCTTCTGCTCTGTAAATTAAACTCTAATTATATAGAGGAGGCTCATGTAGGGTCAAGCAAGCTATTAACAGAGCACAAGATAAGAAATTATACATTAAACAGAATTTGCAATAAAGGAAGGAAGTATAAACATTAAATGACTCTTTACATGAAGTGTTTAGGAAGGCTGTGTAAGTCACATGCAGGGAGGAGTGCCTCGGGCTGCATAAACAAAGTGATTTAACTCCTAAATGGCAGATAATTAAGCAACGAGACAGCAAGGGGCATAATCTATACATGAAAGCTTCTTGATGAAGCTAAAGTTATTTTGTGACTATAGTGTCCCTTTAACTGTGATTGTTGTTTTATTTTGATTATTGTTATTTATTGCACTTCACAATTTTTGCACAGATAACACCCACAGGAATTGTACTAACCTTTTTTAACATGCACTTTTTCTCATTTATTTTATTAACAGAACTTTTATCATGTGCAAGCTTTTGGCACAATAAGGAACATGTTTATAATGCACTTGGTTCTTGTATTTAAATATTTGCACTTCATACACATTTATTCATGTTAATATACATTAATAGTAGCACTTCAGTTTTTGAACTATAAATTTAATGCACTTTTTAAGTACCTTATCTATTTGTCTAATGTTAATAATCACACTTGTCTATTTACTGTTAGTTACAGCATGAAGGACAGCTTATATTGGCACTATGTGTTTAATTTTCGATAGGAGCAAACAGTCACAGGCACTTGTATAGGTAGTGTCTATGATAATACGTAGGCACTTTTGTAGAGGTCACCATGGTAATGCATCTGGAGATGAGTAATGTTCAAGAAATTGGAGGTACTGATTCTCTATGCATGCGTGCATAGAACAGGGAGACGTGATGGTAGCGAGAACCAAACTTAATTGACCTTCTCTACCTCCCCATTCTTATGAGAATCATCAAACATTTATTATGGTGGACACAGGTCCGTGCTGTATGTATAGATTCTTTGTTATGCAACTGCCTGACGTAAAATTAAAAATGAAATACAACTAATATCCTCCTGCCCACTACACCACCTGTAGAGATCTAGGTCCCCAAAATCCCTTCTTATTAATACCTGTGTTTTATCTTATAACATGCCAAAGGTATTGTCAATCTTGTAGAAACAGATTTTGCATTCAGGAAAGTATTAACGTTCGTAAATGTAATATTGGCAATTGATATTACTTTAAATATTGTTAGTGTCCTAGAGACTACTGATTTTAAATATTTCACTAACATGCAGGTCTGAAAGGAATCCTTGTCCCGGTTTTACATAATGTAGGTTTAACTAAATGAACATAATTTAGCCTTAAATTTTTAGCCTATACATTTTGATGATTTGTGGACAATGATTAATTTGTGATTTGAAGCTACCATGAAATAAAACCTTGTTCTGAATAGCAGGGTATACCTTACACAGAATTTGCAATTAGCAATTCAAGTATATGATGTAGTTTTAAGGCATGTGGATTGCACAAAGAACATAATCTTTTTTTTTTTTTTTTGCCTGCATTCCTAATAGTAAATGATTTAAAGGCTTCAGCCATAATGATCACTCCCTAAGGTTTTTGTTGAATATTATGTGTAGTCAATTTATTGGCATATAGAAGGAAAACCATCTTAATGATTTCTTTTGTGATAACATCTAGAGAAGCAGTAACCCCTTGTTTATGGTTTGTTGAATAAAATACTATTTTGCTTCCAGCCTGATCTCTGAATTCACTACAGTGTTCCCCACACAATTTAGGTCAAAGCTCTTATCTTCCAGGTCTACTTATATAAAAAATTTATTGAATGAACTACAGTCACATGGCATACAGTTGTAATTACAAGTATGTTTTTAAGGCCCCTTCAACCATTCTTCTAATAAGAACACTGGAGAGTATTATACTGGCAAGTTTATTCTGGCTGTATTAAAGGACCACTATAGTACCAGGAAAACAAACTCGTTTTCCTGGCACTATAGGGTCTTTAGGTATCCCCAACCTTCAGGGTCCCCCTCCCCCCGGGCTGAAGGGGTTAAACACTCACCTTTCTCCAGCGCCGAGCTCTGTCGGCGCTGGGGAACTCTCCTCCTCCTCCCGACGTCAGCTCTGAATGCGCATTTCTCAATGCTTTCCTATGGCCTCCAGCGTCTTCTCACTGTGATTTTCACAGTGAGAAGCGTGGAAGCGCCTCTAGCCGCTGTCAGTGAGACAGCCACTAGAGGCTGGATTAACCCATATGTAAACATAGCAGTTTCTCCGAAACTGCTTTGTTTACAGCTGCAGGGTTAACCCTAGATGGACCTGGCACCCAGACCACGTCATTGAGCTGAAGTGGTCTGGGTGCCTATAGTGGTCCTTTAAGTATGTTCAACTGGATTAACTAATGTACTGTTTTGTGCAATGTTTGACTAACTGCCAGTCTGCATGTATAGCTTGCTGACATTACCCTAGCACAAGACACATCCATGACATTTTGTTGGCCATACAGAATTTTGAAAGCTATGCATCAGTGTGTTTAAAATGTACCATATAGGGGGCGGGGCTTGACAGGCGATCAGCACAGACGCCATCTCTGGGGCTCCTCAACCAAAACCGGGGATTTCTCCCGAACCCACCGACACACCGACTTACCTGCAGTACCACCAGCTGCAGGAGACAGAGAGGCACACACCGATGCCTTTCTTTCAGCAAACGGGCGCCAAACACAAACGCCGACCACCCAAGGCCTACCACGCGGCCGGCCTGAAAATCACTCCGCAAACCTCCGAAGCCTGGTGGGAGCTAGACTGGCTCACTCCAGAACCCCTACAAAAACAGACCCAACGATCTGAAGAAATGGGGAAAAAATCCCACAAATCCCAGGCAGCCACCTCACAAGACAGGCAGGACATTGGAGTGCTGCTACAACGCACACCAAAGCCCAGGGAGCAGGATCAAGCTGAAACAGGGGCACAGGACCTTAAAGAGACAGGAGGGGTGAGTGACACCACACAAGGGCCACACGCAACAGGGCTCCAGACAACGCAAACCTCGAACAGCCAGGACCCTGCAACTAAGCAGGACATCGACAACCTTTTTAACCGCATCCAACAACTATTCGCGGCAGACATAGCCGCGGTGCGCACAGAAGTGCAAGCGGTAAAGGCACATATCCAGGCAACAGATTCCACTGTGGCTGACCTGCAACAGCAGCTAACGGCATTAACAGACACAGTTAAACAGCTACAGGGGTCACACACGGAAACCTCGCTGAGAATAGACGCTATAGACGAAAGAGCACGCCAGAAAAATATCAAGATACGTGGTGTTGCAGAAACAGTCACCCCTGAAGAATTACCACACTTCATAAGGAGAATGGTGTTCAAACTACTCCCTGCGAAACAAGCCAAACAATTCACGCACGACGGAATCTACCGCATAGCTAGGTCCCCCAAGGCGCCGAATACAGCTCCAAGGGACATAATCCTATGCTGTGGGACGAGACAAGACAAGCATGCCCTATTGAAAGCATCATACAACAAGACACCAATGGACTTTGAGACTCACAAGATCTCGTTTTTCCAAGATCTCCATCGTACCACACTGACATGGCGGAAAACGATGCAACCCATCACGCGAAAACTACAAGAAGCTGGCATATCATACAGATGGTCCACACCCAGATCCCTTACGGTTCATCTCAACGGCACACAGTTGAAGGCAACCGACGTGGCGGAAGCCACCACCTTCCTAGCAGCAGTGGGCATCAATGACACCACGCAAGAGCAGAGTGCCAGAGACACTAACGGGACTTGGGACATAGATAACATTACCCCGTTCACTCCACGGAACGGTCAGGGTGATGGGACTTAAAGTACCTCCTTCTCTAAAGTTGCAACACCATGGTTTTATTGTTTCCTATTTTATTTTGTGCTTTCAATATTGTTTCCACCCGTTAACTGAAAAGGTTCACATAACGACCGGACTGAACCCCCAGAGATATCTGTGCACCTAGGTAGTTGCTCTCCTAGAGATGACCTGCCTAACGATTCCTAGCCACTGACTAGACTACATTCACCCCCTCCCCCCCCCAGACGTCCCCTAGGGTTAGGGACGTAACATAACCCACCCTCGAAAGCACACGCCAACTCCACTAATGGACACTCTATATACACTTATCTCCCATAGCGCCGCTAAAGGCGTGGGAACCGCATATATGAGAACAGACTATGCCACGCAGGTACATAGACAACAGATAGCACAATATACTAACAAAAGGGTCACTTAGGCCCAACTGCAGCAGACTGTGAACCCCTTACAAGGGCTCACACCTAGACGAACATGAACAGGAATGCCCGAGTCTTGAGACATGACTAACAGTTTATTTGTTACATCCAGATTAAAATACAAAAACCACAAAAATGTGCCGACGCAGCGTAATGGAACAAAGTAATAGTCTTGTATTTTTAGCACCTTATGTAATATGTTTCATTGTGAAAGATGCCTATTCCTGCATTTGTTTATTGTGACGATGTGGGAAAATTTGTTAACCCATGCACAATGAAAAATAAAGAATTTATAAAAAAAAAAAAAAATGTACCATATAGCTGTTAGAAAGTTTAGAGTAGTGAAAGGCTATAGGAAATGATCCTATGATACTTTGCCAATCTTAAGGTTTACAAAGTATCATGGGATTTAATTACAACAACACCTAAGTACCTACTTTTTTGCCATTCTTGGAATAAAGGGCAAACGTGTCTGTTGAGGCAGAGGAAGAAACTTCATGACAGGATGTAGCATATCACACTGGAAATCGTGGGGAAAAAAGTCAAAATTTAATTTCAATTATAAAAATAAATAAAAATACTTGGACTTAATTTTAAAAAAGTCACTGTTTTTATGGCTCTATTATGCTACAATCATAAAATCTCATGCAAAAATGCTTCTGCAATCTTTTTATAAAGACTGTTGTAACGTGTTTTACGGTCTGTTTTGAAACAATTAAAAAAAAACAAAATGTACCTATATGTGTTTTCTTATACTGTGTATATATTTTTTTTTCAGCAGAAATGTGCAGGATAGTTTGCACAGACCTTCCAAGACAAATCAACATAAATAATTAAAATTGTCACTTTGTTTTCATGTGCATTTGGCACACTGCCAGCAAAAGCAGTAACAGATCATTGTTTCGTTAGTGTTATTTCTGGTTATGTTCATTTATTATACATGACATTCCATATGGCCTTCCAAATGAGATTCTTAATAAAACTGTTAATTCTAAACCCATAGTTCAGGGAACATGTATTAGTTAAGGGCATTCAAATAAGCTCCACTTGCATGAGCAATGCTGTCAGAAATGTTTACTCTCAAGATTTGTGTCAGAAAACTATAAACAATTATTTAGAAGACCATAAACAAATGTTATCTGCTATATTCATATAAACAAACAAAAAACTCTGCATTGCTTAAAATAAATTTAGTGTGTCTGCATCATACTGAACAACACAACTTCTGATAACCTTGTCATTTAGATATATAGATATATTGCTCTACAAATGCCAACTGCTTTCTTACTAAAAATAAAAACACCTATCAATCTCTAAATATTGCACCCGTAAAAAGCGATAAGGTTAATCAACTATTGTATGAGATGATTACTCTCAGTCAATGTGCTAAACCTTGCACCACTGATGGACCCCAGGTAAGAAGTCAAACTATTTTGATTCTTTACATTGGGGAGTATCTGTGTACTCCTGACACCATAACCTTTAAATGAGTGTTTACATGAGAACATTGCAATATGATTTTAGCCACAGGATAAACTTTAAAGCAGGGTTGCCCACAAGATATATCTCCAGATTTTTTTTAAAACTACACCTTCCATGATGCCTTGTCATTCTAAATGCATTCCAAATGCATGCAAAGCATCATGGGAGTTGTAGTTCTACAACATCTGGGGATCATCATCTACCTTTTGGGCATTCCTGCTATAAGGTTCATCCAGTGGCTAAAATCATATTGCAATGTTCTCATGTAAACACAGACTCCAAATTTCTTCCAGACTTGCTTTTATCACACCCATAATAAGGTCATTCACACACTACACCTTCAGAGACATCCCATGGCCTTGAGGAGACCAGTCAGCAAAGAGAATACAGAACACAACATTGTAAAAAAAAAATCCAAGGCAGGTTTATTGAAGCACACTGTGCAATGTTTCGACTCACTAAAAGCCTTTACCAAAATAAAAGAGAGTTTAACGTAAGGCACATAGAAAATGTTCCATAAAAAATTCTAGAAACCCTGGACATTTTTTAATTACAAGGAAAGTATTTTTTAGCATTGTTTAGTGAATCTTCTCCACCAATCTAAAATCACCACATCAAAGATAAAAGGTACAAAGAAAATGTGTTATTTATAATCTACCAAAGATAGATAACGAAATGCACTTTCACACTTTGAGATGTCATGAATGTTAATGTACTGTCTAAGCTTGAACAAAAGAACACAATAGTTTAAGAAGAATACATGCATACTTTGATGAAATTACATCTCTATATCAGTCCATACTATCTATACATAATGTGCCACTACATTAATCTGTGATGTTACTTCAATCCACTTCGGTTTTCTTGACAGATATCATCTTAAAATAAAATTGAGAGAAGAACATGGCAACGCACAGTTTTAAAGGAACACTCCAAGCACCATTTCCATTATAGTGCCTTGTAGTGGATACGATGCTAGCATTGCCCTGGCAATCCTCCAATATACTTTTTGAATGGTTTGACTTCTGACCTGGGGTCTGCCAGGTGCTGCTTCCCACCCTTAGTACATATTAGAGGTTTGCCAAAAGCTTTCTGAGGTAAGCCTGGCAGTGCATGGCTAGCATAATGACAGGGGATGATCAGCGGATGCTCTCAGCCAATGAACTGGCCAAGCACTGCAGAGCTTTGCTCAAGAGAGTTAACAGAAGCTCCTGATTGGGAGCTTAAACACTCCCTGTTGTTGAGAGGAAGTGGGGAGTGACTCTCAGTGGACCCCAGGTAAGAAGTCAAACAGTTCTAAAATGGTTTGATTACATTGGGGGTTACATGGAGGATTGTTATAGTGCTTTTAGTGTTGCTTTAAGCTAACTTTTTGCTACTTTACTTTAAATGACTGAAACCCATGAATGAATCAAATATAACTTGAGAAATCATGTGAAGTATGATTGGTCACAGCTAAATGAATTGTTTACCAAAATACACATTTAATTGTCATAAAAATAGTAAGTGGAAATGTGTTCTCATAAATGTTATTGCATTCCGATTGATATATATTGCTTATGCACAAATAACGTCATTAACATATGTACATCCCTATCTTTGAAATCTGTCAAGGCCTGGGCCGGCCTAAGACATTCTGCTGCATGGATCAAAGGATGAAATGCTGCACCCCCCCTACACACACACCAAAACCAAGCTCACAAAAATATGTCCACATCCATTAATTTATGCAATGTGAGCTGTGGATGCAGTGTGTGTATTGGATGCAGTGTGTGTAGTGAATGCATTGTGAATGTTTGTGTAGTGGATGCAGTGTGTGTGTTTGTGTAGTGGGATACAGTGTGTAATGGATACAGTCACTGGCATACATACCGCAGTTGCAGGGGTCGGGGCTGCGACCGGGCCTGGACCTCCAGGGGGCCCAGCCGCCCTGCGACCCGGTATGTACGCCAGTGTGGCCAGCCTCTTCTCCTGGGGGGCCCAGGTGCTAGCCACCTGAGGGCCCCCCAAGGCTGGCCCTGGTGTTACCGGCCGGTCCTGCAGGTGCGCAAGGGAGCACTCTCCCCTGAGCACTCTCTGCCAAGCTCCCTTGCGCACACCGCACTGATGCCGGAGCCGGAATATGACGTCATATTCCGGCTCCGGCATCAGTAAGCAGCCAGCAAGGGAGCTGAACAGGAGGATCTCAGTGCTCCCTCGCGCGCCCGCAGGACTGGCCGCCCAGCAGCACCACTGGACCCCAGGGAATGCCCTCAGCACTCCCAAAGGTGTTTGTGTGTCAGTGAGTGTGTGTGTGTCAGTGAGTGTGTTACTATGTGTGTCTGTTACTGAGTGTGCTAGTTTGTGTGTGTCTGTTGGTGAGTCTGTTTGATGTCTGTTAGTGAGTGTGTATGTTTTGTAAGTGAGTGTGTATGTGTGTCTGTCTGTCAGTGAGTGTGTATGTATGTATGTCGCTGAGTGTGTCTCTGTCAGTAAATGTGTGTGTTTGTTGGCTGGTGTGTATGCGTCTGTTCGTGAGAGTGTGTGTGTTTAAAACCCCTTCAGCACTTACCTTTCTCCAGCGCCGGACTCCCTTGGCGCTGAGGATCCCTCCGCCCCGATCCACCTCTCAGCTCAAAAAGTGCAAATGAGAATCGCTGAAGCGCCTCTAGCGGCTGTCAGTGAGACAGCCACTAGAGACTGGTTTAACCCTCAGTGAAACAGCAGTTTCTTTGAAAACTGCCATGTTTTCATCTGCAGGGTTAAAACTAGAGGGACCTGGCACCCAGACCACTTCATTGAGCTGATGTGATCTGGGTGTCTGTAGTGGTCCTTTAAGTGTGTGTGTATCTGCATGCACTGGCGTACATACTGCAGTCGCAGGGGTCGCAAGCCTGCGACCCCTGCGACCAGGTGCCCGCCGCCATGTGTTGCGGCCCAGGCCCATGCAGAGTAAGCGCGGGGGGGGCCACGGATCAATTTTCGCACCGGGGCCCCATGGGTCATGTATACACGACTGGATACAATGCTTGTGGTGTGGTCTGTGAGGAGGGGAGCAGTTTACTTTATGAATAACATTTATTCCCCTTACTTGTGGACAGGGAGTGGGCACACAATATTTCCTGGTCTGGTGGCGCAGAAATTTGTCCTATGAAGAGGGGTCCCAGATATCTCATTTTCCATCTCCAACAGGATCAGCTCCTCTTGCGAGCCGCAGACACTGGACCACCAGGGAATCAAGGTATGTAAGTGTAGGGTAGCTGGTGATAGCCTCCCCACAGCTGTTACCCCCACCCCTGTGTCCCCTACACCATGCCCCATACCACTGTCACCCCCACCACTGCGCCCCCCACACCATGCCTCATACCGCTGTGCCCCCACACCATGCCCCATACCACAGTCACCCCCACAACACCATTCACCATACCGCTGTCATCCCCATACCCTGCGGCCACCACTGTCACCCCCATAACCTGTCCCATACCACAGTCACCCCCACACCCTGCCACTGTCAACCCCACACCATGCCCCATACCACTGTCACTCCCACCACTATCACTCCCACACCATGATCCATATCACTGTCACTCCCATCACAGTCACCCCCACACTATGCTCCATACCCCTGTCACCCCCACATCATGCCCCCACCACTGTCACCCCCACACCCTGTCCCATACCACTGTCACCCACATCCTGCCCCAGGACATTTTCATTTAGGGCCACCACCCGCTGCTCAGGGGTGGGGGCCGAGGAGGAGTACAATAGGTCCCCCCCCCTCATTCTCCTTTAGGGCCCCCACCGCTCAGGGCCGGGGGGAGGATAATAGGTTCCCCCCTTATTGTGATTTATGGCCCCCACCCACCGGCCATAGGTTGGGGGCCAGGGGGAGGACAATAGGTCCCCCCCACATACTCATTTAGGACTACTATCCGCCGCTCAAGGGTGGGGGCCGGGGTGGGGACTATAGGTCCCTCCCCCTATTGTTATTTTTTATTTATTTTTTACAGCAGTGAGCAGCCACAGTAGACATGCCTTTCATACATTTCAATCTCCCTTATACTATTATGGGGGTCATATTGACCCCCATAGAGTGAGGGAGAACATGGGGGGCTTAGGAAGTGGAGGGGAGCACTGCTCTCTGCCGCTTCTATTTTTTACATTTTACAAGGAGGGAGCTGCGTGCCGGTAGCTCCCTCCTTGTAATAAACTGAACAAACGAACACTGATATTCAGTGTTTGTTTGTTCGTCTGACATTTCTATTCATTCATTCGTCTTTCTGACGAATGAAGGAATAGATTTCAAATAGATTCCATTTGCATGCCCAAGCTTTTAACTGGGCATGCGCGGAGATTTCACAGTGCTATCTAGTGTGGGCAGATGACGTTTCCCACAGGGCCTTCATCTTCCCACAAAAAGATGGCGGCGCCCAGAATCTAGGTCCAGGCAGAAAATAAAGTTTAAAAACTAGATAATATGGGGGGTTATGGGCATTTGGGGTGACTAGGGGGTCAAGTAGATGTAGTGGAGTCGGGAAGGGGCGGTTAAAAAAAACGGATTTAGCCATGACAGTACCGCTTTCAGCAACTTTAGTTTCTGTTTATTTAGGGTTTATTCAGTACATTCTCAGTATTCCTGTCAAATGATAGCTTTATAATATTAATCCTCTTCCTTTGACCATGATCTCATATTGAAGTAAAATGACCTGAAACAAAAGTAAAATTTTAAATTGGATATATACCATAAAATATAAAATGTGAAATATTTTTTGTCCATTTCACCCTCAGAATTAGTTATATAGGCTGAAAAGAGACATGTGTCCATCAAGTTCAGCCTTCCTCACATTTGTTTTTTGCTGTTGATCCAAAAGAAGGCAAGAAAAAACAACTTTTTTAAGCACTTACAATTTTGCATTAAACTTGGGGAAAAAAATCACTCTTGACCCCAGGATGACAGTCAGATTTATCCTTGGATCAAGAAGCTATTTCCCTACAGTTGAAAAATTATATCCTTGAATATTCTGTTTTTGCAAGTATGCATCTAATTGCTGTTTAAACATCTGTACGGACTCTAATAAAACCACTTCTTCAGGCAGAGAATTCCACATACTTATTGTTCTTACGGTAAAAAAACATTTCCTTTGCCATAGACTAAACCTTCTTTCTTCCAGTCTAAACGCATGACCTCGTGTCCTATGTAAAGTCCGGTTTGTGAATAGATTTCCACACAATGGTTTCTATTGGCCCCGGATATATTTGTATAATGTTATCATATCCCAGACGTTTTTCTAAACCAAAGAGCACTGTATTTTTGCTTTTATAATAACATTTTATACTCCATGTGAAATATTGCAAGATAAAGAACACTGTACAGTCTTTAAAGCTTTTGATTCCCCTAAATATTTTATAAAGTTTGAATGGATAAGTAGTAAGTAAACATTGTTTATATTTACATTATTTTCGTTTTTAAGTTTCTCTGAAGAGCAAACTATACAGAATATGCCAGTTTAATTATGTGTTTATATGCTACCTATGCATTCCCTTCTTTAAATATGTTATGCTAATATTTTTTCAATCAAATGTTCTTTGTAGTGAAGGGGGTAAGCATTAAAAACAAAAGAAAGTATGTGCAAGAAAATAATCAAAGAAAAGTAAAGCCAAAATGTTGGTGGATGATGTTGTTTCATTGGACTAAAAAAAATAAAAATAAAAAAGCATATTTTATATAAATTTTACAATATCATTAATCTGTATTTATGAGTTAATACATACAGAAGCCAAATAAAATTGGTGGATGTAGCGGAGATGCAATATTCCCCAGGGTATCTCCGCTTATAGTCCAAGTGAGGCTCAGGAACAAGTAAATAATAAATCCACAGGCAAGGTTTCCAGCAGGTAAAATACAGCAATATCCCCACAGCAATCCCAATAACTGGACGACACACAGTTTCAGGAGCAGAACTGAAAGCTTTAATCCACAGTCTCCTTTTAAAGCATGCTCCCATGCAAGGGAGGGATTTACACTCATTATTACAGTAGCCAATCCTGTCCTGGTAACCTCCCACACATCTCCTCCCCTCAGCCAGCATCATAATCCCCTTATCCAGTACAGTAATTCCCCCCGTTTCTGGATGTACCCCTAAACGTAGGGGTACCTCTTTAAATCCTACATCCCCGGATACCCCTGATCTGGGTGAACAACATATCCAAAAATCACCCAGATCAGACCAGGGGTTCGGGAAATGTATGGAGGGAATAAAATGACCGACCGCACTAACTGAGATAGCCGAATAAGGTTCCATGCGAATGGGCCCTGCGGTCGGTCCTGGCATAAGGGAATAAAATACATGAAAGCCTCTAGCTATAGAGGCTAGGGAGGGTTCGCCTGAATCCCCTCGTTCGGTTCTTTCTATCTACCGAACGAGGGGCCGTTCGGTAGTTAGGAACCGAACGGACCGGGCTTGTGGAGGTCTCAGCGGTGTTCGCCTACTCGAGTGTCCGATTTGAGTTCCAGACACTCGACGGCAAAACACCGCTGTTCGGGAGTTTTAAAATGGCCGCCACCACGTGTTCGTTTGTCGAATGGCGGCCACCCCCGAGAACAAAGGACGGCTACTTACTAGGCAATTACCCGTTCGCAACAATGTTGCAACGGGTAATTGAGGACACACTTCACACAGGGGGGGTCTGGTTGTTCGGTAGTTTCATTCGAATGAACTAAGGGAATAAAACTACCGAACAATCAGAGGAATACAGTTCTTTTAAACACATAGAAAACCAGCAGATCACACGAATGCAGTTATTCACAAGACATTTGCAGGACAGCCCAGTGCCATCCGCTACAGTGGATTACTGGGATAATTATATTATCTTAATAAAACACTTTGGGCACAATAAACTCTACAGCTCCCTTAGTAATAGTTTGGCATTTACCTTGCTGTTTTGGATGCCCATGTTCCTTCCAATATGAGTTGATTTGATTAAGCGCACATTCATACTTCGGAATGATCATGCCCCCCAGAGGCGTAACTAGAAACCACAGGGCCCCGGTGCAAAAACATTCACACAATACACACAAACTGTTAAAAAATGTTGTCACCCTCCTGTTTCCTACCTTTAGGTGCAGGAGGGTAACGTCTCTGCGGTATAGTGGCTGCCTAATGGTGATGGGAGTCAAAGTTCCTACTCTAAATCCCTCCTTTCCCTGCATTCTTCTCCCGCGCGGCTCTGCTACGTGTATGCTGGGAGGAAGTGACGGCTTCCTCCCAGCGGGCGCTCTTACGTCATCAATGGGGCCCGGACGCGTTCTTAAAGCGCTCCAGCGCTGACCGGGCCCCAGGTAATCCATTGCCATCGGGTGGCCCCAAGAGCACAGACCACCCTTTCATTGTTGTCCCGGTGCCTGCTCCACGCGGCCGAGACCGCACAACAATGCCAGCGGACACCAGGGTTAGAGGGGTCGGCAGGGCAGCCGGGCCCCCTGGAGTGATGGGCCCAGTCGCAGCTGCGACCCCTGCGGCCATGGTAGTTTCGCCAGTGATGCCCCCATACATTGTGAATAAATACTTATAACTAATCCATTCCTGAGTAAAATGTAATTATTTTGGTTGTAGACAGATCTTTGAATGGATTATTATGCAAATATGTCTTTGTGTGTCACACATTAAAATTATGTTTTTCATCCAACTTTAAATATATACACTGCTCAAAAAAATAAAGGGAACACTTAAACAACACAATGTAACTCCAAGTCAATCACACTTCTGTGAAATCAAACTGTCCACTTAGGAAGCAACACTGAGTGACAATCAATTTCACATGCTTTTGTACAAATGGGATAGACAACAGGTGGAAATTATAGGCAATTAGCAAGACACCCCCAATAAAGGAGTGGTTCTGCACCACTTCTCAGTTCCTATGCTTCCTGGCTGATGTTTTGCTTGCGGTGCTTTCACTCTAGTGGTAGCATGAGATGGAGTCTACAACCCACACAAGTGGCTCAAGTAGTGCAGCTCATCCTGGATGGCACATCAATGCGAGCTGTGGCAAGAAGGTTTGCTGTGTCTGTCAGCGTACTGTCCAGAGAATGGAGGCACTACCAGGAGACAGGCCAGTACATCAGGAGATGAGGAGGAGGCCGTAGGAGGACAACAACCCAGCAGCAGGACCGCTACCTCCGCCTTTGGGTAAGGAGGAACAGAAGGATCACTGCCAGAGCCCTGCAAAATGACCTCCAGCAGGCCACAAATGTGCATGTGTCTGCTCAAATGGTCAGAAACAGACTCCATGAGGGTGGTATGAGGGCCCGACGTCAACAGGTGGGGGTTGTGCTTACAGCCCAACACCGTGCAGGACGTTTGAAATTTGCCAGAGAACACCAAGATTGGCAAATTCACCACTGGCGCCCTGTGCTCTTCACAGATGAAAGCAGGTTCACACTGAGCACATGTGACAGACGTGACAGAGTCTGGAGACACCGTGGAGAACGTTCTGCTGCCTGCAACATCCTCCAGCATGACCGGTTGGGCAGTGGGTCAGTAATGGTGTGAGGTAGCATTTCTTTGGGGGCCGCACAGCCCTCCATCTGCTCACCAGAGGTAGCCTGTCTGCCATTAGGTACCGAGATGAGATCCTCAGACCCCTTATGAGACCATATGCTGGTGTGGTTGGCCCGGGGTTCCTCCTAATGCAAGACAATGCTCATGTGGCTGGAGTGTGTCAGCAGTTCCTGCAAGACGAAGGCATTGATGCTAAGGACTGGCCCACCCGTTCCCCAGACCTGAATCCAGGGATCAAGTCCTGGGGAATAAATTGTGTGAACTCACCCAAAGTTCCACCATCTCCCCCCTCCCTCAAATAAATTACACTCATATGCATATATAAACACACACACTCACTCAGGTGCACACATAAACACAAACATACACTCACAGACACAGACACACTCACAGACACACACCTACACTCACAGACACACATACACTCACAGACACACACACATACACTCAGACACACACACACTCACAGACACACATACACTCACAGACACACATTCACAGACACAGACACACACTCACAGACACACACATACACTCACAGACACACACACTCTCACAGACACACACACACTCACAGACACACACACAGATGCACACATATACACTCACAGACACACACACATACACTCACAGACACACACCCACACACTTACAGACACGCACACACCCACACACTTACAGACACACACACACATACAGACACACAAATTATTCATATTTTATATATTTATTTTTTTACAAAAGTCCACCCAGCCTCCCTACCTGGAGAGCTGGCGTGGACCTGTCCCTGGGGTCCAATGGGGTGGGCGGCTCTCTCCATATCACACGCGGTGAGGGAGCTGTGTCCTCTCTGCTGCCTCTCACCACGCGGACTGTCTGATGATGCTGGGAGCCGGAATATGACATCATATTCCGGCTCCCAGCATCAGAAAATGGCGCGCGGCGAGAGGCAGCAGAGAGGACACAGCTCCCTCGCCGCGTGTGACAGGGAGAGAGCCGCCCACCAGGGGGGTCCATCAGGTGGCCATCAGGCCACCTCTTGGGTCCCCCACGACAGGCAGCATTTTTTGCTGCCCCTGAGTGCCTGCAGGCCCACACGTTCCTGCAGGACTCCAGCACTGCCAGAATCCAATTGAGCACATCTGGAACATCATGTCTCACTCCATCCACCAACGTCACGTTGCACCACAGATTGTCCAGGAGTTTGCAGATGCTTTAGTCCAGGTCTGGGAGGAGATTCCTCAGGAGACCATCCGCCACCTCATCAGGAGCATGCACAAGCGTTGTAGGGAGGTCATACAGGCACGTGGAATCCACACACACTACTGAGCCTCATTTTGTTTTAAGGACATTACATCAAAGTTGGATCAGCTTGTAATGTGTTTTTCCACTTTAATTTTGAGTGTGATTCCAAATCCAGACATCCATGGGTTGAAAAATTTGATTTCCATTTTTTAATTTTTGTGTGATTTTGTTGTCAGCACATTCAACTATGTAAAGAACAAAGAATTTCAGAAGAATATTTAATTCATTCAAATCTAGGATGTGTTATTTTTGTGTTCCCTTAATTTTTTTGAGCAGTGTATATATATATACACACACACACACACACACACAATTTTCTTCCAAACGGTGCAGGTTTAAGACATCATTTTGGTTCTGGAATATCTTTATATGAAGGTATTTATGCAAATGTGTACTGATATTGGTACTCTTTAGTGTAGCTTTAGATAAGAATGCAGTTATCATTATGCAGAACAATACTGACAATAAACAGTCTTGGTTTTTTGTCATATTTTAAATCACTCTTTTGATTCCTAGATCAATAATTTTAGTGTTGTGGGTAATTACCAAGAGCTAATATAATACCTTCAGATCTACATAGTTTTATAGGACCATTGTTTCTTACAGGTGAAGAGGTTAAAAACATTCTTAACGCCTAATTTCATGGTCCGCATTGAGTCTTCTAATAGGTGCATAAGAAATCATTTCTTATTGTGTTATTTTTTAGTAACATATCCATGCCCATGCTAATAGATCATAGTAGGGAATAACTATAAAAGCTAATACTTTTAAATACATCTTGGTGTCTAAAGATTAAAAAAAAATAAAAAAAATAGTTAATTGTATGGACAACTCTCTAATGCTCTTTGGTCTCTCTGTGCTTCATTCGCTATCTGCTTTCATTTACTCTCCTTAGGGACACTTCCTCGAACAGGACAAACCTCCTCCACTTGTATATTAGCTTAATTACCAGCATGCAGGTATCTAAATCGAGTGATGTCAGTTACTCTGTTCCTGTAAACCCAAGCCAGCACTAGCAGCATTATTTAGAGAGTAGCCATAGTAACCACATTGAATGTGTTGTGGTTGCTATGCATAGAGAACAGGAGGACCACCTATGGGAGGTATTTCCTGTACTACCAGTCAATCAGTTTGTTTGCACAAAGAGAAAAAAAACATTTTAGATGAGTTTTTCTATCAATCTAAACATTTGCTAGTAATAATGCTAGCACAATCTATAAATAGAATTCAAACTGGTCATGGTTTGGCTGTTTTAGCCTAACATTCACTTTAGCTTAAAGGTTAGCTAATAACCACTTTAATTTTATAAGAAATTATATTGGACAAACAGCTTGTTTTTCACTTTGGATATGTATGGTCTTTGTGCTGTTGTATAATTCAGTCTATCCTAGTTTGTTACCTGTCCATAGCAAACATCCATTTATGTGATTTGTCATTCCAGTTAAGGCCTGTCACACATTAGTAGTGTAGCTTTCCCCACACCTTTTACAGAATCTCAAATATAATAAAACTTAACTTTTATTTATTCCATCCTATAATAATACAAAAAAGTCCTTATAAGGCAATACAAATGTTCCAATGAAAATAAATAAGAGAGTAATTAATAAGTCCAATGTTTACGCCCAATATACATTAATAAAAATGTATCAAACTCATAGTCACTGTTTGACTCCCTTTAATTGTAGTATCTATTTAGTACCAGTAGAGGTCTCTGTTACACTCTTGGCATTTCAAAAGTTAAATAAATCAAAAGAAAATTACATTACTATCCAAAAGAGTAGTACTCCTAAATAACCTTTAATAACCATAATGCAAGTGTGATTCAAAGACAGTGTGAGAAAATAAAGCCAAAGAAAGAGTGAGAGATTGAACAAAACCAAGCTGGTCCCTAGTCTGCACCGGTCTATGCAGGTAGCTATCTACTTCTTAAAAAATTTGCCATCTGATTGATCAATATAATAAGGTGCTAGAAAAGGAAGGATTCGGCAAAAGGTGACGCACTCAACACATGTTTCACCAGTTACTTGGAATCATCAGGAAGCACATCACTGTGTCTTGCTAGTCTATTTCAAAATCTCTGTTATTCTGTCCTGCTCTCCTTGTGGCTGTTATCATTTTATAGCTACTTTATGGTGTGCTGCAAGTTATAAATTATGCAATGTATATATACAGTGTCATCATGGGATTCTGAAATGTAAATACAACAGAATCGTATGAGATCCAAAATTCTTTCAGTCCATACATTGATTTATCCAAATGATTTATCTTGTATATTTAAAGTACTCTGGTAGGCGTAATGAAGCACACAAGTACCCTGCCAAAAATAAACTGTCATATATCATATATCGCATATAAAGAACTTGGCTTTTTATCCTCAGACTAGGTTAATCTTTATTTTTTTTTATCTTTTTGCTATTAAATAAGACGTTAATAGGATACTTAAAGGAACACTATAGTCACCAAAACAACTTTAGCTTAATCAAGGAGTTTTGGTGTATAGATCATGCCGCTGAAGTTTCAATGCACGAATCTGAGGGTGGGGGGACCTAATGACCCTATAGTGCAAGGAAAACAAGTTTTTTTTTCCTGGTACTATAGTGGTCCTTTAAGAAATAGTAGGCACTATTTGTAGATTAGATATCAGATCAAGGAAATTCCATAGGAAAGTAATTAGATCTATGTGCCATTAGCAGTCTTTATGATAATTAAATTTAAATAACTGAAAATGTTTGCAGAAGCATATGAGTCGCAAGGAACATTGGACAACAGAGTCAAGGGATAGCCATTGAGAAAGGCATGAGAACACCAAAAATGATTGGAATTGTTTTGTTTTTTTGTTTTCAAATTAAAACCAGTTAGAATGTACTATATTCACCAAAAGAGGGCAGTATTACATGTGTTACAACATTATCTCAATGTAGAAAATATGCTTGGAGAACAATGTTAACCCCTTAAGGACTGAGGCAGTTGTACAAGTTCAGATCAAAACAAAACAAAACTTTAAATTTGCGCTATATGTCTGTTCAACCATAATTCATCTCTTTCATATTAAATGCACCCACACTTATTGTACATTATTTTGTGCAGGAAAAACAGGACTTTTAATTTCATATCAAATATTAATATATGAAACATAATTTAATATGATTAAATATTTTTTTAAATTAATAATTAATTACTTTTATTTTTTTTAGTTCTGCATGACATTTTAACTGTGAATGCCATAATACTGTTAGCTGTTACTGTGATAAAGTACACATATTTGTATTCAGCGATGTCTCACGGGTAAAACAGTACCCCCAATGGAAAGGTTTTAGGTTGTTTTTGAAAGTTACAGGGTCAAATATAGCACATTACATATTTCAGTTTATACACATTGAAATTTGCCAGACTGGTTATGGTGCATTTGAGACCAAATGGTAGCCCAGGAATGAGAATTACCCCCATGATAGCATACCATTCGCAAAAGAAGACAACCCAAGGTATTACAAATGGGGTATATGTCCAGTCTTTTTTAGTAGCCACTTAGTCACAACACTGGCCAAAGTTAGCGTTCATATCGGTTTGTGTGTGAAAAATGCAAAAAAATAATTTGAACGCTAATTTTGGCCAGTGTTTGTGACTAAGTGGTTACTAAAAAGACTGGACATCCCCCTTTTGTAATACCTTGGGTTGTCTACTGTTGTAAATGGTATGCCATCATGGGGGTAATTCTCATTTCTGGGCTACCATACAGTCTCAAAGGCACCATAACCAGTCTGGCATATTTTTATGTAAAAAAAACAGAAATGCAAACCTTGTATTTGACTCTGTGACCTTTGAAAACACCATAAAACATGTACATGGTGGGTACTGTTATACTCAGGAGACTTTGCTGAACACAAATATTAGTGTTTCAAAACAGTAAAACATATCACAACAATTATATCATCAGTGAAAGTGCCATTTGTGTGTGAAAATTCAAAAAAATGTCCCTTTCACTGACGATGTCATTGTTGTGATATGTTTTACCCTTTTGAAACACTAATATTTGTGTTCAGCAAAGTCTCCCAAGTAAAACAGTATCCCTATGTACAGGTTTTCTGGTGTCTTGGAAAGTTACAGGGTTAAATATAGGGCTTGCAAACCAATTTCTGTGGACTTTATGTCTGGGTTGTCAGGCAGGTCCCTCAAATCGTAATTAATAAAATGACTTAATTAAGTATAAATATTACATAAATATATACGTAGAATTTAAATAAATAAATATATATATATATATATCTATATATATATATATACACACGTATGTGTATGTATATATATGGAATTTTTTAAAATTATTTTTATTTATATATAGATATATACATATAGTTATATATATGTATATATATATATATATATATATATAAAATTTTGTTCTAAGTGTATTTTGATATCAATATATATATATATTAATATCTGTGACGGTATAATCCTGTGACCCGTCAATCATTCCCTTTTCCCCATAAAATAAAATAGCCAAGTAATCCACAGAGTAATAAATCGCTGGTAATGCCAAATAATCCACACATGAGCCAAAGCTTAATGCTGGAACAAGAGTGATTTACTGGGACACAGGGCACACAATTTATACAATACAAAACTCCTCCTCTGGGCCAGGCTAGATAATTGGGTTTGAGCAACATGCTAAACTCAATTATCTACTGGCCAGAAAAATTAAAATTTTTCCAATTTTTTAAAACAATACTTTCTATATAACATATCAATATATCCCTGGATAGATGATGGTCTGGGGAGCAACATACTCAAATTTCACGAAAATCCATTTGGTAGTTTTCGTGTCGCGTCGTGTGGAAGTTTGACCGGCTCACGCGTGTTGGTATCAGACTCAGAGTTCCACGAAATTGGGGCCAAGAGCCGGTCTCCGTTTGGGTCAATTTACACAAAAACTACCATGGTTAGAATCCAGAGAGTTAGTGGAAAGTGTTCCTCTCATTCGGTACTTTGAAATTCCCGAACACCGTTCGTGTACAGTTCGTTGAAATAGGTCAGACGGGACTTCCATGGAGGACGACCAAGTCCCGCTGACCGCCGTTCAGGAGTTAAGATGGCCACCGTCCATTGTGCTCTCCACGTGTTCGTATGCCGAAATGGCGGCCACCTCGAAGCAGTCAATTAACTTGCAGTTTTCGTGCAGTTACTCAGAGTTCTAAGTTCTAATTGCTACCAAGGGTGGTCTTCGTTCGGTAAGATGACTATTTTACTGAACAAGGGAAATTAACGAAATGAAAGTAACAAATGAACCAGTAATAAAGGTAATAAATCCACAAATAAAGCAGCAGGGAGGGAGAAAACCAAATGAGTGGAGGGTGATTCTTCACAATATCAAAATACAGTTAGAACGAAATTACGCAAATAAATTATTTGTTTATATTTTTTATTTTAAATGTTTTTAATTAAGTATGTATTTATTTATTTTAAAAAAAAAAGGAATCCCAGAGGTAGATATATTGGGAGGGAGAGCAGAAGTCCAGCTCCCAAAAGACCAATAGTGGGTGTGCCCATAAAATGGAGTAAATAGCTCTGACAAAGGTTATTGTAAATGTCAATAGTAAATAATCTATAATAAAGAAACACTAGAGATAGTCTATAAGAACGAAATGGGGAGGGCAAGTGGCCGCCACTAAGGAAAACCACCCTACCTCGCTAAAATAGCCTCCAAAATAGAAGCCAATATAAATAAGCTTTATTAGAACAAAATTAAAATAAAATAAATAAATAAGTAAACTCACTACATAACGTGTATAAGAGCAAAAAACAAACAAACAAAAAAAAAAAACGGTGAAAGTGATTTAGACTGCTGAATAATACCACTCCTAACGCTGCCTCAAAAAGTATCCCGCAGGCTATAAGGGAAAAAGCTAAATGCAGGTAGGCAACAGAGAATATTAAAAAGATACACTGGTTACAAAAGTAACATTAAAATTACAATGTTGCCAGATAGCTCAAGAAACTGGGTGAGATACAGCAAATAGAACGAATGGGAGGTATACACTCAGAGACAATAGAAGGAGAAGGGGGGGGGAAAGGAGGGGAGGGCGGAGAATAGGATATACAGATAGCCTCAAAAAACCATAGTCGGACTGACTTCGTAGTATAAAGGCTCCCTGAGATATCCTAGGTAGTCCACTTCTTTTAAGCGTGAGGTACCTAAGCAAAAAGAGTACCTCACGCAGTTATATAGCAAATAGCTATCTTACCATATGGAGTTCCCCCAGGCACGTAGGTATTAATGACCCCAACGGGTCTTCGGTAAGCCCTGCTATTAGCGTGAGATACCTAAACAGAAAGAGTACATGACATAAGTATATAGCAGATAGGGAAGTGATATGAACAAAGTGGAGATAAGGATCAAAGAGGGATCGTTAACAATGTATGGATCCCTATAGTAAATCTGTCGAAATGGGGAAGCTATTTTATCATATGAATTCCACCCAGCATGTAGAGTATTAATGATTCCCCCACGAGTCTTCAGTAGGCCCCTGCTATTAGCGTGAGGTACCTTGGCATAATGAGTGCCTCACGTAAGTATATAGCATGAGGCTGGTCTAATAAAAATCAATCAAAATCGTAGAGGGATCAATGGAAATATATAAATCCCTATAGGTGAACTACCAAACTGGGTAAATAACTTGTCATATAGAGCCCTCCCAGCTGGAGGGAAGAGCGCACGGCTATCCTAGTCTGGCTACTAATGAGGATAGTCCCTAGATCGGGGACTCACTGTGAACAGAATAGCAGGTCCACATATGTACAAACAGTCCTTCTAGATAGTAACATTAAAGGTGAATCTCTTAGTAAGAAGATATCTCCCCCTGTTAGACCTTCCTCCACTCAACACATCTCTAAATCAATCGAGTGTAGCAGTCAAAAAATATAAAGTGGAAAAATCAGCTACAACATAAGTAGCTCTAAACTAGCCCTAAAGCATCGGTAGCCCGACACGCGTTTCGGCGCTATGTGGCGCCTTTATCAAGAGCAATTATGCCCACTTTGTGGCCCATGTAGTCCCCTTTTTTGACTTCAGAAACAGTTTGTTCTGTTGTCATTTCTTTTCTTTGTGTATTTATTTTATAGTATATATATTTAGATATTAAAATAAACTTAGAGACATAGTGTATGTGTGTATATATATATATATATATATATAAATACACACTTAGATCATATATATATGTATTATATAAATGGATCTAAGTATATATTTTTTAATTACTAACTGTTTAAACTCTATTAAACTTTCTTACAAGCACTGAGGGGGACTGCCTGTCATTCCAGGCAGGACCCCTGCAGGCATTTCTGTGGACGGCTGTTCTGTCCATGTGATAGCGACATCATCACCATCACAAGGCGCGGGAGGGCCGGATCAGCCGCAGGGGGACTCTCTGTGGATGCCAGGTAAGTCCCCACCATTGCGATCGCCGGTGGGGGATCACCAGCTATCAGGTAAGTGGGAAGGACAGCGTGGACGTTCTATGCTGTCCGCTGGCGTTTAGGACTGGGTCCCCAAGGACAACATAGTACGCCCGCCGTACTTAAGGGGTTAATGGAGAAAAGGATGGAATTTGGGACATACCTGCATTTCTCAGTGGTGCTGATATAAGGAAGGTATCAATAAGAACTCAATCCACCTCATGTATTTAAATCCATCCAGTACACTCAGTTTCTCTGAGTTCTTTGGAATAATTCAAATGCAATCAGTGCAGAAGGTCAACTACAGGAAATGTTTGATTGATTTCTGATTAGGGGGTATTCCATATCCTTACTTACAACCCAATTAAACAAAGCAAGGGAAACATTATGCAATCCCAGATGGATGCACCATAACTAAAAAAATTAGAAGAAACAGTTTCCAAAACTTGATACAAGACTCAGTGTACAGCTGCATCCGAGTTTTCAGCAATGTCGATTAAAACCCATTGGAAAATTTTATTTACATAACACTACCAGTTGTCTTCAAAGGACGCTAATGTTCAGCTTTTCTAGAGGTAAAGGTATCAGGGATATGTTTATATCCACAGACCCCCAAACATCGTAACAAGAAAAAATTGTTAAAAGGTAATTGGAATGTTATCGATGTATAGGATTACTTACATGTTGTCACATGTTGCAAGCAAAAGTATTTTCACATCCTCATAAGAAAAATGTTTTGATAATAAACATCATATCACCTGCCTGTCCATTCATGTGATATTTAAGATGACTTGTCCATGCGGACTACACTATATAGGAAAGACTGAACTGACTCTGAGGAATCGCATATGAGTACATCGATCCACAATAAAAACAGCCTTTCATGATAGTACCACAGAAAAATCTATGGCTAAGCATTTTCTATGTATGGGACACTCTTTAAATATACTCATTGAGTATAGTATAAGTTCATTGGCATCAATATGGTACACTAGCTCAGACGAGGTGGGGATAGCGCCTGCCTACTTCTTCAATAAAAAGCTTTCTTGGACCACCATAGCTCCATATGTTCTAAATCAGTGTTTCCCAACCCAGCCCTCATGGACCACCAACAGTCCAGGATTTATGTATTTCCCTGTTTTATTCCAATGGGTAAACTGACAAAACCTGGACTGTTGATGGTCCATGAGGACTGGGTTGGGGAACACTGGTCTAAAAGGTCCATTTCCTTTTTGCTTTTTTTAATTATTAAAATATAATTTCTTTAATGCCTATTATCTCATAGGTAGTTGTCTATATATTGGGTGATTTGAAATTTGTTGGCCCAGTCTATTTAGTATAGATATGAAGAGATTTGTAGATTAAATATTTGCAGTAATGTTATATAGAATAAGCATTCCAGTCCCTCTGGTTTCTTTAGTTATGTATTAGCTCTCTCACTTCATTGATATAGTTATATATATTAAGTAACACTTGTGGTTGGTTAATATTTTGCACTTATTAGTTTAACATTATAATATATAACTTCCAGACCAGTTTAATTTTAGATGTTTCCAGAGGACAGTATATGGGGTGACACCCTGCATGAGAATGCTTTACAATGGTGCACTTTGGCTCTTCTGGTTCCTGTTTTCACAGTGTTTGTGGAACATGAGCATGTAGAGTAAGCAAATTATTTTTGTTTGGCTTAATTGTTAATGGTATATATTTGAGGAGGAAGGCCAACTACCTTCTCCTCGCCGGGTTGCAATCTGTGGTTGGGGATAGAGGCTGGCTACCTTCGCTCCCTTGGTTTTGCTTTGCCGCTGGGGAGGGAGGCCAGGGGGTTGGGGATTCGGGCCTGCGGCCCAGCATCCCTGTGATTCGGGCGTGGAGAATATGGTTCCATCCACATCAACCTGGCCAACATCCATCGGATGTAAAGTCTAATAAATGCTCTGTCTCTGGGACCTGCAGAGTCAAACAATTGCCTGTTATCCAGACCCATTGCACCACCTCTGCTCATGGATTGATTCAGAAGAAAGACAATCTCTTCGACACTCTGCTTTGGAACTCCTCCTCAGATGAGGAAGCTGCATAGGTGCTAGCTCTATCCATAAGTTCCATAAGATGTGGAGGGGTCCCGATGGTGGTTTGGCAGTTTCCCAAATAACTAGTAAAGTAAGCCATCCCACCGCTGCCACTAAATGTGACGAAGTGCCCATACTCCGACTGAGTACCTCTGCTCAGTTCACTTCCTAACTTGCTTTTACCCTAGAATGCTTCAGCCCCCATCGCCATAGCTTGACTGTGGTCGCTAAGAACTTCTTCCACCTTAGAGCTTTTTGCCTTTGCCTCTTCAGTTCCTTTACCAGAAAGGTATCCACACCTCTGCCTGCACTGTGACCATCTCCTGTCTTTAGAAAGGGACTTGTGGCTCTCAGGTCTAGCTCTTTTTATCTTGTCCCAGGTTCTGTGATAGAATTCCAGTAAAATAGAAGTTTAGTAGGCCAAGATTGCCACGTGACATATGTTTGTAGTATCAGTTAGTTAGTTATTTATACGTAGCTAAGATACTGTCATCAATGTACTGAGCATGTGCAGGAATGTAGGAACTGAAATCACACTCCTTTCTCCTTTGTTTCGGATGAGCCATGTGGTCAGACCGGTTGAGCAAGTCCAGACTTTGTTTATTGATTGGTTAAGGGTATGTGAGGGTGTAGCTATTTATGGGAGGAGCTATATTGCTATATAAGGAATGTACTCCGTGTGTTCTGGGCTCAGATATGTTGTGGAACGTTAGTCCATCTGAGACCCGATCGGTACGTGAATAAAGGCCTCTTACTTCCTGAATACCTGTGTCCAGCTCTCTGTGTTTGGCTTCTGCACACTTCCACAGTTACAGTTACAGTTACCAAGCAGCCATCCAACAGGTCCAATGACTCTGTTACTAGGATCCCTGAATAACAAAACAGGATACACAGTTCCAGAATAAATTAACACACTCAGCTGTATTTTTACTCAGGACTACCCCATATGTATATCAGTCTGATACAAATAGCCAAATCATACGCAGAAACATACAGGAACACATAATAACACAATATTGTGGAAAACAATATCCCCCCTGCCTGCAAAAACCATAATATGCAAATCTTCCTGAATATGCAAATTAACAAGCCTTGCTATTCAGGTAGTCCATATATCTGTTTTAAGATCCTCACAACAAACAGATGACAGAGGCCCCACCTCAAAGTATACTACACACATCCTGCACCTATAATGGACACAGAGTGACTTGGACATAGGAGTCATCCAGGGTACTACTTTAAGTGCCCACCTTAAACTCTCAGTGATGGTGACTACCATGACACCCATGGCTTTTATTATAATTTTACAGGAATTTAGATGTATCCCCCCCACCCCCCCCTTCAGTATTGTTAGGGTGAGGAGGTAGGTAGGATTTTGTTAATTGAGTGTTTGCTAGGGGCTTGGGGACCCATAGTCACCTGATGTGTGAGTGGGACCTGACCACCATTGTAAGGGGTGTACAATGGCATGTCCACATCCCTTATCATCATTAGTAGTGCTAGTGCAGCCAGTGAGCAAAAAGTAAAAAAAAAAAAAAAAGCATTTATCAACTACTTATAGCTGTTGAATACAATTAGGCTATTTATCTGGGATTATGTGCCTTGTAAATGTTATTTAATCACCTCATCTGATGGTTTTTAATGCAAAGTATAGCTATCAGTTTCAAAGCTGGCTTATTGGGAGCCGATAAACTGAAGAAAACTCGCTTTAAATAAATTGAGGCCGAAGTTATTTTCAAGTTATGGTTTATTCAGCCACTTTCTAGTCCTGGCTGGAGGATGTGTGTCCTGGGAGGTTTAGGGCTGTATCTTCTGTGAGGCTGACAAGCCATTTGCAAAAAACACAACCCCTTGTCAGACTCATTCATGGGGGCCCCAAGAGCTGGCCCCCGTCCCCCCCCCCTCCTCCCTCCAAGGCAGGCGGCTACTAATATTGCTGGCGGTGAGAGAGTGCTGTCCTCTGAACTCTTCCTGCTCGGCTCCCTCGCATGCCCAGCAGTGATACCAGAGCCAGAATATGACGTCAGGAGCTAAGCAGGAAGATTACATCAGCCTCACTGCCAACATTGACCGCCCGCTCACCCAATGAGGAGCACAGGAGCCTCACAACCAGCCCAGCAACTGCACTGGACCCCATTGACATCATCCACACTAGACCCCAGGTAAAGATTCCAGCTCTCCCAAAGATAGGGAAGCTGGGTGGATTTTATTTAAAAAAAAATGTAAAACATTTAAAAATTTGTGAGTGTGTGAGGCAATGTGTGAGAGTGTGTCAGTATCAGGGTTTGTGTCAGTGTGTGTCTGTCAGTGAATGTGTGTGTTTCTGTTAGTGAGTGTGTGTGTCTGTTAGTGTATGTGTATATCTGCGTGTGTGTGTCAGTGATTGTGTGTGTCTGTCAGTGTGTGTCTGTGATTGAGTGATGTGTCTGTTAGTGTGTGTCTGAGTGATTGTGTGTTTGTCAGTGTGTCAAATCAGTGAGTGTGTATGTATGTCAGTGTATGTAAATCTGAGAGTGTGTGCCTGTCAGTGAATGTCTGTGAGTGAGTGAGTCTGTTAGTGTATGTGTGTCTGTCAGTGAGTGCATGTGTCTGTTAGTGTGTGTCTGAGTGATTGTGTGTTTGTCAGTGTGTCAAATTAGTGAGTGTGTATGTATGTCAGTGTATGTTAATCTGAGAGTGTGTGCCTGTCATTGAGTGGTTGTGTCAGTATGTGTCTGTCAGTCAAGGAAAGTGTGTGTTGATCCTAAACAGGAAGGTCTGGGGCAAATTTAGATTAAGTGAGTGCCAGAGTTTTGTCATGCCTAGGGCAGCACAAATCCAAAATAGAATAATAATAAAGAAGAGAGGTAGAGGTCTAGGATAGGGGCTTAACAGAGCTCCCACATCCTGTTCCTTAACCAATGTGGTCACCTAGACTGCCCCTGAGGACAGCGTGGTTTCACGCCGAAATGTGTGTCGGGCTTTTCATTATTATTTCCCTTTTGGAGCACTTCAGCACTATGCATTGGCACACGATGGTTACTTTTTTACTTTCTTATTTTTGTTTCTACTGAGGTAGCATTTTAGGACTATAGGATTTTCACTTCAGATTCGGTATTTATATAGAACACCCTCAAAAGTGTTTTCAGGAGCTATAGGGTTTATCAATAAGGATGCCCATTATTGTCTCTTTAGGATTTAGAGAGGATTTTTTTCTGACATGAACTCTACTTATATTGTTGATTCTGTCAATATAGTAGTCACTTTATCACTGCTATCTCTGTCTACCCTTTCTCCTTTTACAACTCTTTAGCTGTTCCTGTTCCCCGTGTTTAGGGATTTTTTTCCTACCTGCTATTGGACCTTTTTCTTTCCATACTAGGCTATTATTAGCCAGTGTTATGTTTTACTTCCATTAGCTGGCAACAGTAATTAGGTAGGATCAGGCTGCTATTCAATCCTATCTCGCTAATACCATATATTTTTCTGACCTGATGTAGTACGTATTATCTAGGCACCTAGTACATCTCCTAACTTTTGCCTTTGGTATACCAGGTTATATTCTATGGTCTACCTCAGTATTTTCAGTATTATTAATAAAGTTTTTGTTATTTTCTTTCAAGACCTTTTTCTAGATTGGACTGGGATTTTAATCTAGTGGTCACTCTCTATGAGAGGGGTCTCTTAGGTTTTTCTTCTATATTTATACGAATCCAAAATACACTACTGAGGAGGTTACATAATTTCATATCTATGTGATTCAAATGTATGCCACCTTCAGCCTAGGGCAGTGATGGCTAACCTTGACACCATAACATTTTTCTGGACTCCATTTCCCATAATGCTCAGCTAACTTTTAGAGTCTAAAAGCTAGCTGAGCATCAAAGGAAATGTAGTCCAGAAACAATTTATGGTGTCAAGGTTAGCCACCACTGGCCTAGAGTGTCTTTTTTATACATTAAGATACGAACCGTGTTTTATGAAAGTATACAAATTGCATACATGTAAACAGATTATGCATATAGCAAATACATTCTTGAGAATGATTACATTTCTCCTACATAGAGTTCATGCTCTTTATTATGTAACAAAGAAAATAGAGTATATAATGTATTCAAAATTTAATGAATTGTCTATAAATCATTTCTTTTGTCATGTAATTATAGGAATGAAATGTATGCAGGGGGTGAAAAAATGTATTTATATTAACATCCTGTAATTCAGGTAATTTAATCCATTTATTTTTATTCCGTTTACATAGTTTATGCTAATTTTATCATTAGAAATCTTATAAAATATTCATAGTACAAAACTGGCAGATAAAATAGCTTTAAATACTCAATGTTTGATTAAGTTGATTTTGAAATTAAACTTATTGAAAGTTCAGATCTTAATGTACATATCATCTGAAGACCTTTTTTATTTATGATCAGAAGAAATATAATGTAACCTAACTTTTTCCTAATTGTAAAGATGGTCTTGTAAGTGTATGTTAAAGATGACATCTTGGATGGAAATCTTTATATGGTAAATGTCAGAACAGAGGAAAAACTTACTCAGCAACTCAAGTGATACATTAAAAAGAACACAAGAAATCACAAACATATCACTCCCTAATAAGTGCACCTTCAAAGTGAAATGAACCCCTTCTCAGGTAAAATGACATGGAATTCAGACAGTAGAAAACTGAACAATTAGCTTTAATAAATGAAAGATATTTCAAACCACACTTGTCTCCTAAAATAATAACAAACATCTAACATTTACACAATAAAAAGCACTTCATTACAACTTGTAATAATGGATCATCAAGCTTAAAAATATGGAGAAGACCCCCATTCCTGTAGAGTACAAATTTATATTAAACACTGGTTAAATTCATATATGAAAAATATAGCCACTATGAGGTTGACCAATACAACACAGTGTTTGAGAACCATGAAATAGAGTCAATAATATAAATAGAATAGTAACAACTAATGTCACAACTTTCTCTATATTTCTATATTACAGCAACGTCACTGTAATGACTCTCCAGCCCCCTCTATTGGTGAAACTGAAAAAAGCATTGATTTGTATAGCTACAATATGCGAAATAGGAAATTGCAATAGATGTTACATAGAAACATAGAAATATAGAATGTGACGTCAGATAAGAACCATTCGGCCCATCTAGTCTGCCCAATTTTCTAAATACTTTCATTAGTCCCTAGCCTTATCTTATAGTTAGGATAGCCTTATGCCTATCCCACGCATGCTTAAACTCCTTTACTGTGTTAACCTCTACCACTTCAGCTGGAAGGCTATTCCATGCATCCACTACCCTCTCAGTAAAGTAATACTCCCTGATATTATTTTTAAACCTTTGTCCCTCTAATTTAAGACTGTCCTCTTGTTGTGGTAGTTTTTCTTCTTTTAAATATAGTCTCCTCCTTTACTGTGTTGATTCCCTTTATATATTTAAATGTTTCTATCATATCCCCCCTGTCTCGTCTTTCCTCCAAGCTATACATGTTAAGATCCTTTAACCTTTCCTGGTAAGTTTTATCCCGCAATCCATGAACCAGTTTAGTAGCCCTTCTCTGAACCCTCTCTAAGGTATCAATATCCTTCTGAAGATACGGTCTCCAGTACTGTGTACAATACTCCAAATGAGGTCTCACCAGTGTTCTGTACAATGGCATGAGCACTTCCCTCTTTCTACTGCTAATACCTCTCCCTATACAACCAAGCATTCTGCTAGCATTTCCTGCTGCTCTATTACATTGTCTGCCTACCTTTAAGTCATCTGAAATAATCACCCCTAAATCCCTTTCCTCATATGTTGAGGTTAGGGCTCTATCAAATATTCTGTACTCTGCCCTTGGGTTTTTACATCCAAGATGCATTATCTTGCACTTATCCACATTAAATGTCAGTTGCCACAATTCTGACCATTTTCTAGTTTACCTAAATCATTTTCCATTTGGCGTATCCCTCCTGGAACATCAACCCTGTTACATATCTTAGTATCATCAGCAAAAAGACATACCTTACCATCAAGACCTTCTGCAATATCACTAATAAAATATTAAAGAGAATGGGTCCAAGTACAGATCCCTGAGGTACCCCACTGGTGACAAGTCCAAGCTTCGAATATATTCCATTAACTACAACCCTCTGTTGCCTGTCACTCAGCCACTGCCTTACCTATTCAACAATATTTGAATCCAAACTTAAAGATTGCAGTTTATTGATAAGCCTTCTATGTGCAACAGTGTCAAAAGCCTTACTGAAATCTAGGTAAGCAATGTCTACTGCACCACCCTGATCTATAATTTTAGTTACCCAATCAAAAAAATCAACAAGATTAGTTTGGCATGATCTCCCTGAAGTAAACCCATGTTGTTGATGTTCAACAATCCTATCCTTTAACTAGGTTTCCATTACTTTCCTCACTACTGAAGTAAGGCTTACTGGCCTATAGTTGCCCGACTCCTCCCTACTACCTTTCTTGTGAATGGGCACAACATTCGCTAACTTCCAATCTTCTGGGACTACTCCTGTTAACAATGATTGGTTAAATAAATCTGTTAATGGTTTTGCTAGTACACCACTAAGCTATTTTAATAGCTTTGGGTGTATTCCATCAGATCCCATTGACTTATTTGTCTTTATTTTTGACAGTTGAAATAGAACCTCTTCCTCTGTAAACTCACGTGTAATAAATGACTCATTTATCCTTTTTCTCAACTGAGGTCCCTTTCCTTCATTTTCTTCTGTAAATACAGAACAAAATATTCATTGAGGCAGTCAGCCTGACCTTTATCCTCTTCTACATACCTTCCTTCTTTTGTTTTTAATCTAACTAATCCTTGTTTTACTTTTCTTTTCTCATTTATGTATCTAAAAAATGTTTTATCCCCTTTTTTACTGACTGTGCTATTTTCTCTTCTGTGTGTGATTTTGAAGCTCTTATAACTTGCTTAGCCTCTTTCTGCCTAATCTTATAGATCATTTTGTCTTCCTCACTCTGGGTTTTTTTATAATTCCTAAATGCTAACTTTTTGTTTTAACTATTTTGGCCACATCTGCGGAGTACCACAGTGGTTTCTTGAATTTTTTGCTTTTACTGACAAGCCTAATGCAATTTTCTGTTGCCTTCAATAGTGTAACTTTTAAATAATCCCATTACTCTTGGACTCCATTTAAATTGCTCCAGTCTGATAATGACTCATCTACCCATATTCTAATTTTAGAAAAGTCTGTTTTTCTAAAAAGTCTAAAACTTTTGTTTTTGTGTGGTGTGACTGTCACTGTTCTTATATTAAACCACACTGACTGATGATCACTGGATCCTAAACTTTCACCTACAGTAATATCTGATACCAAATCTCCATTTGTTAACACTAAATCTAGTATGGCCTCTTTACGAGTTGGCTCCTCAACAATTTGTTTTAGAGACAATCCCAGTAGGGAGTTTAGAATATGTGTGCCTCTGGTCACAAGTAGCTAATTTTGTTTTCCAATTTACATCAAGAAGATTAAAGTCACCCATGATGATAACTTCCCCCTTCATTGTCATTTTAGCTATTTCCTCAACTTGTAGATTATCTAACTCTTCAATTTGTCCTTGGGGCCTATAAATCACACCTACACGAGTTACTGTGTGATTACCAAATTCTAACGTAACCCAAACGGACTCTATGTTC
>OW240912.1:258637312-258677354 GCA_933207985.1 Pelobates cultripes
TGTGTGTTTGTTAGTGTATGTGTTTGTTAGTGTGTAGTCAAAGCATGTATGCGTGTGTGTGCGTCAGCATACGTCTGTGTGTGCGTCAGTATGTCTGTGTGCGCTTCGTCCATTGTCTGTCTGTCTGTGTGTCAGTATATATGTGTGTGTGTATATCTGTGTGTGTCAGTATGTGTATGTGTCAGTATGTCTGTCAGTGCGTCAGTATGTCTGTTAGTGCATGTGTATGCATGTGTCAGTATATCTGTCTGTGTGCCAGTATGTCTGTGTGTGTGTGTTAGTATATCAGTCTGTGTGTGTCAGTGTATGTGCCTGTGTGTGTGTGTCAGTATTTCTCAGTGTATGTGGGTGTCAGTATATCTGTCAGTGTGTGGGTGTCAGTATTTCTGTCAGTGTATGTGTGTCAGTATGTTGATCAGTGTATGTGTGTGTGTGCGTCAGTATGTCGGTATATGTGTCTGTGTGTCAGTATGTCTGTATATGTGCCTGTGTCAGTATGTCTGTCAGTACGTCTACCAGTGTATGTGTCTGTGTGTGTGTCAATATATGTACCTGTGTCAGTGTCTGTCAGTGTATGTGCCTGTTTATCTGTATGTAGTCAGTGTATGTATCTGTGTATCTGCTTGTGCGTCAGAGTGTGTACCTGTGCATCTGAGCCGCAACTTTAAATACAAATACACCCCTCCATTCAAACTTCAACACTACATATAAAACACACTCCTGCATTGAAACGTCAACACTACATACAAGCACACTCCTACATTCAAAAACAAACACTACACATAAATGCAAACTTGCATTCAAACTCCAGTACCACATACAAACACATTCACACAAACATACTCCATACAAACACATGCTTACATTCAAACATTCTAACATGGCTCAGTGCTAAATACAACCCTGCAAGCATGGGAAATTGGTAGAGTCCCAGCTGTCAAAGCATTGTTGGAGTTGCACGACAGATGGGGTTCTACCTTTAGTCCAACCTTGCAATTGGGGGTCCCAATAAAATTCATTCTACTTTAGTACCGCCACTGCGTTGGGATGGATGCCGTGATTGCATACCAGGGAGTGAGGGGCGAGAGCGGCAGGGCACAGGGGGCCCAAGCAAACACTTGCCCGGGGTCCATTCGTTATTAAAGACGGCCCTGCCTGCAGTTACAGAAAACACAAAACAATATCTGCCTGTAGCAAAAGGCAAAGCCTTAGCCTAGTAGAGAAATAGGAGAGTTTGTTATAAAAACACTGTAACAATCACTACATATTACAAATATCAGACTCTCAACTGCATCTTTCACTGTAAATAGATTGTAAATGAACAAAATAAGACCAAATACCTTACCTTCAGATAATGATGAAGGACTTAAGAATAAAAATCCAAAAGGTGCAGGTGCGCAAAGTTGTTTAGAAAATAGCAACCAGAGAAATGTACTTGAACAGAAAATGTGAGGTATACCAATATATACACACAAGTATATGCAGAAATAAAAACAAGATCAGTGGGCAGCTAAAGCATGCATACAACTCCAAGTGGTCAGGCAAAATATATAAAATATAATGTAATTAGCAAATTTATATTTGTACTTGTATACAGGAACAGCTTAATCTAGAATACATAAAAACAAGAACCTTTGTAAAATATATGTAGAAGTATTAAACTCACAATTGTGGAGGACGTCCTGAAGAAAGTTGCTTAGTCTAACTGAAACATTGACAATAAACTAAAAGTTATATATGAACTTAAAAACTTTTGGAGTGCCGTTTGTTTGGAAGATATATATATATATATATATATATATATATATATATATATATAAAAATAGTGAAAAGAGGCTTGCACTCACAGTCTTTCTCCTTTATAAAATGTCTTTCTTTATTCCATTTCTTGTTAAAACGTAATCATAATCAACGTTTCAGCCATCATTTGTGATGAAAGCCACAAACGATGGCTGAAACGTTGATTATGATGGGAGTTATATTTATTACATCCGGTTACTTCCAATACAGATGTGCTTTGTCTATTAAATCCCTAAACTTTCTCCTATCTGTCTCTTTCTAATTTCTTGCCTTCGCTAATGACGAGTCTGCTTACCATCCTCTTATCTTACTTCTCACCTTTTGTTGTAACTAATCAGAGGTCAGGTCCAGAGAGGTGATTCCATTTTCTTAAAGGACACATTTATTTTCAAATCTACCCTTTCGCCAACATCTAAGCACCAAATATGAAACAACATACATTTCTAACATTCACACTCAGGACTCTTAAGGTTTTTAGTGAATACATTCTGGTACTGGAAACTAGATACTTCACAGGGCAATAGTACACTCTCTTCAGCTTGTATCTGTTCAGTGAGTAAGGTTCTTATGAGCCTACATTTCATGGACTGATGGAGGGTGCTGCATCCGAGGGACACAAATTCAACGGTCCATGGTTCATATTCCAGAATTGACTCTCTGTTGATCAGTCAGGAATACTTACTATTAGTACTGGGTGCTAAGATCGGTGTGGTGACCTGACCCAAAAATTCCTTCTGCATGAACTCCCCCCTATTTAAACCCAGATGTATCTGGAGACTTAATGAATCCATCCTCCTTAAACCTGTAGTGGTCCAAACTATTGAGACCACTTCATTCCAATACTTTGCTAAGAATACAACCGTATTGTGGCAGGCTCACAAGTGTGTGATACCAGGAAGACAGTTTCTTTAAGTTGTCACACATATACTGAGGCTGTGTATTCACAGTAACTTATTCATAGAACATATAGTAAACACCAGGGCTGAACTGTGAAAAAAAATTTGGCCTGGGTATTTTTTAATTACAGCGACCCAGTGAGAAGGGGGCATGGCCAGAGAATGTGTGTATTGGTTTTCTTACCCATTTTTGTGTTTCTTATGACATATTTTGAATCATTTGTTCATCTTACACACATTTTGTGTCTAACATCCTTCTTATCCCACATTTTTCCCCTTTGTATCCCGCACCACCTTTGTGTCTTGCTTCCCCCTTTGTGTGTTTCCTATTCCCCCAGCCCCTTTGTGTGTCTTTCTACCCCCAGCTATTTTGTGTATCATTGTCCCCTTCCCAGCCTCTCCCCATGTCATTGTCCCCTGTGTGTGTCATTACCCCTCCCCCAGCCCTTATGTGTTTGTCATTATCCACTTCCCCACCCCCCCTATGTGTAATTGTCCACTTCCCCAGACTTGCGGTGTGTCATTGTCCCATTCTCCAGCCCCTCAGTATGTCATTGTCCGCTTTCTTCAGCTCCCGTGTGTGTGTCATTGTACCCTTCCCCAACCCCTCTCTGTGTAATTTCCAACTTCTTCATCCCCTCTCGGTGTCATTGTCTCCTTCCCCAGCCCATTTCTGAGTCATAGTCCTCTTCCTCAGCCCGTCTTTTTGTGTTATTGTCCCCTTCCTCAGCCTATCTCTGTGTCATTATCCCCTTCCCCAGACCCCTCTGTATATGTCATTCACTTTTACAGCCCCTCTGAGTCTCATAGTCCCCTTCCACAGCCCCTCTGTGTGTGTGTTATCTCCTTCTCTAGCCCATCTCTGTGTCACTGTCCCCTTCTCCAGCCCCTCTGCGTGTGTCATTGTCCGCTTCTCCAGCCCCTCTCCGTGTGTCACTGTCCCCTTCTCCAGCCCCTCTCCGTGTGTCACTGTCCCCTTCTCCAGCCCCTCTGCGTGTGTCATTGTCCCCTTCTCCAGCCCCTCTCCGTGTGTCATTGGCCCCTTCTCCAGCCCATCTCCGTGTGTCATTGGCCCCTTCTCCAGCCCCTCTGTGTGTGTGTCATTGGCCCATTCCCCAGCCCATCTCTTTGTCATTATCCCCTTCCACACCCCCTGTGTGTGTCATTGTCCCCTTCCCCAACCCCTGTCTGTCATTGTCCCCTTCCACACCCCCTCTGTGTGTGTCATTGTCCCCTTCAGCAACCACTGTCTGTGTCATTGTCCCATTCCACAGGCCCTTTTGTGTGCCATTCTCTCTTACCACCTTGCGCACCTACCCTGGACATGAAGGGAGACATTTATCATGGCAGAGCGGACTGCAGTAGAGGAGCTTCTATTTCCTCTGACAACAAGCTGTTTGGTGCTCTCACAAATCAGACTGGCACAGACTGCGTAGAAGAGAAAGATCCTCTACCGTGGCATGGTCTGCTTGGCCAGGTTACATGAAGTGCAATATTCCACTCTCTGAAATAAGCCTACATATGTGCTAAAATGCAAAGGTAAAAGCAATCAATACCACATGCCTTGATAGGAAGTGTCTACATGGACTTAGGCTTTTAAACACACCTTACAAGTGTGTACTTCAATCAGTCACCCAAGAAAGTTTTATCTTATTGTGGGTATTTGCCTCTTCTCTGTCTTCAGGACTGTGGTCTTCAGGCAGACATTATACAACCAGGATATTCATTAGCAGCACTCTGTTGTAAAATGCATCATTAGATGTATAAACTTACCTATTGGCTTCCATATACACCCCATATGCCATTTATCATCACCAGTTGGGGAGATTTAAAACAGACATGGACATGGTGGTATACATAAAAGAGGCATAACCAGGTATTTATTTATTACTGGTATTTACAAAGTGCCAACAGATTCCGCAGCGCTGTAAAATTAGTGGAGGACGTACAATATACACAGACATATACAAAAGGTAGAGAGGGCCCTGCCTGTAAGCCGATATCTAGCCTTTTAAGCCCTTTTTACAAAGTGATTATATAGATAGCTCATGAACTTACAATCTAAAGGATACAGTTGAGACAAGAGGTAGCAGGAGAAATTTGGAAGTGATGGCTAAAAGAAGTTGACAGAGAGTTGCGGCTATTGGTAAAATATAAAGGGAATGAAGAGGTAGCTGAGTGAGAATCTAAAACAGCTGGAGGATCATGCTATATATTTAGGGGGAACCTGGGCAGGAGGAGGGGAGGGTAGGAGGGTATTGCTGGTTCTGTGAATGTGAAGTGAGGCCTGAAGAACAGAGATGGAGATGAAACAGGTAAAGTGATGTTTACTGGGTCTTCATGGAAAGATGTTTAGCCCTGGCTTGGTCTCATGTATCCAGTGGAACGCTGTCACATGTATCCAGTGGACAGAGTTATGTCAAACTCTCAGTACCCAGGGAGACAATTCTTACATCTGTGCTGTTTACTGGGTCTTCAGGGATTAGAGGTTGAACCTAGGCTAGGCCTACAAAAATATTGGCCTGGTGATCATAAAAGAGAAATCTAGGCCTGTTTAAGCACACTCCCTTCAAATTGCTGTGAAAGACAGGGGAAAAGACTGCTTGATGGGAATGGGTGGATCTATTTATACGAATTTCAGAGTTCTGTTTCCTGCTGTGTCATTTCTGCTGTGAGAGGAGGAGCTAACCCATGAGTAAATACAGCCAATTGTTTTTTGCAGCATCACTGATTTTTGTTTCCCACCTTGGCAACAAAAACCCTTTAAACAATGGAAATAGAATAACGAAGTGCACTTTGAAGAACGAAATTTATTCCATAAAGCCTCACTCAACCTCATTTATACTCTAGGACAGGGGTAGGAGACCTATGGCAAATGTGCCATGCATGACACTGGAGGTGCCTTTGCACAGCACTCAAGCACTTTAAATATCTGCTAATAGGAAAAGGTGGTGAAGGTCAATCCTTAATCTATGCAATGCAGCACATAGAGGTAATGATCTCAGATCACTTCCTCCAAGCACTTGTGAATAGGAATCCACACTGAAGTAGAGCAGCCCACAGCTGCTGTTGCAACTCCTATCCTTGACCTGTACCTGGCCAGCCTGGTCCCCACTAGAATCCACCCACACTGCTAGATTTTGTCACGGCTCCTGGCATCTCTGTTGGTGTGGCTACATTCAAACTAAGCAGTCACACCATCAGAGATGTTTAAAACTTACCTTGGGCTCTGTGGGCAGCTACCCGGTCTCCCTCCGTTCTGGTCCCCAGTGGGTGCAACGTTCTCAGGAACGCTGGCTGCTGCAGATCGGTCTTTTATAAGAAACCTACCTTTGCCAACATCAAAGATGGCGCCGACATACGTGCGGATTCACGTCATAGACACGCACACACGTTTTGGGGTCAGAGGTCACACACAGCCAATTACAGCCTAAAGAGGGTTATTTAAACCCAAATTACCTTTTTGTCAGTGCCCTGTCGTGGTTTCCACTAGCTGGTTATCTGAGAGCGTGTTCCTGATTGCGTTTTTCTGGTATTTGACTTTGACTTTGTTTTGACTTCCCTGATTTTGGGTATCCTTGACTTCTAGCTTTCCTCATCGTTGTGTCTCATTCTGTGTCCCTGACCTTGGCAAGTATTTTGACTATTCTGCAGTACATTAAGTCCAGCCATTCTAAGGTCCGGTTACACGTTATCTTTAGTCCAAGGTGTGATACTATTCTGTGTGCTGGATCAACTATAATCCTGACAGATATACACAGAGCTGCAGAATAACCCTCCCCTCCTACAAATAATATGAACAGCCCACACACAAACATACACACAATCCGCACAAACGCAACACCACTAACAATCCACATAGATGCACACAACCCCACATGCAGGCTCACACGTACAATACCCCAAACAGCCCCGCACATACACACCACCAAGCACACTATGTGACATTTCCATCCACACAATGGCCACTGTGACGTGTTTGTTTGTCGAATTCCACAAGCAGCCCCTATACACGGCCCACATTCATAGGTATCATACACGATACCACAAATACAACGATACAAAGCAACTGCAGTATCAATAGCACAAGCAGAATACACACCTCAATTTAAAAAAAATAGGACCATCACGCTACGGGACATCACAATCTTATTTCAGCACAGTGCTGCTAAAAGGTTGCCTACCTCTGTCAAAAGCCACTGGTTACTCTCATGATGCCTGTAACGGATCACAGGTACTCCGACCGAATACCTCCCGTTGACGGATGCTTCTTAGCTGACGCCGAGGACCATAAGCACCATATCCGTCTTCCTTCCACCCTGGATCAACCTCTGTCCTCCAGGGCAGTGTGGGAAAGACCTCTCCTCCAGGAGAGTGTATCAGGAACAGCTCTTAAGAGCTAAGTGATTAGAGCTCAGGGAGTATACAAAGTATAGCAATCCCTAGTGTGAATATAGCAGTTCCCTACAATAACGAGACGAGGCTACGTATTGAGGGTCAAACAGGAACAGAATGCACTGAGGCTTTATTGCTTCTTTTATACACATTTTCCAACAAGGTTATCACCCACATGGACCTTGTTGGGCACTGAAAACACAACCGTAACAACCAATCATATACAGACACACAGTTAAACACGCCCATTCATTACAGTAAATTCCTCCCCTCTGTTTGGGAGATAATTGGGCTAATTACTGTATCAGCTCAATTATCTCCAAGCGAAAAATACACTTTTTACACAATTTCTATCACTTTTAAATTATACATCACATTCGCATAAAATTTTCTGAACCAGCATACTTAGGGAACAAACATATCCAAAAATCATGTGAATTCGTTCAGCCATTCGGGAGTTTGCTGGAAGTCTTATTTGACCGACCGCATGCACATTTTCATGCCCAAAACAGTTCCACAGATTTGGGCTGTACGGCCAGTCGCATACTGTTCAAATGCATGAACGGCCTACTGCCAATGTGGCGTTCGTATTGTCGAACGTTGTTCGACTCCTGCCGAAGTGCTGGAGAAGGTAAAACTTCAGTGGTGTTCGTGCCGTCAAGTATCCGATTTTAGTTCCATGAACTTGACGGGAAAACACAGCTGACCGCATTCGGCTAAATTAAAATGGCCACTGTGACGTGTTTGTTTGTCGAATGGCGGCCACTTTGACTACTTCGGCTGCATCCGCAGTGCCATAGCAAAAGTACAGATCCTCTCCCAAAGTATTTAACCCCTTAAGGACCAAACTTCTGGAATAAAAGGGAATCCTTAAGGGGTTAAAGGGCCAGAAACAGTCTAATAAAAGTCCATAAGCCCAAATAACATTTTTAAAGGGCAATACATCCCAGGGGCCATAGTCACAATGCAAGAGGCTGGCAAGCAGGCCTCTCCAGGAACAAGTGTCGAAGGACTAATTAGTGAATTATTGAGTTGTTTTTCTCTAGTTGCATGCACAATTAAGAAGGAATGTGTGTTTTTCTCCCATTTGTTTGGTTTATGTAAATATGGTATCATAAAAATGTAAAGTACACTTAGAAGGAGACTATAGTGCTAGGAGTACAGTTTAGTACCCCCGCGTCCCTGCCACCTGTGCTTAAATTGTCACTTACCTGATTCAAGACCCAATGTTGGGTCAAGTTCGGAATCCGCTGTCAGTCGACAGGGTGGAGGGGGCTAATGTGCATGCGCAACAAACGTGTTAGTACTTCCCCATAGGAAGCATTGAATCAATGCTTTCCTACGGGGTTTTAGCTGATGATAGATGTCCTCATGGGGTGGAGTAAACCCTGAAATTTCATTATTGCAGTGTCTCATTTTGGGCCTAGCTGAAATCCCATCACATAATAAATACAAGTGCAGGGTTAAAGGGACAGGGGCACTGCACCCAGACCACTTCAATGAGATGAGTGGCCTGGGTGCCTACAGTGTCCCTTTAAACAGGATGAAAGTGTAGTGGAATGATTGCTTGGCAAAAATGCCAAATAGACCTTGGTCACAAACATGGCACATCTCTAGAGTCTTTGTACTTAAGGGTTTAAATTATAAATTATGTGACTTTTAAAAAGGGGCTGAACATGGGGGTTTACATGGTGTATGCTAGTTGTTGAAGTATGTCTTAGCTACATTTGGATGTGGGGCAGCTCCATGTTTCTAGATTTAATTGCTAGGCCAAAAGCATCAAGTTTAAAAAAAAAAAAAAATCGCAAAACGTATACTGAAATAACTTTCTACTTATAAATGTTGGCACCTGGGACCTGTTTGTGCAAAACAACTCAAATGGCTTACCACAATGAAGGACAGCACATGCAGCCTTCAAGCACCATAACCACTGTAAATTGGATGTAAACCCTGTGAAATTCCAGCCTGAAGGTTGCAGAGCTCTGTTACAGAGGAAAGCACAAAATACAGTATGATCTACTAGTGAAGCGAGATATAGTTACTTCTCCAAAAGTGACAATTAATTTACTGTTGTTGGTAACCCTGCAGACTCTTGTGGCATTGGGCATTGCAGACTTGGTAAACATTTGTGTTAGAATACGGTCATACGGTGCTAGCGCTAATACGGTATCTCTGATCACCCCGTGCACACCGGTGGCCTAACCCACAGCACTAGCTTGGCATTTACATGCGGCGCTCTGCTCAGCCTGCATGGAAAGCGACACTGCGGGTCACGTGACAGCCCCACTGGTTGCACGCAGGCGCTCCAGTCTCTCGGCCGCTTTCATTTTTCTTCCTGGACGGAGAGCCGGGAGCACTCGGGGAAGCAATACGCATGCGCGCCGTGTCCGGCCGGCCAGGAACTCACGCCTGGTGCCCCTTGTCGTAGAGCTTCCTCTCTGTGCTCGAGGATAGAGTGTGACCCCTATCGGGTTCGATGTCCCCGGCGCCGAGCTCGGGCCCCCCAGCGTGCTTCGGCCGGTGATGGTGAGGAACCGAGTGCAGCGGCTGCTGACTGCAATCAATAGGAGGATGATGAAGCTGCTCATTGCACTCGCCCTGATCGCCTATGTAGCCTGTGAGTGCCAGCTCCTTCCATTCATTGCCTCCACCTGCTCACTGACCGCCCCGGGCACCTTCCCTGGCACTGCCACCCTAGCTCTGGCACTGCCACCCAGCATGCTCCATCCTTACCAGGGTACCAGGCACTTGCTGCAACTGGGTATTTAGCCAGCACCACATCCCCCTAGCCTGGTGGCCCTACCACCCCATCCTCCCCCCCCCTCAAGCCTGGCATGGCTCCCCCATCCCCAGCCAGGCATGGCAGCCCCTGTATGAGCATCCCATGCCACCCTCTGCCTGTTGTAGTGTTGGTACAGTTGGTGTGCCAGTGTTGTTTATACTGTGCAGGGTCTGTCTGGCTATAGACTGTTAAATGTGGTGGGTAGCCGCTTTCTCACTGTCTGGATACTCTGGACAGACACCCTCCAGCTGTGCCTGGCACCGCGGCCTCCTGCTTTGGTAGGTGCCATCAAGGCATGTGTATGTGTGTACGCACTTCTTAAGACTTGCGTAAGGAATTGGGAGTCTAGAAGAGGTTTACGTACCGGAGTGTGTATTCCTATAACAGTGAGGGGTGCCGCACGCTCTTTTACTACGTTAGAATATGACGTGCTGGATGGTAGCTGTACAAAGCATCCTTTTTTCTTCCTCCTGCCAGCTAGTCCTATGTAACTTGTGTTACTCAGATGAATACAGCAGGGTTGAACAAACCCTTAGAATTTGGATGTTTGAGAACAGGGAATTGTTTTGCAAGTTTTCACCTTTTATTTGTCTTCCTCCTGTTGACAAATTGTGTTCTATGACTTGTGGCATGTCATAAGCAGAACTACAAGTATGCATTTTTTTTTCTTTAACTAATTTGCCTTATGGCAAAATGGAGACTTTGTAAACGCCTACTTTTTAAAAAAATATTCTTTTTGTTTGCATTTGCTGAAGATAATGTAAGTCCTGGAAACTTGTTATTTTACCAAGGGAAATCAATATCCCTATCAGACAGATATTTCTTAAATATTACACTAGTGCACTTTAGATTGTGTGTGTGTGTGTGTGTACTGTATACATTATCTACAGAGTAGTTGCATATATAAAACCAACTTAAATGTGATACAAGAGACTGAGGGAAAACACAATATTACATCTAATGCGGATCATTTATTTAAAAATATATGGTGCTACATTCATAGTTTTGCATACTTATGCAGCAACCAGGAAGTCGCTGATAAATTTTAAGCCAATCTTTGCTTTCCAAATATGAGCTGACAGCAGGGCTTAGCTCAGGAGACCACATATGAGTGCTCAGAGCATACATACATATCATGGGTCTCATGAGGTCATTATTGCATATACTGTTTAGCCACAACATTAAAACTACCTGCCTAATATTGTGTAGGTTCCCCTCAAGCTGCCAAAACCACTCTGATGTGTCAAGTCATGGACTCCGCAAGCCCTTTTAACTTTTTCTGTGTTATCCGGCACCAAGACAAAAGCAGCAGATCCTTTAAGCAGGTTGCAAGGTGGGGACCCCATGGATCAGAAGTGTTATTCCAGTACATCCCACAGATGCTTTATTGGATTGAGATCTGGGGGATTTGGATGCCTGGGCAACACCTTGGACTCTGTCATGTTCCTCAAATCATTCCTGAACAATTTTTGCATTGTGGCAGGGTGCATTAGTCTACTGAAAGACCAATGCCATATTGGAACACCATTGCCATGAACGGGTATACATGATCTGCAACAATTTCTAGGCAGGTGGTACGTGTCAAAGTAACATCCACATGAATTCTAGGATGCAAGGTTTCCCAGCAGAACATTATCCAGAGCATAACACTACCTCCACCGTCCTGCTTTCTTCCCATAGTGTATCCTGACGCCATCTCTTTCCCGGATAAGCGACACATAAGCACCCCAGCTATCCACCTGATCTAAATGAAAACGAGATTCAGACCAGGCAACCTTCTTCCATGGTTCCAGACACTGACAACCCCATTAGAGGCACATTTGGCGGTGGAAAGGGATCAACAATGCACTCTGGCCAGTAGGCCTGCACCAAAATGAATATTCTGGGGCAAAACCAAACATTCCGAACACCCACGTCCGAAAACCGAAAATTACTTCTTCCCCCCCCCCAATGATTTTAAAATAGTTTTTTCTATAATATTATTGAATTAATAACTGCACATATGGAAAGTTTACACTTGTAATTGGGGAACGTGGCAAACCCATACCAGGAGGAAGAAGTCCCCAACTATCTCCCCACAAACAAAACCTATATCTAGGCCAAGGCCTGTAGTCGGTAATTAGGAGGCTGAAGTCAAAGTACTGAAAAGAATTTGGTGCACCAAATTAACCATTTTGCATATCTCTTGGAGATCATTCATTAAATGGCAACCTGAATTAAACTGAAAACCAGATTTGCTAAATTTGCCAAGATGTGACGAGAGTGGCGTTGGAAATTTATCCTGTTCAAATACTGTTGGGCCTCCCGTTTCTTCCTGTCATGAATTACCTCCCCCCTAGCTCCCTCCGATTGGTCAGATCCGGAGTGATACATTCCGGCTTTAGGATCGACGGGCGGAGTGGTCTATTGCAAGCAGCAGGGTGGGAGGGGGGAGATGGGCCTAGGTTGGGGCTCTTGGGCCTGCCTGGATTTGTGACTTTTTGTCTCGCCATGATGCAGGGGGAGAGCTGTGGAGCAGGAAGCTGATCGTAGGATCGGTAAAAAGCCAACGAAGAAGGAAAGACAGTTAGACTTACACCGGTTGTCCTTCCTTGCACCACTTTCGGTAGGTACTAACCACTCCGTGTCGTGTCGACCCCACAAGAATTGCCGTTTTGGAGATGCTCTGACCCAGTTGTCTACCTATCATTATTTGGCCCTTGTCAAAGTCACATACTAATTTTTCCTGCTTCCAACACATTAAATTCAAGAACTGACTGTTCACTTGCATTCTAATATATCCCACTTCTACACAGGTGCCATTGTAACAATATAATCAATGTTGCTCATTAACCTGTCAGTGGTTTTAAGGTTGTGGCTGATCAGTGTATGTGTATCTGTAATGTTTATGACATTACATTGTTTTCTTATGGAAAGCACTTAGTTAAGTGCAGCAGTCGCATGGGAGATTATATTTCCTTCATTGGCACTCTCCCAATGCTATATTCCATGCCAATGGTTTTTAACAGGCTTATCTAATCTTTTTGTTTTTGGATACAGAAGCTGAAGAGTACAGAAACCCCTAGACATCTAATGGAAGTGCATGGAGAAGATTGCATAGTATAGCTGCTAAACTCCCTTTTATTTGAGAGAATGGGAATGGCAAATTTAAATTATTAAACATGTTTTTCTGGACATTTTACTGATGGGGAAAAAAGTATTTTCTTGGTCTTCCTTTTCAAGTCAAGTTTTGGGAAAACTCACAGTCTAAAATGGATTTGGGAATACACACTAAATTTAACATCATTAAGTGTCTCAATCTGAGCAATTAGTGATGTGGAAAAATATTAATAGAATATTTGTAATCCTGGTTGCCACCTGTCATATTTTGACCCTGTCACAACTTTGTATGTAAACTCGTCAGCAACCACCCTCAGTATTAATCAGTGGTTAGGAGGTGGAGAGCGTAAAATTGCATTAGTGTTACCCAATTCATGTGGCTACAATATGTTAACACACTGACTTCTATCAAAGAAAAAAGTTATAATGAAAACTTAAAAAAGAGAGGGAGGGTACCTACAAACTCTCCTTCAGTTAATGAATTTTGTTTTGGGAGAATGTCACATGGAAACTGAATGAGGTCAAGTAGAGAGTTAGACTAGAAAGGTGTGATAAACTAGACTTTCAAGTAGTAGATATGCTAGATGGATATTTAGAACAAGAGTTGGATATGTAATGATTCATGCATTTATTGTTAGAAATAAATGTGTGTGTATATTCTAAAAACTGGGGTTTAAACTAAAGTGAGAATTCGAGTGAATTCAAAGCTGTACTGGAAACATAACTGAGTTAGAGAATTTTTCCATTTCAGCTATTGTTTACCTTAAATTTGACATTCACTTTAAATTCTCACTTTAGTGAATAAAAGTGTGTGTGTCTGTAAACATTTTCACAGTTACTAATTGACCAGGACAATCTGCATACTTAACTCTGCTGTAGAGGCACACTGGATCAAATTATCTTGCTTTTTTTTTTTTTTTTCAGACTATGGGGTTATTTACTTATTTTTTTTCTGCTTTCTATTACATATACTCTCCAAGCTCCCTAACCACTGCAACTTGTCGTAGTGATAATGGCACCCACCCACAATTGTCATGCTATTTTTTTTTTTTTAATGGTTTGACCTATTACTTGTGGTCCCTTGGGTGCCTCTCTACTACTAATGCTGGGGTGCTGGAAAGTTCCTTTGCAAGAACTTCATTAGCTCTCCTGAGCTAATCCCTACAGTTAGCTGATTGCTCTTCACAAGAGCGCTCTAGCCCTGCCCTGCTAAGAGAATTCTAAATTTGGAGTTGACTTTGGAGGCATGGACCCCTTGTAAGAAGTCAAACTGTTCAAAAACACTATTTACAATGCCAATGAACTCCCAACACCATAAACACTACAGCAAGCTGTACATGTTGTATGGTGCTTGCAGTGTTCCATTCCAAGAAGCAAGAGATTGAAGACGACATGTTTAGCATTTGTCAAATGCTGAGCTAGTAGTGATCACTCCTTTACATTCAACTAAAATACGTAATGTCCCCAAATTGTCAAGCTGACATGCCCTGTTAGTGTATAATGCATAAACAGGTCATGCATGGTTCATTACCTGTAGTTGACACCATAATATTTCTTCAGAAGTGTGAACATGGAATTCTAGTGTTTATTCAAAGGTTTTGTGATGAAATATATTGTTTTATATCTTGGAGACAGTGGGGATTAGTAGTAAATACCATGCTAAAGTAAAGAAACTATTTAAAGAATGTGTGCTTTTTAAATTATGTCACACTTGCACATTATTCCTATTGTTGCTTCAGAATGTGTACAATGTATAACTGGCAGTGGGCTGCCATTTTTATGACGTCTTCTTATTATTGCCATTTATATAGCACTAACAGATTCCGTAGGGCTTTAAAATATTATGACGGGAGATTTAACTATAACTAGGACGATTCCCCCAAAAAACAGGAACGATAGGTTGAAGACGACCCTGCTCAAACGAACTTACAGTCTAAAAAATATCAGTGCATTGTATAGCTGCAAAATGTAGATTTATTTGGATTAGATGAAAACACCAATCAGCCAATTAGTAGAAGAAATTTGATCTGAAATCACAAATGTGTTCTGTCTTTTCTTGTAACTTTGCTCACTTGCTGTTTTGTAACAGTTTAAGGATTTTTGGACTTTTCCTTTAAATGTACCGGGTGCTTCTGGGATTTTTGTGTGTTGATATCGCAGAGGCAGAAAGGATGTTTGAATAATATACAAAGTTCTCCCTCTGTGCTGCTATCTTCAGCTCATTGCAGATGATTGCTCTATCCTGTACAGAGCGTACAAACAAACCTCTGATGGGTGGAAGAGCACATAGGCTTCTCTACAGATGTTATAACACCATAGGTATAGATTGCTCGTGAGGTTGTCTTTTCCCATCAGAGGTTAAGGAAAAGGCATAGCAAGTTGGTCATAAATACATTTTTGAAGTTGTATTAAAATTAGGAAGTTCTCCATCAGGTTTATATGCGCAGTTTATTGTAACTCATATAAACGTGCACTTTTTTTTTTAGACGTGCCCAGTTGTGTTTTTACAGAAGGCTACTTTTGCATCTTACACTGTCTAGTTTTCAATGCTACAATGCTGTGCATTTGCAAATGACAAGGCCACTTTATCAATTATTTTGAGGTCAAGCTAACAATTTAATTTTAACAATTTTGTATCTCTAGAACAGCATTGAAATATAAATACCATGAAATGTTTTTGTTTTCTTTACTTCATAAATTATTTTGCTAACAGAGATCAGTATTATTTATTTATTTTTTTTCTCTCATTCTTGTGTCCATTTTGATAATAGTATATAATCTCAGAATTAAATGTGCTACTCCAAAGACAAAATCTCCTTTTGGGAGAAACAAAACTGACTTGGAAATGATTGTGTCTGATCAGAGCTCAGCTTCATGTTGTGTTTGTCTCATCAGCTGTAACACTGTCTTGCTGTCATTGTCTGCCTGCTGCTATAGAAATCATCTCTCCACTGGCCACCCTGTTTATTGTATTATTATTTTCATTTTTAATTTCCCTGGAATTTTAGCTTAATTTGAATACAAATTTAATACATAAGATGCACCTCAGACATTCTGTTTTCTCTCTAGCTCCTTTTTTTTTTTAGTGGCTACTATTTCACTATGGGAAGCCACAATTTGTTTTGATTGAGTCATTTCATAAAGGGTTACTCCAACCACCTTGACCACTTCATCGATTAGATGTGATAATGGTGGTAGGTGTTATATATGTGCAGTATTTCATCTTAAAACCACTCATCACATGAAGTAATCTGCACATTTGTTCTGCGGGCTGGTTACACTGCCGGGCTACCTAATGTCTATTCTGTGCATATTTTACACCTGCCATCAGCTTGCTGACAATAGACATAATAATCTTGCAAGGGAAAGTTTGCTCTCTCTCCTCTCTCCCCGTTCTTTAGTGAAAGCCCTCCTGTTCTTGGGATGTCTGGGGTAGTGTGGAAGGCAACTCTGGAAGGAAAGGGAGAGTGTGTGGGAGCAGAAGCGAGGAAGATGGAGGGAAAAAAATTTTGGGGGAAAAAACCCTAAGGGATCTAAGGATTCCACTTTACCGCCGTAGCTGTGAAGGCCCAGGGGCCAGTGCAGGTGTTTGACCCCAACTTCTAGATGCCTACCCATGCTTATGTGTTTCCTTAATGTATTGGTCATGCTGTTGACAAGTTTATTAATATCAACGTCTAAATGCTATTTGAGAACAACCACACTACAGTAAGTAAGCAATAAATATGATACTGTGTTTTAATAATAACCAATTCAATTTCAGGCACCTCCTTTATTTATTCTTGCGCAAGATTCCCCTGCCCCCTATGATTTATGAGTCTGAGCATATATCCTTTGGAGAAATATGTGCATATCCTGCATCTACTCTGTGCAGGGAAAAACACAATAATGCTACGTAGTAGATTTTCACTCTCGGAGTTGTATTGCTGAGTTAAATTTTGTTTACTATGTTATTCTTTAAACGGTACATTTTTGGAAATGAACCAGATAAATGCCTATTTTAGGCCAAAATGATCAAACTGGAAATTTCTCTAACCTGGCTATTTTTTCCCTCAGTTTGGCTACTAGGAAAAAAATTAGCTGTTCTCTTGATCATTCTTGTATTGGTGAATATCACTAATGATTATATGCCTTTAAATACTGTACAACTCACACTGTTTCTTTGTAATAATACAAAGCTTTGTGTATCCAATATGAATATTTCCATAACCTGCACTTAATTTTTTTTATTTTTTTCCTTTCTTTTCACCAGCTGTTTGGGGAAACTTTGTCAACATGAGGTAAGCACATCACATGCTATATCTTCCTGCATACTTTTTTCCCATTTGGACCATACTTTCCAAGTGCCCCTATTTTTCTGGGACAGTCTATCTGTGGGACCCAAACACCCCATTCTTCTTTCCACTTTTGTAGGAATTTAGTGTTTCCTGTAAAAGGGTATCCCAAAGTGCATCAATAGAATTTAAAGGGACACTCCATACACATAAAGCTTTAGACTTATTTTGTCCATGTTTCTTGTATTACTTGTCTGTTTAGCTTCCCAATTGTACGCTGCTGTGGAGTACAATATTATGTGCAAGTTGACAACTCTACTAATTACCCCCAGCAGCACCACTGCCCATCATAAATCATGTTTTGCTGTTACCTCATCACAAGCCAAATGATTATTTTTTTTTTCTAATATAATTTGCTATGAGAGGCTAAATGCTTCCGATCGATAACTCAATTTAGCAATTAGGCATGTTAATTTTGCAGTGTCAAACTAAAACAAGTGTATCTGCACTCATGCAGCAAATGGAAGCAGCCTTGAGGTTTTCTAAGGTAGATTTGGCACCTATTTATAATCTCTTCAGATGTATATCAACTTTCCTGTTAATGAAGCTGTCTGCATGTTCTATCCAACTATAGAGCTATTCATTAAACTAGGGAGGGGTGAGCATATACAGAAGGTCTCTTCACATTTAGCGGTTTATTTACTAAACTCTAAATTGTAGTGAATTACAATTCAAAACGCACAAATTCAGAGCCAATAATCATTTGGTAAACAAACTATTCTACATTGATTACTTAGAAAATATGGTCTAATCTTTATCTACACAATCTGACTACGTTAATAACAAATGGTTGTATTAATATTTTTTTTTTTTAAATGTATTGATTAAATTCTGTAATAATTCACTGTACATGCTGGAAGAAGTGAAGCAATTTCTACAATCTGTGTGGAGTCGGTTGTTTTAATTTAAAGGTACACTATAGTCACAAGAACATCAGCTTAATGTAATTGTTCTGGTGAGTATAAGAATTCCCTGCAGGCATTTTTATGCAAACACTGCTTTTTCAGAGAAAAGGAAGTATTTACATTGCCCTCTAGGCACACCTCCAGTGGCCACTCCTCTGATGGCCACTGGAGGAACTTCCTGCAGTAAGCAGCCCTGCTGTGCAGCGTCCCCACGCTCTGCATGAAGACGCTTACATTGATTCAATGCATATCTATAAGGAGGTCTTGATTGGCCAAAACTGCATTTGGCCCTGCCCCCATGCCGATTTTAGCCAATCTAAAGGTTTTCCTATGGGAAAGCATTGGATTGCCTAAAAATCAATCATGTTGATGATGTCACAAAGGGGGCGGAGCCAACACCGGCAGACCTGCAAAATAAAGTGAGTTTTAAACTTTCATAGGGGAGCTAAGGGGGGGCAAGCCACCTAAATGATGGGTTAAACACTATAGGGTCAGGAATACATGTTTGTGTTCCTGACCCTATAGTGATCCTTTAATGAGTAAGTGCAATGCAGAATTCCAGGTAATTATTCTTACGACAGTACTTTTTTTACTCTGAACACACTTGGACCTCACAGACATCAGTTCTTCAATTGTTCACCACTAATGTGATGAACTAATCATGATTTTTTTTTTTTTTTTGCAATGCGTTAATTAATTTGTGCTGCTTTTAAAATCTGCTATCTTGATGTTCATGTTGATTTTCTTTCTTTATTTTTTTATTTTGTCCTGTGTAATTTTTGTGCTGAATTCCATATTATCTTTTAGCAGGTCAATTCAGGAAACTGGGGAACAAAAAATGGAAAAGCAATTAGAAGAGGTTTGTACTTCTCCAATTTATTATGTGATGGCAATATATATATTTCAATGTATGAATGTACATATAACTATATTACAATTCTTACTTAATTTAAAATAATTTTTAATTTTTTACAGTGATATTTTAATGTTTACAAAAATAAGTAAAATTAATGATCCGTGGATCATTCGGTTCTTTTTATAGAATTATTCCAACCTCCATAACCACTTCAGTTTTTTGGGTTTTTTTTGTGGGATTTTCTTCTTTTTTAATATCATCTGTTATTCTGACAAAACAACTAATCAACTATTGTGTTTATGATTGCCCATAAATGTGAGCTTGATACTAGATCCCAGGAGGGATATTTCCTGAAGACTGAAGTTTCTTTAAAAATATTTTTAAAGAGTGGTATATGCGTGAAAAAGAGAAGATAAAAAGATTAATAGATTTTACCACTTTAATAATAAAAAGTGATGATTACATAACCTAGAAATAAAGCCCACAAAATAAATGTCCTAGAATTGCCCTTTTGATCAGAAGCACTTGTGGCCTTTTCTGTACATAATGATATTGCTACAGAAATAATTTAATGGATTAAAAAATATGCCAGTGAATATTTAGTTAAATGAATTCTCGCTTAGGTATATGGTTTACATGGCAAGGGTTGATGGGCAGACACATGAGAAGCTGGATCCTATGCTTCAGGCTCTAATCAATTGGTGTTAGAAAATAATGGAACACGGGAACAAAAACTCTGGTTCTTATGGCAATAAAGAATATTCATTAAGGAATTAAATATTTAAGATTTTTATATGTATATTAGACTTGTTCAGTAAACAATGTTTCCTTTCTACCAATCAAAGTGTACATATTTTCCCCATTCTTTTAGTTTATTGCACCTTTGAGGGAGAAGATACGAGATTTAGAAAAAAGGTGAGTAGACAAACAATCTGATTGGTTGCAGGATTTGTATTCCATGGTTCTATTTTATTATGTCAATGATTCTGTCAGTTAATTAAATGTTGTCACCTAGAATTATAGGAGTGAAGCTGAAAGACCATGCACCAAGCATGTCAAACTCGTGGCCCGTACTGGATATCTTTGCAGCCAGTCAGCCACTAGAGGGGTGGGAGGGCAGTGTATTAGACTAAGCGGCATTGTATTAGATTGGATGGAGTGAGCAATGTATTAGAGTGAAAGGAGGGGGTCATTTTATTGGATTTGGGGGCAATGTATTAGATTGGTTCTGCATGGAGGAGCTGAACGATTTCCCTGGAGATGCTGATTAGCCACATAGCTTTTTGCCACACATGCAGCCTCCCAATAATTTCATATTAAGTTCTCTGAGATAAAATTCCCACTATTCCATTCTACATCTCAGTACCACATCCATATGTTTCTCTGTGTTTTTCAGCCTTCTCTGCTGCCTCTTTATAAGCTGTTCAGAGAAAAGGCAGCATTTACATTGCTCTCTAGGGACACCTCCAGTGGCCACTCCTCAAATGGCTACTATAGGTGCTTCCTGGTGCAGTGCTGCCCTGAAGTTCAGCATCTCCATGCATTGCATGGAGGCGCTGAACTTTCCTCATAGAGATGCATTGGCATTTCCCCATAAAAATGCAGACTGGCATTTTGCCCAGCCTCCTTGACGATCTCAGCCAATCAAATGCTTTTCCTATGGGAAAGCATTGGATTTGCTGAGATCATCAATTCTGATTACGTCAGCCAAGGAGGTGGGAGGGGGTGCTAGAAATAAGGCAAGTTTTCTTACCTTTTAAGGGGGTATGAAGGGACAAGCCACCTAGATGTGCAGGGGTTTTATTTGGCAGGGGGGGAGGGAAGGTAAGTTTAACACTAAATATGTGTTTGTGTTCCTGACCCTATAGTGTTCATTTAACTTACATTCTGTAAGTAACCTTTTCTGGTCCTTTTTGTTGGTCCCCTTTTTCTCTTTATTCCATTTTCTGTTTCCACATAAGTCCTTTCTTGCCCTATCGTCTCCATATTTGTAGAAAGTGGACTCATCCTGTTATTTCATATCTTCCTAATACTTGAATATCTACCTCCCCTCTCACTAGCAACAGTTTGATGACATTTAACTTTAAATGTCTTAGTACAACAAGTTTCATTGCGCCACCAGGATTGGTCGCTACTCTGTAGGCAGACACTGTCACCTAGGAATTCACTGATTCCCAGACTTGGAATCTGTACCACAATTCACTGCTCAGTGCATTGTGTGTATCATCTTAACAAAAAGTGTAAATGTACAAGGCATATTTTCCAAATTGTATGTATAGTGAAATGTCTTAACCTGTTCATGACAAGGGTTAAACAAATCCTGTTTGACAGTTCTGGCATATTATCTGTCACAAATGGATTAAGTGTGATATACATGTCCACATGTAAAATTGGTGATTTTCTTTTTTTTTTTATATATAAATGCTTTTTATGGTGTTTTCTCGCAGCTTTCTGTATCAGTCACCCAGCATGAGTGTTTATTTTTTATTTATGTTGCTTCAGAGGGTGTTTGGGTTCAGGATGTCTGAGGATTGGAAATGTGAGAGATGATGATGTTTGACCTTCCCTTGTGTGGGCCCCTGAAGCTGTAAAGGTGTCAGTTTACTACTGTGCTGGACATTGAACATTTCACCATAGGAAAATTACATATCCATTTAAGAAACTATAACTCTATGATAGTTTAGAACAGTTTTGGTTTTCATTTGTAAACCTTTTTTTAATGCACTATATAGATAATGTATTAAAAGTATTGGGGGGGGGGGGGAATATAAAATACTATGTACCTTGAAAGTGCCCATTGGTCCTCTGCTTGTTGGGTTGCCCTTCAGGCAAAATTTTCCCACACTAAAATAAGATCCTCCAATTACTAACCTATCTTTCTGATCAGTGGGGTCTGATATTATCCCGTAATTCTATGTCCACAAGGTGTTTGAGATGAGTATTCGATCAAGATATCATATAACCATGCTTCTCAATAGTCCCGCTTTAGTCAGGGCAGGCCCCATTTATGGGGTCCTATCACACTTTAGGGAACGGTCCCCGGGGCAGCACAGCATTTGTGTGTAATTAGACGCGTTTGCGCTATAAGTGGGCACTTGGACCATGCAGGGAGTACTTCAGCAACGCTCCCTGCATGATCCTGAAGGCTGGGTTAGTCAAAGAGCCTGTCAATGGGTGACCTGCCTGCCCCTTTTCCAGACTGGCATGTCTAGTAAGACGGTTCATGTCACTATTCCTGCCTCCTCCAGTGAAGATTGCTGGGAGGTATGTATAAGTGCTCTATACACTACCAGCCATACCAAGGCTGGTATCAATACATAAGCCGCTTGTTCACTGTTTAGTGAACTGGACTGTGTTTTACTATCCGGAAAGCCATGAATCATGCATTAGCATTCTGTACTTTGTTGTGCATGCCACATGCACAATAGGGACACTAATAATGTGTTCCTTACTCCCTGATTGACCGCCTAATGGGCTGTCTTATAGAAGGAATCACTGCTGCAATAACTCACTCTCACAAATGAGAATGGACTCTGGGTACAAAATACTTATGGAACTTTGATTTTAATTGATTTCCTGTTAAAAGCTGGGAATACAAACGTATTTCTAAAGCTAATGTTACATTAACTACTTCGATATTAAACTCCTGTAATGATAACCTAAGCCACCACTCCTCCTGCATTATAGGTGATGATCAAATGCTTCCCCATAAAGAAATGATTAGGGGTTAGAGCGCATGTGTCGCAGTCGCTGCACTAATCTGCATCTCCTCATAAAGATTTATTGTCCTAGTGCATCTCTATGAGGAAAGATGCATGTATCTATTGAGATTGTAAAGATACTGAACGTCACTCCAACTACAAAACCCCTGCTAGTGGCTATCAGAGTGATAGCCACTAAAGGATGCATTAGACATGAATGCAATGTTATTGGGGTTCTGGTGCCTTGAGAGTCCCTTTTTTAAGCACTTATTAATTACTTTAGTGTATAGGAAGTCACTGGCTTAGAGCATCAGCTAACAACTCTCAGCCAGTCAGCGACGCTTTTGCCCTGCCGTACTCGGCGCTTCTTAGAAGTGAAAATTCAGAAGCCGGATACTGTCTGGGGAGGAGTGGGACCTGAGCTGGAGGCAACTTAGGGGTTAAAGTGAGTTCTTACTTAAAATGTAACACTGTCTTCTTATTTTAGTATGTAGCACCTTACAGTAGTCTGAGCGAACACAATGCTTGAGAAATCAAGATAATCCTTTATTTCTTTATCTCAAGATTACTAGAAAAATTACATGAAACCATTGTAAATTACAAATGAGATTCAGTTAAAGAACTAAAATTAAATATAATGTCCCCATTTCAAATGTAATTATATTGCAATGTCTGATTAACATAAAGCACAGGTTAAGAGCTTTGAATTAGACCTTGTGGAATGTAACGCAACAATGTACCACCTGGAAAATTCCTGTAGGACAATTTTCCTGCTCTAGCTTTTACTCAGTTGACGGCATAGAGAACTGTGACATCAGCGAACCCTTTGGGCAACAGTGATTATCCAAGTTAGGGGACAGATCATATATTTATATCCATTTTCATAAAACTTAGACCTAGGCAGAGGCCTACCCAGTGATCAGTGGATATGTCTTTTCAAGATGACCTCCAAACAAATAATCTATACTCCTCCTTTTTTTATGAAGAAGGTTTTGGGTCAAAGTTTTCTCGGTCTGAAGTGCTATTTTCCACCTGGATCCCCCCTCTCTCCTCAACAAAAAAGAAAAGAACTAAAATTTGGAGATGTTGCAAATTGGACTCTACGCTTAGGTGGTTGTATAGTATTGAGATTAGCCCTCTGGGGTGTTTCTCCTGGAAACACATTTTCTCAAACCACTTGAGCTGTCGGGAAGCTGTTTCTTTGACTTCTTTTGTGGCAGTGAAGTCGCGTAACAATGTATCGGAAATGATCCCTAGTGGTCAGGTGTGAGAGCCTTTGCAGTATCTCGTAAGTGACTATTTGGTTGTCTTACATATAGGTGTGTGTATCGTTGAAGACCTGAGTTTTCTGTTCCTTTAAAGTCTCTAGCTTTGATCCCGGGAAGAAATTCCCTATTACTGTAGACTGGTGTCATTGGGGAAGGGGATCTGCTAAGTGCGCATTTACTTGCGATCTGGTCCCATATCTGTATGGAGTTGAGTATCACGGGACAGGCGGTCCTCAGGAACATCCTACAAGTCTTCGGGAGCCAAATAAAGTAAGGACTCTGGTGGTGAGTGCCAATATGCTATTTGTGCAACTTGGGCAGCAAGGTAGTATACATATAAACCAGTCTATGGGCACAGGCAGGGTCTGGAATAGAAACAACAGTCTGGGAAGAACATTCATTTTGACTGAGTGCAGTCTCCCCATCCAAGATATGGGTTTGTCCGTCAATTGCTCCAGGTCCCTGATGAGGGCTTGGAACATACATGGGTAGTTCAAGTCGTATAGTCGTGAGTGGTGCGCCACGAGTCCGATGCCTAGGTAGAGTATGCTTTCTGTTGTAATGGGTTGGCTGTATGTGTCATGTATCAGTGCCATGTCCGGGGCTCCAAGATGAAACGGCATAGCCATTGATTTCATCAGGTTGACTTTATATCCCGATATGATGCCGTATCTATCTAATAGGCCCATCAGGTGGCCCAATGAAGTCAGCGGGTCTGACAGTGTAAGCAAGGCATAGTCCGCGTATGCTGAGACCGTAAATTGTCTCCCGGCCACTGTGACTCCCAGAATGTGCGGGTGTTGTCGGATCACTTGCAGCAGAGGTTCCAGTGAAAGAGCAAACTACAACGAATAGGAGAGATGGGGCAGCCCTCTCTTGTCCCTTTGTGTAGTGTGAAGGGGACTCTATTAGCCCCTGTGATCAGTGTCTGAGCCCTGAGGTTGGAGTATATCGCCCGGATCGCAACGACATAGGGCTCCGGGAAGCCCCAGGCCCGCAGAAGGCCAAACAGGTACGGCCACCGGACCCTGTCAAAGGCCTTCTCCGCGTCTAGCGACAGGGCCATAGAAGGTCTCCCGGAGCTCTGCATGTGCCAGGTCAGAACCGCACCTCTTTGGGTGTTCTCGTATAGCTGTCTGCCAGGCATGAAGCCCATCTGGTCCGGATGGACCGAGTGGGTAAGGAGCGGGGTGAGCCTAGTCGCAAGGAGTTTCGCATAGATCTTTAAGTCAGAGTTTATTAAAGAAATGGATCGGTAGTTAGCCGCCTGGTCATGTGTTAGGTTAGCTAGTGCCATATCGGCGTCCGGGATTCCGCCCTCCATAAAGTGGTTATAGAGGGATGTGAGCTGGGAGGCCAATTCCTCCTTAAATTTCTTGTAGTACCCCACGTCGTACCTGTCTGGTCCCGGGGACTTGTTCCCATTGAGATCTCCACCTCTTCCCGAGAGATAGGCGCACGCAAAGCATCTGCCTCCTCTCCCGTCACCCTTGGTAGAGTTATGACCGTCATGAAGGACTGAAAGTCCGTCTGTTCCCGTTCAGGGGGAGCGCTGTTCTTGACGGCAGTGTCCATACATTTCCGAGTAAAACTGAGTGAACACCTTATTTGATTTTTTTTTTTTTTTTTTTCTGGTGTGGACTATACTACCCGCCTGTGTGCGAATTTTATGAATGGGCTTGAAATCTCCTCTGGGGCGTAAGGTCCTGGCTAGTAGTGAGTCCATTTTGTTGGACTTCTCGTAGAACAGGCACCTGGACCACTGGACCGAGCGTACTATGCCTTCCAGAGAAAGTTCCCTAATCGAGTGCCGCAAGGCGTTCAGTTCTGTCAGTCTTTGTTCTGCTGTTCCGCCTTCCGTAGCGTTGCTTGCAGCTCTAAGAGCTGCTGCGTGGTGTATATTTTCTTGTGGGTCGCCACTTTGATGAAGTAGAACCTTAGGATGCTTTTATGGGCTGCCCAGACTGCTACTGGGTTCACCTCTTGGGAGATGTTTTGTGTGAAATAGTCTTTGATGACCGTGCCCGGTTTGGCATATGTCGTCGTTCTGAAGCAGGCTCGTGTTGAGTCTCCACGTCCAGTTGGAGGAATATTTAAGTCCCTCCAGGGTGATAGCTATGTCAGCATGGTCTGACCATATGATATTCCCTATCGCAGCGTGTGTGAGTTTCGCCATCTCTGCCCCATTGAGTAGGAAATTATTGATTCTTGAGAAGGTGCCGTGAGGTGCTGAGTAAATTGTAAAGTCGAGAGTGTATGAGTTGCCATGCATCTAGCAGTCGTGTATTTCTCAGGAATGTGTGGAGTAGTTTGTCCTGTGCTCCCCTCCCCGGGACCTCACGGCCCCCGGTTTTGTGCTCCTGTCTGCTGCCGGACAGGGCACTGCATTGAAGTCACCTCCCACTACCGTCACCCCACTTCCGTCAGAGCTGACCAGTGTGGTCAAAGTGTCCCAGGATAATGCATCAGGGTCATTGGGTGCATATGTGTTGATGATGCCATCACGAGAAAGGGACGTTTGTGGATGAGCACCGCTACTCCCACTCGCCTGCGCAGGTCCCTGGCTTCATGTACCGTGGGGTACTGTCTGTTGTGTCATTTTATCTGTTGGCCTAGGGAGGTGTGTCTCCTGAATCAGGGCGATATCTGCTTTGCTAGATTTGAGCTCTCTCCACAGCAGTCTGCGTTTTGTGGGGGAGTTCAGCCCCTTTACATTAAGGGATATAATCTTTAAAGCCATCTGTGTGTGGGTGATGGGCTATCCCTAGCATGTGAGATGTCCAGAGGGCGTTTACATGCATAGCTTGCTTCCAAGTCCTCCCTGGTGCCCCTCACCACTTCTGATTCCTCGGTTCCTCCTCGCCATGGATCACCAGCAACCATTGAAAAGAACATAACATGAAAATTAAACAATAACTGTAACAACATATACTTCTCAATCCTCCAATTAAGTCTGGCCTTACAATTTGCCAGAGCAGCCCGGGGTGCTAGCCCCCTCCTTCCGGAACTACCAAAGTTCCGACAAAAGAAGGAGGCTCCCAGCCCCTATCCGCTGTGCCACAAAATGCAAGACCCTTACTTTTTCAGTGCGTTACATACACACGCTGGCCATTGGGGTTATGCGTGCTTGCGGATGGAGTCCCTGTGTATCGGGTCTTTCCCCCTCTTGAGGGCCCGGGTTCTGCCAATAAGCCTGTCCCCGTAAGCCTCTGTGGCAGGTTATGATGCCCTCGCTCTCCCCGTAAGCCCTCTGGATTTCTCAGTCTAGGTGTCTTAGGGGGCTGTGTGTTGCTCCAATGTGGGCCCTATCTGGGCGCTGGGATGGGCGGCTTCTCTCTGCTCCTTCCGATACCCCTGGGGTGGTGGTTGGGACGACTCTAGCTAAGGGAGAGGTCACGTGTCCTCTCATGAAGAGTGCTTGGGTAGTGGGGTCAGCCGCCTACGGCCCCAAGGTTATGCCATTCTGTCCGACCATGGCGGATGGTGTTTTCTCTCCTCGTCTCCTGGTGGTCCTCGTGATCCCCACCATCTGTCTCCCACCATGTTCCCATTCATCTTCCCCGGCCTCCTCCCTCTTACACCCTGTGAGCGCCCCTGTCTGTACACCTAGTAAGGGCGTTAACCGTGTGTGTAGGCCTTGGGGCATGCAGATGTTACATTACCAGTGTCTCTTCCTCGCTCCCCTGCCCATAAACTCACTATCTTTTTAAACCATGGAGTGTGTTCCGTGACCGATACACTTGAAAGGGACAACTAAATGCACTCAGACCGTTCAGCTGATTGAAGTGGTCTGTCCCCCTTAGTCCTACAGGGATTTTGAGAAACTGCAATGTTTGCATTGCAGTGCTAAGACAGCTTTTAGTGGCTGTCTATCAGATGCACTTCCAGGAGTTTACCGGACTGTTGGATCGCATAACTGAAGCTCTGCATGAGGACATTCAGTGTCAGTAAAATATCCCAATATGCAAGCATTTATTCAGTGCTTTCCTATGGGGAGGGCCTAATGCACTCAACGCACATCGGCCCGCCAGTCAGCTGACATCTGAGGAGGTGAAAATGAGGGGGTAGGGAGGGGACGACGACAAAAGAGCACTAGCGTTCGGAATATAGATTTGTGTTCCTAAAACTATAGAATCCCTTTAATGGAGTGAAAGGGAAGAAAATGGGAGTTCTGGTGTGTACTGACTGATTTCTCAAGGAGGTGTTAAAAATCAATGCCTATTTATATCCAAGATTGCTCTTTGAAATAACCAATCAATACTCTTTCAACAATAATGTACAGTCCGTTTAGCATGATCACATCATCTTTTGCATCACATTGACTAAAGCAAATTGTTTTCTCCGCTGAAGCCATATCACCAGTGGGGGCTGGGCTGTGGGTGTCAGTGACCCTCATTTAGTGTTGAAGTTAGTGTTAAATTATTTGAAAACTGTTAAACATGAATCTTGGAATTATACTGGGAATTCCAGTCACTATAACCATGTCAAATGATTATAGAAGGTATGTCCCTTTAAGTGAAAACCTGTAGTGTGTATGCTCCATTGGTCCTGTTCATACATATATAGTTTGTTTGCTTGGGTTTTTTTTAATTGTTTGTTAAACAACCTCACTTGAGTGTTGCTTATTCTTTCCTAGAAAACCATGAGGAACCAGGAACTAACTGTAGCCAATTCCTGATTCAAGTGTACGTGGCAGGAACTTGTTAACTGTTGGGTTTGCTGCCAGGTGCACTATCACAGTAAATATCTCTAATTATTATGTATTATGCTGTTAATGCTTTAAAAGCGTAGTAAAATCCTTCGGTCTCCATTTCAGTCAGAATCAAGCAGAATGATCTAGTCTCGTTGCCTTCTGCAGTGAGATATTTGTATTTACTGTATACTGATACACTGTGAACTTTACCAGGAGTGATACCACCACAGTTTGTGTAGATACGTTTGTAATTTATACCATTTTATGGCAGCAATGTAAAAAATATGTTTTTGATACAGTTCTAATTGAATAGGAAAGCCATGTGCATTTATAAAGTATTATTTCCTACATTTGCACTTTACACTATTGTGGCTGCATTGGATGTGTTTTTACTTCTGTTAATGAAGAAAGCATAACATTTAAACTAAAAAAGATGTAGAATATTTTAATTTTATTTTTTTCTCACCTTGTAATTGCAGTTTTACACAAAAATATCCACCTGTGAAATTCTTATCTGAAAAGGATCGAAAAAGAATACTGGTAGGTATTTTTGCTATAAACAAAAAAAGTTACAATCTATTTAGAGTATTTTCTACATTGTAACTGCTTTGTATAATTGTTATAAGACACAGTTGGGTGACTCTAATAAGCAGGATAAATCGAAACAAAAATCCAAAAATCTGCAACCTGTGTGCTGGCAATTCCATTCATTTTTTTAATGTATTAATTTAAAAGTTCCAAAGAATAACAACCTGTTTTCTGTAGAGACCTTGCGTATAGCTGTACTTACCTAAAATTCATGAGTGTGCTGTATAGTGAACACCTGTGGCACTGTTTTTCCACCATCGAGACAGCCTGGTAAACACATTTCTCAATGTATGCTCTATCCCATTCACTATAAACCTGGGTATTATCTCAAAATCAGCTCTTTTGTTTTTGACTTTTTGTGAAAGTGCTGCATATTTTTTTGAAAGAAAGGTGCAAAAGAGATGTGCATTCTCTTGTTGTAAAATTTGAAAACGGTATTAGGATGTTTTGCATGATGACACATCTACTAGGCAACAAGGATGCAGACATCACCCACTACACATGTATGACAATGATAATAAGCTCAGTGTCTACACTAACATCCCTAGTCATGCGGCTGCTCTGTCTTATACATTTATACCGTGAGCACAATCCATGCATTTTTCACACAGAAAACATTCATATTGGGAGCAAAAATCTAAATGGTGCTCAAAATGCGTACAGCACCAATTTGTGTGACTTTGTCATAGATAAGGCAGGGGCATTGGGGCATTAATCCAAATTGCATGTATTTTGCATGAGTGAGTTACCATATATACTCAAGTATAAGTCTAGTTTTTCAGCACATTATTTGTGCTGAAAAACCCCCACTCGACTTATACTCGAGTCAGTGTCTGTATTATGGCAACTTACATTGCCATAATACAGACCAGGACCGCCAGGCTCACAAGCCCGGCGGTTCTGTTGGGGGCTGGCAGATAGCTGTTACTTACCTTCCTGCAGCTCCTGTCAGCTCCCTTCTCCTCCACTGTAAGTCTCGCGGTGTGACTGCCGCGCGGAGCTCTGACCCCGCGGCTCTCACGAGACTTACAGTGGAGCTGACCGGGCCAGAGGAGAAGGGAGCTGCAGGAAAGGTAAGTAACAGCTCTCTGCCAGCCCCCCTCTTACACAGCCCATCCACTGGACCACCAGGGAATGAGAGCCCCCCTCCCTGGCCATCTAACAAGCAGGGAGGGGGGACGAAAATAAAAATTAAATAATAAAAATATTATTACAATAAAAAAAATGTAAATATTAAAATTAAAAAAGTGAATAATAAAATAAAAAAATAATACTAAAATAAAAAATAATAAAAATGCCCTCCCCCACCCAGTTCACACACAAACACACACTCATACAAACACACCCATTGCATTGTATACACACACACACACACACACACACTGCATTATATACACACACACTGCATTATATACACACTCATACAAACACACACTCTGCATTATACACACACTCATACAAACACACACTCTGCATTATATATACACACACACACACTCTGCATTCACACAAACACAGACACTCTGCATTATATAATGCAGAGTGTGTGTTTGTATGAGTGTGTCCGTATATAATGCAGAGTGTGTTTGTATGAGTGTGTGTGTGTATAATGCAGATTGTTTGTATGAGTGTGTGTGTATATAATGCAGAGTGTGTGTATGATTGTGTGTGTGTATATAATGCAGAGTGTGTGTATGAGTGTGTGTGTGTGTGTATAATGCAGAGTGTGTTTGTATAAGTGTGTGTGTGTGTATAATGCAGAGTGTGTGTTTGTATAAGTGTGTGTGTGTGTGTATATAATGCAGTGTGTGTGTTTGTATGAGTGTGTGTGTGTATATAATTATAAAAATCACAGAATTTCATAGCCCCAAGTTTTGCCCTCGACTTATCCACGAGGCATAGCATATTTCACAATTGTTGGTCACAAAACTGCACTCGACTTATACATGAGATCGACTTATACACGAGTATATACGGTACTTGCAAGTCTAAATACCAAGCAATATTTGTTACTGCTCAGAATTTAAATAGCATGCAGGACACATTACATAAAGAACTGCTCTAAAAGCAGTTCATTCATTGATTCACAAGCTCATTCACAGTTGACCACTAAAATAATGATTTAGGTTCCAATATCCCCAAATCAAAACCGAAAGGAGGCATTAAATTCAATGCCGTTGAGAAATCTTGAAAAATTCTTTATTAATGGTATTGAGTGTCAATTCAATTTATAGAAAAAGTAGGTACTGTATAAGCTTGCTTTCTATTGCATGTAGATTGTACAGTGGTGTGCTAGTGATATGTTGTAAGTAAAACAATTTTAAATTTAGAAGGAAAAAAAAATCTCACTATTTATGACTCCATTAAATACATTTTATATTGTTATAAGCATTTCCTGCTACCTGTTCTAATGCAGATAACAGGAGGTGCTGGATTTGTGGGCTCCCATCTCACCGACAAGCTTATGATGGATGGTCATGAGGTCACAGTTGTAGACAACTTCTTTACGGGTCGGAAGAGGAATGTGGAACACTGGATTGGGCATGAGAATTTTGAGCTGATTAATCATGATGTCGTTGAGCCACTTTACATTGAAGGTATATTTTTATAACACACATTACAGCCTGTTATACGTAATGTGCATGTCATTTACATCTTGTCTACAAGTCTTACCTGAGAAGAACTCTGAACTTGTTGGTGCTGGATTAAATGCAATTTTCTTAACTGTTCCATGTCCGTAGCAATAAACTTTAGCCTTCCTTTGACTAGATTGCTTTAAAACTGTTGTGTAATTACTGTAGCATTTTTTGTTGTTGATGCAATTGCAATTTCCTTGCTTTCTTAATGCTTGAGAGGATTAGATTTAATCTCGGAGGATGAGCTTCAATGTAGATAGGATCATTGAACTTGCAACGTAAGGAGCAAACTTACCCGTAAAGCTTGCAGTCTAAGAATAATCATCTGTTAGGCCATGACATACTTTATCTGTACATGAATCAAACCAGAAATCTGAACCATTAGAACATTTTATTTAGTTGGTAGAAAAGAGCCTGGAAAAATGCACTGTTGCAATGAGTTATTTTACCATTTTCTATGTTTCTGTATTTTACACCTTGTAGACTATAACTTTAAAATATTTAACCATGAGTAGTATTTTTAAATCTTTTTATTACATCTTGTAAAACATGACTGCTTATTTAAATACAACAGAGATCCTAATATTTGGTTCTTCCTTCCCACAGTGGATCAGATATACCACTTGGCATCTCCTGCATCTCCTCCAAACTACATGTATAATCCAATAAAAACGCTTAAAACGAATACAATTGGGACGTTGAACATGTTGGGTGAGTGTTTTCCATGAATTGGTGTTGAAATCTCCTGTTTTCTAAGGCAAAGTTCCAAAGTGGAGCAGTCACCATAGAAGCCATTGCAGTGTTCTGGTTGAGTGCTTCACATTTATTTGCCCAGAGATCTCAATGCCTATTAAACAGTTGTTCAAGATTTCTCTATTTTTTTTATTTTTATTTTTTTATTCTCTTTTGTATTATACTGGATCACATGTCTGTATGCAATTTAGAAACCGCATAGCATAGATTCCATGCTGCTCCACCCCTATTCACGGTGATGTGCCGTGGAGACTACGCTCTTCTGTGTGGGAGATGCTGCTAAATGAGTTTGTTTACTTACTGGCCATCAGTGGCCAGGGTTCCATACTCAGGCCAACACCACATTGAACAGATATTTTAAGCAATCCATTCAACATACAGAAACAAAGAGGAAAGGCTGTGCTTGTTGTTGCATTATGTTTTGGGTGTGGCTTGTCGCGAACTGTTTTGATGACAATAACTATTATGTCTATATTGACAGACAAATCTAATGGACAGAGATTCAAGAGGCATACAGACGAAACATAGAAAAGCATGTTAACAGACTGTTTACAATTGTACATCAGGATTATGACGTCTATGACCATTCTATTATGTGGGGAAAAATGCAGTGCTATTAACAAGTGCAGTTTAAAATAGTCAGTTATGCACATGGCAACCATAACATGTTATCATGTAACACAAATATGTTCATAGGCTAATTATGGTTTTAGTGTGTGGGTTTTTTGTTCTTGTTTTTTTCTTTTTGTGAATCAACTCTTAGCACATATCTTTGCATATCGTCCCTGTTTGTTTGGTTAATACTAATTGAGGAGAACTTGATATATCATTTACTTGATATGTTAGTAAATAACTTTTATTAGATGTTCTCTAAGGAATTGTTGATATATCTTATACAAAAATAAAATGTTTTTCTATTTTTATTTATTTTTACATTTAGGTTTAGCAAAGCGTGTAGGGGCTCGGCTCCTTCTTGCATCAACTTCAGAAGTATATGGAGGTAAGGAATGCATTTTTGTGGATACGTGATGTAATCTATAGAATGGAGCCTATTGTTGCAAAAAAAAGAACCTTTTTTTATGTACTTTAAAATTTTAATATGAAGTAATCCATTGTTTTGTATTACTGGCTGAGAAGTACCTATTTTACTTCAGATCCTGAAGTACATCCTCAAAATGAAGACTACTGGGGACACGTCAATCCCATTGGTCCCCGAGCCTGCTATGACGAGGGGAAGAGAGTGGCTGAAACTATGTGTTATGCTTATATGAAACAGGTTGGTTTTGCAGTTTCAGAATTTGTAAAATGTAATGTTTGGAACATGCATCAATTGTGTGTGTGTGTATATGTATGTATTTATACATAGAGAGAGAGATATTATTATATTTATTTTCTCAAGGGGGGGTTGGCTGCACTCACCTGAACATGCATAAATATAATGTATTTCTCCACCTTCTCATGTTCCTTCTTCCTGATGTTGTAGTCACTGGGTATTGCCACATCCACCACAACTGCAGTCTTTCGTTCCTTGTCTACCACCACGATGTCGGGTTGGTTGGCTAGCACTTGCTTGTCTGTATGGATATTGAAGTCCCACAGGATCTTAGCACTGCCATTCTTGACTACCCTTTGTGGTATCTCCCATCTGTACTTGGGCAAGTCCAATCCATATTCTGTACAGATGTTTTGGTACACAATCCCAGCAACTTGGTTGTGACTCTGTGTGTATGCTGTTCCTGCTAACATCTTGCATCTGGCTACTAGGTGCTGGACTGTATCAGAGGCCTCTTTGCACAGTCTGCACCTTGGGTCTTGACTGGCGTGGTAGACTCCAGCTTCTATTGATCTGGTGCTGAATGCCTGTTCCTGTGCTGCTAGGATTAGTGCCTCAGTGCTGTCTTTCAGTCCTGCCTTTTCCAACCACTGGTAGGATTTTGTCATGTGAGCCACAATCTGCCCGTGGTACACCCCATGGAGAGATTTGTCTTGCCAAGGAACCTCTCTTTCTGCATCCTCTATCTGTTGAAGTCTCAGGCATTCCCTTAACAGTTCATCTTTGGGAGCCATCTTCATGATGTACTTGTGGATGCTCTGTGTTTCATCCAGGACTGTGGCCTTGACGCTCATCAGGCCCCGACCTCCTTCCTTCTGGCAGGTGTACAGTCTCTGGGAACTGGATTTCGGTGGAATCCTCCATTCATAGTAAATAGTTTTCCGTTCTTGACATCCATGGTGACCAGTTATTCTCTTGGCCAGGTTATTAGTCCAGTACCTGATGACCAGTAGGGCATGTGTGTTGATGGCTTGGATCTTGTTCTTGCCATTGAGCTGGGACTTCAGGACCTTTCTGAATCTTTGGAGGTGCTTGGATATTGCTATCCTCCTTACCTCTTCTTCATGGTTTCCATGCGTTTGTAGTACCCCCAGGTACTTGTAGCTGTTCTCTACATCTTTTATTTGGCCTTCTGGAACTTAAACTCCTTCTGTCCTGATCATCTTCCCTCTTTTTGCTATAATTCGCCCGCACTTCTCTAGTGCAAACGACATTCCGATGACCTTGCTGTATATCCTAGTTAGGTGAATAAGTGAGTCGATGTCCTGCTCATTCTTGGCATACAGCTTGTCATCCATGTAGAGTAGGTGGCTGATGGTAGCTCCACTCTTAAACCTGTATCCGTATCCACTCTTTTTGATGATCTGGTTAAGGCCTATGCAGAACTGCATTGGGGATAGCGCATCACCTTGGTATATGCCATATTTGATGTTCACTTGACTTATTGTCCTGGAATTAACTTTTAGAGTTGTTTTCCACTTGCCCATCAAGTTCTTAATTAAGGCTTTTATTGTCTTCCTGACCTTGTAGAGAGGCAAGCATTCCAGTATCCATTTGTGTGACATTGTGTCATAGGCTTTCTTGTAGTCAATCCAGGCCGTGCACAGATTGATCTGTCTGGTCTTAGAATCCCTTGTGACTGCTTGGTCTACCAGTAGTTGGTGTTTTGATCCTCTGGTGGTGTTTCCAATCCTCTTCTGAGTATTGCTCATATATTGACTGATATGCCCTTGGATCTTAGAGGCTATGATGCCTGACAGGAGTTTCCATGTTGTAGGGAGGCAGGTTAAATGTCGGTAGTTGGATGGTGTTCCCTTGTGAGGGTCCTTCATGATCAGTATTGTTCTGCCTTGTGTTAGCCAGTCAGTGGGAACCTGTTGCTAGTAGCTGGTTCTTTTGTGCTGCTAGGCATTCATGCAGCGCTGTTAACTTCTTTATCCAGTAGTTGTGGATCAGGTCAGGTCCTGGGACTGACCAACTCTTCATGTGTGCTGCTTTCTGTTGGATATCTTCAACTGTAATGGTGACAGGTTCCTCTTCTGGCAGCATGCAGTGGTCTGCTTTCAGGTCCAGTAACCACTGGGCCTCGGTGTTATGAAATGCTTCTTTCAATGCCCGTTTTACCAAAGAACCATCCAAGGTGTATGCATAGCTACAGGGAAAACACACCCACACACACATATATATATATATGTGTATGTATGTATGTAAAATAGCAACTGTATCTTGCACTCAGACTCCAATTTCCAAGACTGGGTGCACTACCAGGGCTCCAAGTATCCAAATGGCTGTAATAGAAGGCAGCACTCATGGATTCTCATAAAATATAACCTTTAATAAGTCTTGTTAAAAAAGATCAACGTTTCAGTCCTGCTTGCGGACTTTCGTCAGGATTGTGATGAAAGTCCGCAAGTACGACTGAAACGTTGATCTTTTTAACAAGACTTATTAAAAGTTTTATATTTTATGGGAATCCGTGAGTGCTGCCTTCTATTATATATATATATATATATATATAATTTTATTTTTTGAAAGCAATTAGTAGGATTGTGTTCCAACATCATCTCAGTTCTTGCTGTTTTAACACATCACTCAGGTAATGTATTTCTCTCGTGTAAATTAGGTTGTGCTACACAGAGCCCAAATGTATAGTGTAGATTGCTAAATTACTTTTGGCAAACTATTGGTTATGGGAATGTGTGTGTTTTGTTTTTTGTTTTGTAAGCAGTATGGATGTCTGTGGACTTGGGTGCTGCAAGTCTGATTTGACCTATTTTTTTTTGTTATACATAAATGCATTAATATATATGAGAAAAAAAACTAGAAATGTCAAGATGTATTTGTTTCCTACCTTTGCTGTGTAACTTCACGGTGTGCACAAATATGTGGGTATTTGCTGGCTTGAGTAATAAGTGTCTGATATAATGTAGTATAAATAGTGTTATGATTGTTTTGACAAGCCATATTCCTTCTTGAGACTGATACAATTAGGAAAGGAAACCTGGTCCCCTCTCAGAACCAAACCATTATCTAATTGCAAAGGATTTATGATAACAAACGTCCACCAGGAAAATCAAAATGGACCTCCAAAACAGGAATGTTTTTTTTTTGTTGTTTTTTTTTGTATTTCGCAATATTATAAGCATCTGCCGCAGATCTTGAAAAATGTTTAGTAAATATGTCCAAAGGACCATATTATCTTTTATAACAAGTTATGGTGAGTTGACATTGATAAATTCACAGAAAATGAATCTATAGGATAGATTTTGACCCGTATCCAGAAAGTCTTTCCATATTTACGTATGAGGCAATATATATATATATATATATATATATATATATATATATATATATATATATATATATATATATATATATATATATATATATATATATATATAATTATAATGATCCCAGAGGTCTTTTATACTTTAAAGTAGAAATCTGGTGGTAAAACTGAGCACATTCTATTTTTGATTGACACTTGTCAGTGTGAGTAGTTGGAGATTGTGAGCAGAATACAGACTTATTAATATTACTCTTTGTTTTACTTCAGAGGTGGTTTCTATTCTCTTCTATTTTTAAGTTCTAATAAACTGCTAAAAGTAAAAATTATAGCTTTGTTATAGATCATTTTATTTTCGATATCATTGTCTGGATAAAAAATTTATTTTAGATGTTACAAAATATTACTCCCCTTCTGTCACTTACCTCAGTCTAGCGCCGATGTCCCTCAGCACTGTCCTATGGTCCTTCTTCAATCCTCCCCCAACTGTGTCAGCTGGCAGAGGAGACCTAATTATTAAAGGACTTTTATGCCTTTCAGATTGTCCTGCTTTTGGGGTCCTATCATAGGTTAAATCCTTGTATTCTGCATTCTTGGACACCATAAATTGCGCTGAGCAAGCGCAACTTTTTAGCCTGCGTGCTGAAGATTTAGCCCTTTAATATGTGAAAGTCGATACAATAGGCAGTCAGCCTAGCATGCATTTAATGGCAGGCTAACATACACATTTTTGAGCCTAGTTACCCCTTTGGGCATAGCCATTGAAGCAAGCTTCACTATATGTCCGCTTAGACCTGAGCTCACACCTCATAATACTTAATGTGCTTTTCAAATATACAAATGGTTATTCTCTACTAATAAAGCATTTTGTGAATATCAAGATAAAAGATTTATTTTTTTCTTTCTTAAAAAGCCACCAAAGCAAAGCCCATTGACATCCCATGATAAAATCAGAATGAGCAAAATGTTAAAGAATATGCCTGATTTATATAAAAAAAAAAAAAAAATAGTTTTGACCCTGGTACCTGTAACTACCCAAGCTAAAATTATCAATTTATTCAAAAGCAAAAATACTATTTATATTTAATCTATCTGTACAAACAAAATATTTTTAAAATGGCAAAAAAATCTAAATACAATGGGGAAAATATTTTTGGGTTTATCTTTCATTCTCAAACTAGTAGTAAGCTAAATATTCATTAACTTTGGAATACTGAAAAAGTAATAGTTTCCCTCTTGCTTGGAGAGTGATCTTGAATGCACTGCAATAACCATTTGTTTCTCAAATAACCACGACTATTGCAGTTTAGTTTTCACAACATTTATACATTTCTTTTGCTACTGTTTTGACTTCTTTGTGACTAACATTTTGCTTTTGTTTTTTACATAACTACATCATTGTTTGCTCTGCTTGTTGTCAAGGAACTATATGACCAAATGTATTAACAAACAATCAAAAACTGTGCTGTTTGCATTTTCAGTTAAGAATTGAAAAATGCTTGCAAGAAGAACAATAATATTAAAAATATTATGTTTATTTTGGATTTCTTCCATGTGTTTGACCTTGTGTTCCTTGATATTAACAGGAAGGCGTAGAAGTCAGAGTTGCTCGGATATTCAATACATTTGGCCCACGCATGCACATGAATGATGGCAGAGTTGTCAGCAACTTTGTGCTGCAGGCTCTTCAGGGAGAATCTTTAACTGTAAGTATAAACTGTATGTTTAAATAGTAGCCAAGGTTCTGAGACTGCTTTAAGAATGCATTGAAGCATACAAAATATACAACTAGCCACTAGGTCATGATCGAATCCTCGTTCTAAATGTATTTAAAAGGTTACCAGCTTCTCCCACCCTTACATTCTTTTTATTCAGTGATCTTCAGAGATTATATGCACAGTTGACAAGAATGGAATGTATATTTTGGAACAGTCTGGTTCTCCTTGAGCAGCAAACTTTCTTGTCTTACCTGTTAACTCATGCAAATGAATTGGCAGATAGTGTGTGTATGTGTTTGTTTTTTTTTGTTTGTTTTGGCCAGGATACCTTAGACTCAGTTGGTTATGTCACAGATGAATTGGCCATAAAGATTTTCAGATTTACTGAAGCTGCTGCTCCTGACTTTTGACTGATTCCTACAGCTAGACTTCCAGGCAGCAAGCTTGGAAGAGGTTTTTCCTGATTTTCCTCCTACTCTATACAGATGAATACTGACCAGGGTTCACTTGTATCATTAATGGAGAGATCTATACTTTAGTCCCAGATTAAATTGTCTAGCTCCAGTCACCTTTGCCCCTAGTGTCACTTAGTGAGGGTTAATACTTGCTCTACATTGTGTGTAATAGCCACTTGGTTTGCCTGCAGGAAACAGTGCCTCTAGGCAGTGGCGTACTAAGGGGTGGAGTTGGTCGCCCGGGTGCCAGCCGGGTGGGGGGTGCCATGGCCAGCCCCGCCGCCCCCCCCCATGCTGCAGCCGCCCGAGCGCTCTGTAGAGAGCCTCAGGCGGCTGCAGCTTTGCCCGGGCGGTGCGTCCATGAGGGCGGACCGCACCGCCCGGGCGCAGCCTGAGGAGAGGCTGACAGGAGGGAGCGCTCCCTCCTGTCAGCTTCCTTTGCTGTAGCGTGGCCGAGCCCTGCAGCATTGATAGTCCGCGGGTACAGAGAGCAGCTGTCTCCTGTACCCGGCCGGACTAACAGGAAGTGTGCACAGGAAGTGTG
>OW240912.1:258683755-258717325 GCA_933207985.1 Pelobates cultripes
TATGTGTGTGTATGTATATGTGTATATATATACTTAGATCATATATATACACAATATATATATATATGATCTAAGTATATATATATATTTATTTTTTTTACATTTAATTAATTTATTTTTATTTTATTTCCAGCCAGAAGGTGGACCACCTGTAATTACAGGCAGCCCCCCTGCTGGCAATGCAGCAGCCAGCTAACCCGGCAATGTGATTGTGGGGTCCTCGCAAGGACCTCACTCTCACATGGGCGGGGGGCACCGGAGGAGGAGGATCTACCGCGGGGGGGCTCCCTGGGAGTCCCCCCCACCACGATCGCCGGCGTGGGACCGCCGGCAACCGGGTAAGTAAAGAAAGACCGGAGGGCGTACAATTCCGCCCGGCGGCGTTTAGAGACGCCTAAAATAGGGCGTAATTGTACGCCCTTCGGTCTTAAGGGGTTCAGTGCAGGGCTCGAGTCCTGCAGGAACGCATGGAAACGGCATTCCTGCACTTTTTCCAAAGCAGGAACGCCGTTCCCGTTACCTGTCCTGCAGGACTGACCCTGCTACCTGCACAGAGGGGCCAGCACACGCTGTGTTCCCTCTCCAGCTATAACTCTCGCGAGACCCGCGGCTGTTACCATGGCAACGCTCTGCACAGGCGAGTCTCGCGAGAGTTAGAGCTGGAGAGGGAACACAGCGTGTGATGGCCCCTGTGTGCAGCAGCTGCCTCCCTCCACCGGACCACCAGGCGATCTCCCCCCTCCCTGACAAGGTAAGAAGCAGGGAGGGGGGAATAAAATAAATGGCAACGCTCCGCACAGGCGAGTCTCGCGAGAGTTAGAGCTGGAGAGGGAAATACAGCGCAGATGGCCCCTCTGTGCAGCGGCTGGCTCCCTACACCGGACCACCAGGCGATCTCCCCCCTCCCTGACAAGGTAAGAAGCAGGGAGGGGGGAATAAAATATACATAAAGTAAAAAAAAATGCTTCCCCCCCACACATCATCCAGCACCCTCACACACCCATCATCCAGCACCCTCACACACACATCATCCAGCACCCTCACACACCCATCATCCAGCACCACATCATCCAGCACTCACACACATCATCCAGCACACACACACATCATCCAGCACTCATCCAGCACACACACACACACTCATCCAGCACACACACACACATCATCATCCAGCACTCACACACACATCATCCACACTCACACACACATCAACCAGCACACACACACACCCATCATCCAGCACTCACACACCCATCATCCAGCAGACACAAACACACCCATCATCCGGCACTCACTCACATACCCATCATCCAGCACTCACACACCCATCATCCAGCACTCACTCACACACCCATCATCCAGCACTCACACACACACCCATCATCCAGCACTCACTCACACACCCATCATCCGGCACTCACTCACACACCCATCATCCAGCACACACACACACACATCATCCAGCACTCACACATCATCAGGCACTCACACACACATCATCCAGCACACCCATCATCCAGAACTCACAAACCCATCATCCAGCACTCACACACCCATCATCCAGCACTCACACACACATCATCCAGCACTCACACACACACATCATCTAGCACACCCATCATCCAGCACTCACACACATCATCCAGCACTCACACACCCATCATCCAGCACACACACACATCATCTAGCACACCCATCATCCAGCACTCACACACCCATCATCCAGCACACACACACACCCATCATCCAGCACACACACACACCCATCATCCAGCACACACACACACATCATCCAGCACTCACACACACAGCATCCAGCACACACACATCATCCAGCACACACACACACATCATCCAGCACTCACACACACGTCATCCAGCACTCACACACGTCATCCAGCGCGCACACACACATCATCCAGCACACGCACACACACATCATCCAGCACACGCACACACTGCATTCATTATACACATTCTTCGCTCACTACAAACACACTACATTCACTATACACTCACTACAAACACACTACATTCACTATACACCCTCTGCATTCACTATACACACTCTGCATTCACTATACACTCTGCATTCATTATACACATTCTGCACTCACTACACACTACATTCACTATACACACTCTGCATTCACTACAAACACACTACATACACTGCATTCATTTGTACACACTGCACACTACAAACACATTAAATTCATTATTATACACAGTTTGCACTTACTACAAACACACTGGTCATTATACACACTCTGCACTCACTACAAACACACTACATTCACTATACACACTCTGCATTCATTATACACACTCTGCACTCACTACAAAAACACTACATTCACTATACACATTGCATTCACTATACACACTACATTTATTATACACACTGCACTCACTACAAATACAATACATTTATTATACACACTGCACTCACTACAAATACACTACATTCATTATGCACACTCTGCACTCACTAAAAACACACTGCATTCATTATACACACTCTGCACTCACTACAAACACACTACATTCACTATACACACTCTGCACTCACTAAAAACACACTGCATTCATTATACACACTCTGCACTCACTACAAAACACTACATTCACTATACACACTGCATTCACTATACACACTACATTCACTATACACACTCTGCACTCACTAAAAACACACTGCATTCATTATACACACTCTGCACTCACTACAAATACACTACAATTATTATTCACACTGCACTCACTACGAACACACTACATTTATTATTCATACTCTGCATTCACTACAAACACACTACATTCATTATACACACCCTGCACTGCACTTTATGCATAGGAGTGTAATTTTCTTAAGGGGGGTGGAGGGGGGGAGGCGGGAATCTTGGGTGAGTTCCCACACTTTTCTCCCCAGGACTTGACCCCTGGAGCCAACACATAGGTTTTTAATATTTTATTATGAGTGTTTAAATACAATAGATTGACCAAACCAGCACATATCTACACAGAACTGGAAAGGTGCTGGAAATGTTTTGCCTTTCCTCAGATCCAATGCAAAGTCAATGGGTGAATAAGGTTAGTTTGTAAATGGAACCATTAAATGTCCAGTTCATGCAGCTCTTGGGGATGTAATACAGTAGAGGTCCATTACTAACTACTGTGATACCACCTAGGCATTAGTGATTTAAACTGGGCCAATGCTAGTTATTCCTGACCATTCATCAGTTGCTAAAATGACAGACTACTAGCTGTTTCCAAGCTATAAAGCTTAACTATGAACGTGTAAAGGTTCACAGCATGTAAAGATGTCAGAAGAAAAGACAATGTCTAACTCTCAATATTGTATATTAAATAATAAATAAATTTATCGTATATTAAAAAATAAATCAGTGATTGCGCTTCCTGAATTAGACATTTCACAACATGGTTGCCATAGAGGCAGAGCTGAAATTGGCGCTGGAGGCAACTTTGGGATAAACCATTGGAAAATGTTTAAATCCCTGAAGGTAAGAACACGCTTGGGGGATCCCAGGCACCATAACAATTTTATTTAGATTAAGTTGTTTTGGTGCCTGGAGTGTTCCTTTAACATAACCTTAAAGGGACATTCCACTGCTCAAGTACAAATATAATATAAAAATAACTGTTTAGTAGGTATACTCCAAATAAAAACATGCATGCATTGAGTTATGCATTTTTTCATTGCGGGTATGTCTAAAAAAGCTTGCAAATACTGCTCTTGGCTAAAGCTTTTGCAAGCCCTCCCCTTGTAACCCAACCTAGACTTTTTGCAGCTGTCCACTCACAGCCTTCCCAATACAGCTCAATGAGAATTATTTGCAAGGCAGGTGCTCTGGGCTTAAATGGACAATATAGGCACCCAGACCACTTCAGCTTGATGACCCCTTAGCCCTTCAATTGTAATTATTGCCATTTTTGATCAACTGCAGTAATTACCTTGCAGAGTTAACTCCACCTGTAAGCCGCTAGAGCACTTCTGGGTCCTTAATGGACATTAACCCCTTCTTGACCTCGGACGTACCAGGGACGTCCAACAAAAAATGGTCTTTAACGATCTCGTACATACCTGGTACGTCCGATAGTAAATCCCCACTTACCTGATTGCTGGCGATCCCCTGCTAGCGATCGCGATCCTGGGGTCTGCCGATCCGGCCCAACTGTGCCATGTGATCCCGGGACTAGGTACGTCCGTGGCAAATAGGAGCCCTAGACTTAGCTGGACCGGCGATCCAGGCACCTGTGATAATTAGATTGCCAGGTGAGCCCAATTTAAGGAAAAACTACTAAAGGAGGGTGTTCCACATTATTAAGCAGAGCACCATTTTCATGCAATATGGGGAAGAAAAAGGATCTCTCTGCTGCCGAAAAGAGTGAAATAGTTTAATACCTTGGACGAGGTATGAAAACATTAGATATTTCACGAAAACTTAAGCTTGATCATCGCACTGTTAAGAGATTTGTGGCTGATTCAGAGCACAACGGGTTTGTGCAGATAAAGACACAGAGCAGAGCAGCTGCTAAAATACCATTACATAGCAGCAAACAGATATTTGAAGCTGTTGGTGCCTCTGGAGTCCCACGGACATCAAGGTGTAGAGTCCTCCAGAGTCTTGCAACTGTGCATAAACCTTCTATTAGGCCACCACTAACCAATGCTCACAAGTAGAAATGGCTGCATTGGGCAGAATAATTTTCAAACAGTCCTGTTCACTGATCAGTGCCGTGCAACCCTGGATGGTCCAGATGGATGGAGTAGTGGATGGTTGGTGGACGGCCACCCTGTTCCAACAAGGCTGCAACATCAGCAAGGCGGTGGAGTCATGTTTTGGGCCGGAATCATGGGAAGAGAGCTGGTTGGCCCCCATAGGGTCCCCGAAGGTGTAAAGATGACCTCTGCAAAGTATGTGGAGTTTCTGACTGACCACTTTCTTCCCTGGTACAGAAGGAAGAACTATGCTTTCTGTAATAAAATCATCTTTGATTTCAGTAAAAAGGCTGAAAACACAACAAATGACAATTTTCAGTTCTTTACAACCTATAAAGTGTTTTGAAACTTACTGTGCGTAATAATTTGGAACAGTACATTGTAAGTTTTTTTTATGTTTAAAAAAATACTGTTATCATTAGGAGGTTTGTTCAATAAAATTTGAATTGTACTCTTAATAGTTGATAACATGAGAATTATGCTGTTATTTTCCCACGCTGTGTAATTTGACTCATAACTCTCTGATTGGTGGATTAAGTAACCAATCAGAGTGTTATGAGTCAAATTACACAGCGTGGGAAAATTCCAAAGAACTTTCCCACGCTGTGTAAAATGACACAGAGCACTCTGGTGGATTTCAAGGCAACCAATCAGAGTGCTGTGACAGGTAAATGTAGAGACTTAACTGTGAGTCTCTTCATTTACCTGTCAGAGCACTCTGATTGGATGGCTTAAACCCACCAATCAGAGTGCTCTAAGCCTAATTGCAGGGCCAAAAAGGACAAATAAAAAGCCATAATAACCGACTCACTTAAAAAAAAAAAAAATTGAGAGCAAAAAAAAAATTATCCATCTTCACCCATGGAGGGCTCCGCACAGACTGAGCTCTAAAGGGCGGGGGAAGGCTTTATACAAGGGCTGTTTTAACATTTCTGCGGAGTTTGTGTTTAGCTGTAATTTTCCTCTTACTCATTTACCATACCCACCTGGCCCCCACCCCGCCGCTCATGGTTGGGGGCCCTAAATAAAAAATGAACCCCCCCCTCCCCAGGTGACCCCCCTCCCCCAAAAAATTAACCCCTACCTACCATTTAACTAAGTACCTGAAAGAAAATAAAACTTCCCATTCGATGTTTTCTTTCTTCTAAAATCTTCTTTTTTCAGCCCCCAAAAAGGACAAATAAAAAGCCATAATAACCGACTCACTTAAAAAAAAAAAAAATTGAGAGCAAAAAAAAAATTATCCATCTTCACCCATGGAGGGCTCCGCACAGACTGAGCTCTAAAGGGCGGGGGAAGGCTTTATAAAAAAAAATTATCCATCTTCACCCATGGAGGGCTCCGCACAGACTGAGCTCTAAAGGGCGGGGGAAGGCTTTATAAAGCCTTCCCCCGCCCTTTAGAGCTCAGTCTGTGCGGAGCCCTCCATGGGTGAAGATGGATAATTTTTTTTTTGCTCTCAATTTTTTTTTTTTTTAAGTGAGTCGGTTATTATGGCTTTTTATTTGTCCTTTTTGGGGGCTGAAAAAAGAAGATTTTAGAAGAAAGAAAACATCGAATGGGAAGTTTTATTTTCTTTCAGGTACTTAGTTAAATGGTAGGTAGGGGTTAATTTTTGGGGGGAGGGGGGTCACCTGGGGAGGGGGGGGTTCATTTTTTATTTAGGGCCCCCAACCATGAGCGGCGGGGTGGGGGCCAGGTGGGTATGGTAAATGAGTAAGAGGAAAATTACAGCTAAACACAAACTCCGCAGAAATGTTAAAACAGCTCTTGTCCCAAATGGTAAGCAAATTGAAAAGCGGTCTGGTCACTAAGGGGTTAAGTCCACTAAATGATGCTGGACTTTCTCATGATTTGCATCCAGAATCACCAAAACCCCCAAAGGAAAGCATTATGCAATAATAGTCCCCCCCCTAATTAGTATTTAGGACCCTCACCCACCGCCCAGGTGTGGGGGCCAGGGGGGAGGACATTATGTGCCCCCCTCATTCTAATTTAGGGCCCCCACCCACCACTCAGGGGTGGGGGCCAGGGTGGAGGACATTAGGTCCACCCTCATTCTAATTTAGTGCCCCCACCCACTGCTCAGGGGTGGGGTCCAGGGGGGAGGACATTAGGTCCCTCCTCTAATTAGTATTTAGGGCCCCCACGCACCGCTCAGGGGTTGGGGCCAGGACATTAGGTCCTCCCCTCATTCTAATTTAGGGCCCCCACCCACCGCTCAGGGGTGGGGGCCAGGGGGGAGGACATTAGGTCCCCCCTAATTAGTATTTAGGACCCCCACCCACCGCTCAGGGGTGGGGGCTGGGGGGGAGGACAATAGGCCCGCCCATTATTTTACTTTAGAGCCCCCCTGCTGCTCAGGGATGGGGGCCGGGGGGGGCAATATGTCCCCCCCTTTTTCTAATTTAGGGCCCCCACCCGCTGCCCAGAGGTGGGGGCCAGGGGGAGGACATTAGGTCCCCCTCTCCTTCTAATTTAGGGCCCCCACCCACCGCTTAGGGGTGAGGGCCAGAGAGGAGGACATTAGGTCCCCCCCTAATTAGTATTTAGGGCCCCCACCCACCGCTCAGGGGTGGGGGCCAGGGGGGAGGACATTAGGTCCCCCCCCATTAGTATTTAGGACCCCGACCCACCGCTCAGGGGTTGGGGCCAGGGGGGAGGACATTAGGTCCCCCCCTCATTCTTATTTAGGGCCCCCACCCACCGCTTAGGGGTGGGGGTCAGGGGGGAGGACATTAGGTCCCCCCCATAATTAGTATTTAGGGCCCCCACCCACCGCTCAGTGGTGGGGGCCAGGTTGGAGGACATTATGTCCCCCCCTCATTCTAATTTAGGGCTCCCACCCACCACTCAGGGGTGGGGGCCAGGGTGGAGGACATTAGGTCCCTCCTCATTCTAATTTAGTGCCCACACCCACCACTCAGGGGTGGGGGCCAGGGGGGAGGACAATAGGTCCCCCCTAATTAGTATTTAGGGCCCCCACCCACCGCTCAGGGGTGGGGGCCAGGGGGGAGGACATTAGGCCACAGGCTGCTCACTGTTTACTAGACATACCCCTACTCACTGTATAGCGAGTAGGGGCATAATTTACTAATACTTAGTAATCTTTACTTAGTATTAGTAAATTTGTCTGAAAGACCAATTTAGGTCTTTCAGCCTTTTGGTAGATAACTCCCTAATACCGTGGGAATTAGGGAGTTATCTACCAAGCGGCTGTAAGAGAAGTTCTGAAATTCCAAAGTTGCTGAAGTTCCGAAGTGCCGAATTGCCGAAGTCCTGAATTTCGTAATGCCGAACCGAAATTTTTTTCCATGCACATGCCTATTATTTACATCAATTATTTAGGTAAATGAGAAAAATATAATTTGCATAATAATTTGGAACAGGGTATATATATATATATATTATAAATAAAATACATTTTTTTTTTAATAAAAAAACAAATAAAAACGCTGACTTTGGTGAGTGTTTGTGACTAAGTGGCTTCTACAAAAGACTGGATATACCCCATTTTGAATACCCTGGGTTGTCTACATCTGAAAATGGTATGCCATGATGGGGTTATTTCACATTCCTGGTGGCGGTCCGGCGACTGATGTTGAAAGTAGGAGTCACAGTGTGGAAGTGGATTAGCAGGTGTTTTTTGGCGGTTGTAGACGCATAACAGATTTTGAGGGTGAAAGTTAGAAAAAGTGTTTTTTTTTAAATCTTTTCATCATGTTTTATACTTTTGTTTATAGTAAATTATATGATATGATGAAAATTATGGTATCCTTAGAACGATCATTTAATGGCGAGAAAAACTGTATATAATATGTGTGGGTACGGTAAATGAGTAAGAGAAAAATTACAGCTAAACACAAACTCTGCAGAAATGTTAAAACAGCCCTTGTCCCAAATGGTAAGCAAATTGAAAAGCAGTCTGGTCTCTAAGGGGTTAAGTCCACTAAATGATGCTATGGGAGAAAGTCCTAATGCGAATGCTGCACTTGAGCATTAGGTCCCCTCCGCTGGCTGATGTCGGCCAAGGTGGAGCATGAACCAGCGCCTAGGGACATCATAGTGGAATCAGGTAAGTGATAAAGGTGTTTTCCTATCTCTATAGTTTTCCTTTAACTACAAGGAAGTAGCCGGCTGGCTGACTGACAACCAGAGGGTGCAAAATAGCTCATTTATAAAAGTGCCAATATAAACTGAAATCTGCACTTTTTGAAATATGAAAAAAAGAGGACATACTCTCACACATAAAGCTCTTAGCAAGCTAAAATGCTTTAAGGGTCTGGAGCCATGGCGAAACTGGACATATTTTGTGTATTGAAGAGATAAATAACAGCAAAAAAAAAAAAAAACACCTGAATTATATTTAATAAAGCTGGATTTGTAACAATTGAAGTTTCACTAATATTTGGGTTACAGTCAGAGTGCAGATTTTTTTATATATATATATTTTTTTTTTTTCACCATAAAGCCCTGGCTGCTGTAAGTGAAATATACTTATTTATTTATATTTTCTCTATATTGAATGATATTCTGGGGAAGAAAATAACTTCTCATGCCAAGCTAGACATATGGCTGGTCTTTTGTGTTCACTGCCGAGAACATGTCACAGTATTCGGAGTGCATGTTGAATGTTGCTGGAGGTTATATATTGATAAAATTACTAGTATTGATCCAAAAATTCAAAATACAACATGTGCTTCGAAGTGAGAAGTCAATGTTATTCAACCAAACTTCTAAAATATTTGACAGTGATGACTTGTTCTATTTCACTGGATATCTGTGACACTATATAAATTTCACTTTTTGTTTAGAAAAAAATTATTTTTAGTTGGTTTTTTTTACTATGACATTGACATATTTTAGTACTAATCAATATGTTAAAAGCTTGAGCATCTGAAAATACAATCTTGGCATCGGAACTGGTAGCCATATGTACATTCTGCTAAAATATTTATAACACTGTACATTTTAGAAGACTAAAACCTGAAATCTAAAATCTGGAAAATGCATATATCCTAAAATAGCCGATTTAAAATAATGTACAGAAAGAATATTTAAAGAATCTCCAGGTACATATGGTACGTTAGTTATAACATAACCGGAAAGAAAACCTAAATCATTTGAACCACTTATGCTGTTCAAATGTATTAGAAAAACAGATTTAGTAAAAAAGTATTATATTATTTTATTCCATTTTTTTAAAATGTCTGTTAACTGTTATTTGTAAAATAAAAAAACGTAACTTTCTGTGACAACTGTTCTAAAAACTAATGTTAAAGAAAGCTAAATTACCTATTACCGGGCGACCCTGTGTCTTGTAGATAATCTCAACAGTGTGGTGGCCCGAAAACATAAACTTATTATAAAGTGAAATCGAAATAAAATCATCTGAATAAAGGTCATTTTAAGAAAAATTTCTCTGTTCTATTGTTATATTTTGGAGGTTATTCCTTTTTTTTGGTGTCCCTTTTGGTACACTTATTTTGGTAAATATTTGTGATGTATTAAATGTCATCATAAAACGTATTTGTGTCCCAACAGCACATCAACTTCTGGGCAGAATTGATGTCATTCGCTGCCTCCTCTCAGGTTTTTACAGCACCTTGGAGCTCCCTGAAAGCCAACCTGCATGACCCGCTATATCAACTGATAACATCAAACACACTGCATAGGATTGGATTATTTAAGTACTTCGGCTGCCGACTTTTGCCTATGCAAGGCACTGCATAACTAGTGTACTAAGCCCGATTATGGTACCTGTTGAGTAATTATTTACACTTAAGGCCTTCTTCATGCATTTTGTTAAAAGGACAACTTTTCCCCAATGCCTGCATTACCAACAATCCTACTTCCTTGTGTGCCGTGTAGGTACTGTCCTCCTGACTCAACACATCCCTTTGAACTCTTAAAAAAATATAATATATTGCAGTTCTTCCTAAACCAGTCCTTAAGGCACCCCTACCAGTCCAGGATTTAGGGATTACCTAATTCTGTCTAAGGCCTTTTTAGAAAAAAAACAAAACACTTTAGACACAGCTGGGTAATCCCTAAATCCTAGGCTAGTAGTGGTAGCTTGAGAACTGGGAACCACTGGTATATTGCAATTGCTGTTAATTATTGCATTCTAATGCAGACCATTGGACATTATTTTCTTATGAAATCATACCCTGTGAAAACTGGAAATGTTTCTCAGCAAAGTATGTAATTTGCAAATTTTCAACAAAAACTGAAATACGCAAAACAAAAGATAAAAAAAAAAAAAAGGTATTTGCACTATCTTAACTAACTTATTGGTAAGCCTCTGTTCTAATCTGCTGCATAGTCCATTCAAGATTGGTTGCTGATTTCATGAGCTCAGCAGCTTTATTTTGTAAATGCCTTGTATGGTTAAAACATTGCATAACATGTTAGAATAGACATATTAACAATAAAAAAAACCTCCCAGGTGTAAGTGGTTATTACAGCTTAAAGTAATTTACAGCCCGATTTTGAGCTGATAGTAAAAGACATGGACTTAATGTTTTCCGTTAAGCTGTCTTGGTCAAATACAAAATAAAAAATCGATGTAGTGGGAAAATACCTCACAAACAAACCAGTGTGTGGGCAGGGCCGGCGCTTCCTATAAGGCGAACTAGGCAGCCGCCTAGGGCGCCATATAGGAGGGGGCGCCCTGCGCCCCCATCGCCGGCCCTTTAAATTCTGCAGCCGTCTGAGCGCTCTATAGAGAGCGCTCAGGCGGCTGCCGCAGTGCCTCACCTCCCCGGCACTGTAGCGTGGCCGAGCTCCTATCCGGTCCGCGACCCGGCCGGACTGACAGGAAGTGCACACTCAGTGTGCACTTCCTATCAGTCCCGCCGGGTCGCGGACCGGAAAGCAGCTCGGCCACGCTACAGAAGGGCAGGGAGGTGAGGAGATGATTATAGGGGAGGGAGGGGGGAGATTAGAGGGGGGAGGACAATACAGGGGAGGGAGGGGGGAGATTATTGAGGGGGGGAGGGAGGAGGATTAATACAGGAGGGAGGGGGAGATTACTGAGGGGGGCGGAGGGAGGGGGAGTATTATTGGAGTGGGGGGAGGGGGGGGGAGATTATTGAGGGAGGGAGGAGATTATTGAGGGGAGGACATTATAGGGGAGGAGGGGAGATTACTGGAGTGGGGGGAGGAGATTATAGGAGGGGGAGAAGATTATGGGGGGGAGTGGGGAAAGATTATTAGGGGTGGTGAGACTATTGAGGGGAGGAGATTATTGGAGTGGGGGAGGAGGATTATAGGGAGGGGGGGGGGGATAAAAGATTGTGGGGAGTGGGGAAGATCATTAGGGGAGAGATTATAGGAGAGGGAGGAGGATTATTGAGGGGAGAAGATTATAGGGGAGGGAGGGGGGAGAAGATTATATAGGGGGAAGATGGGAGGGGGGGAGAACATTACAGGGAGGGGGAGGAGGATTATTGGAGGGGGGGGGAGGACACTATAGGAGGGGAGGAGATATTGAAGTGGGGAGGAGATTATAGGGGAGGGGGGAGAAGATCATATGGGAGGGGGGAAGATTATTAGGGGAGAGAGACTATAGGGGGGAGGAGGATTATTGAGGGGAAAGAAGATTATAGGAGTGGGGAGAAGATCATATAGGGGGAAGATGGGAGGGGGAGAACATTACAGGGAGGGAGGGGGGAGTGGAGAAGGTTATAGGGGAGGGGGGAGAAGATTATAGGGGGGGAGAAGATTACAGGGAGGGAGGGGGAGTGGAGAAGGTTACAGGGAGGGGGGAGAAGAAGAGAAGATTACAGGGGAGAAGAAGAGGAGAACACGGGGAGGGGGGAATAAGAGGAGAACACGGGGGGTGGGAGATGAGAACGTAGGGGAGGGAGAGACCACTAAAGGAGGGAGGGGGCGGTGGAGAGACCGCTAAAGGAGGGGGGTGGAGGATAGACCACTAGGGGAGGGTGGGGGGAGAGGAGTGACCACTAATGGAAAGTCGGGGAGAAAAGGAGACCACTAAGGGAGGTGGGGGGGAGAGGAGAGACCACTAAGGGGCAGGGGAGATCTCTAAGGAATGGAAGGGAGAGCTCTATAGGACAGGGGGCAGGACAGGGAGCTCTTTCACACCACGCACACACACACACATGCATCCCTATACACACAGAAACACAACATGCTTCCCTTACACACAGAGAAACACACAATGCAACCCTTAGACATAAAGACAATGCATCCTTTGCACACATACACAGAAACACACAATGCATCCCTTACACACATATGCAAACACACACTGCTTCTCTTACACACACACAGAAACACAATGCATCTCTTACACACACTCAACGCACCCCTTACAGACAAACACACAATACATCCCGTATACACAAACACTCACTGCTTTCTATCCCTTACACACAAACACACTGCATCACCTACACAAACTGGTATCCCTATACACTACATTCCATAAGCACACACATTAGATCCTCTACAGTAACACATAACACATCCCCTACACACTCTACTCCCTGTGAGCGGACTCATGTAGGTGGACTTATGGGTGGGCTTTATGGGCATACTCACCGTCAGGCCCTGGGGCCCAGACCTTGAGCTATGTAAGAGGCCCCACAAAATTGAGCTGCTTCCCGTTCTCCCAGAACATTGAATTTTGTGACCACAGTTACAAACAGCCTCCAGAGATCCTGTTCTACACCAGACCAGTGGAGCCAGACTGCAGCCACAGCCCATCATCATCCTCATCTGATTGTAAGTAGGCAATCTAGTATATTATTAGTGACACTAATCTCTAATTTACCTCACAATAAATGGACACTATAGTCCCCAGAACCACTGCAGCTTAATAAAGTTGTTCTGGTTTCTATAGTTTGTCCCTGCAGGCTTTTTAATGTAAACACACACTGTGTGCAGCACTGGCACTAGTTCATATGGCAGATCATATGGGTGGGGCATTGCGAGGCCCCGGCGGGGGGGGGGCGGCAAATCTTTCTTTTGCCTAGGGCGGCAAAAATCCTTGCACCGGCCCTGTGTGTGGGAGAGAGGAGGGTCCACTGAATGATGCTCTACACAGGTATACAAGGTACCATACCACACTTTAAAGTAAAATGAAATAAATAACATAACAAAGTACAGATACTGAGACATTGCTCAAACCTTGTGCATTTAGTAGAGAATAGTTCTGCTTCATCCTTTGATGAAGTGAGGCTATTCTCCATGAAATGCATAAGGCTTGAGTTCAAGGTGGAGAGAGAAATGTCAGGTCACCATGCCAACGAATGGTAGATGGAACACAGGAACCTTTTCAGATGGGTTTTGCTTGGGACACAACATAATAGTAGATAGCAATTAAGGGAGAAGGAGGATAACGATTGATTAAAAAAATAACAAAGAATTTGACAGGCAAGCAAAGGAAGAAAAACAGAGGTGGAGAAAAAAATACCAGACTAAACTAATTGGATAAACTGGATTATATTACATAGGGATTAAGGGAAAAGGCAAGGCATTCTAGTTTGAACCCCAAACTACATTCACTCACCTTTTACTGAAGACTCTGGTTTCATGTGTATGTCCCATGTTACCCCAGAATTCATGTACCCAAACGTCCATGTTTGGACATTGGCTTTGCATCAGACACAGGAGTCCCAGTGGTGTATTTAGTACACACATCTTCTGCTCCATTCATACATGTGCCAACTTTACCTGTGATGTCTCTCACATGATGTTCAAGCACAGTTTTGCTACTACTAGTAATGTGTCTCTGTTGTGGTCATGCCTTATTCTCACTCCTGTGACTATAACAATTCACCACACAAACTGTTATTTGTTTTCCACTTTGTCCTTTTTTCAGTTCTACTCTCAACTCTCAGCTGGCTTCATGACCTTTGCTTCATCTTCAAATTGTGAACCTTTTCATTATGGGTTGCAATCCCAAACCACCACTATCTGCCCGTACCACTATCAGAGTTTATTAACCATATCTCCTGGCTCACCCTTACCAGAGCCTAACATACTGTTCATTGTGCTGTTATTTACTACCCAGAGATCTGTTCCTTCCTGCTGTACTTGTTGTGTCTCTCGTTCAGAATGAACTTGTTGGCATTTTGGATGTGGACAGACATTTTAGTGGGATTAGTTTTATGTGCCAATGGAAAAGGTTCTCATTGTGATTGAGCAAAAACTAGTTTGGGACCTGAGCAGGAACCCACTGGAGGGCAAACTGTCTCAGTGTTCTCTTGTTTTAGTTTAAATTGTATTTATATTGGGTATGCTTGTCTGGTTGATCATTTACAGTTACTTATTAATTGCTTGTTTATATAACTACTATGTTTATTAAATATGCACTTTTAAAGATAGACACCCAGTGTTTCCCACTACAAGTGAATATACTCACGCTCTAAGGCTCAAAACAACACTTGCACAGGTGGAGTATCTATTCATCTTTAAAGAGGTGCTATGCCAATAAAACAATGAAGATAAGAGTGTCAAAAATCCATAGTTAAGAAGACAAAAATGAAAATGTTTTCACTTGTTTCTGTAAACAGTATGGCAGATGTATAGGTTTGGAGGTCAAAAGATCACATAGTTAACGTTAAAGTTCAGTACACAATTTGGTGTCTTTTAAAGGGTATTTTATACACCAAAGATCTTGCAAATATTTCACAAAGGATTAATGATGCCACAGTCTCGCAGTTTGTTTAAAGAATATATTTGATTGTATAAAATGCATTGAATACAGCGTATCGCGTGCTATTTATTAATGCATATTTTTGTCAAAATCTAAAGCAATTTTAAAATATAAAAAACAAAGTAAAAGAAAAGAAAATAATATCACATGTTTCGAAAAGCAAATCAATTTTCTGGTACAGAAAAAAGTGATAATGGATGCAATATGGCACCACATTAATTTACATGCTCATAAATATAGATTGAGGTCATTGTTTTAGCGTACATTTGATTTGATATCTCTAAGCTTCCTCTTCAACTTCAGGTACATCATAACCCAAATGAGATGCAATTGGAAAATGAGCCCAGTAGATTCTAGCCATTTCATCAGTTTTGTCATACGCAGCCAGACTTCGAAGTTCTTCAACCCAGCCATAGAAATCAGAGGCAGACATACTCCAGTTTGGCATAGCTCGCTTTTCTCTAACTTCAGCTAAAACACAAAAATGTAGAAATTAAAAAAATGTCTAAACAGATAATAAATTTGTTTAAAAATCCAACATAATTTCCAGAAATTCAGGCCTACTTTAGAGGGTTTCCCATAGATTTACATTGTGTTATCCATGTGTGATAAATGATGTACCTGTAAACTTTGAGCATTTTACAGTTATGCCAAATCATATTTTATGATCTCTGCTTCACCCCCATCTTTCTATATATCTCTGCACCATCTAATCTTGTTTTCCTTTTGGAAGTTATCTCTAAGGCATGATTTCCTGCATGTTGTTCTATCATTTTCCTTCTGCCAATTGTCCCACTGAGATTCTTTGAGGTTATAACAACAATTGGCAACCCTAAAGGTTCCACTGCATTGAGACCATGGGAGGACTGGCAATGGAGGCAGTTGTCTCCCCACCAGGTCACTAGAATGTGAGGGAATTGTGAGCTGCAGCTTCAAACAATTCTTCTGAAAATTAAAATAATGGGAGGTGTGTTGGGATGTCTGTTTCCACAGTTCTGCAGGAGTAAGTCATCGGGCTAGAATTGTGAAAGGCTTTGTTAGGCTGGCAATGAGTGGGTTTGAGCATGTACTGGTGTACCTATATTATTTAGGTCTGGATTAGCCCACTAAGATATTCCCTGGTAGACTGCAATGTCTGTGGCTGACCTGGCTTCTAGACTACAATGAAAATGTATGATGTGTCAGGAGATATTTGCCAGTGACTGAAGAGTATGATGAGACCATGACATTTATAACACACATCAATTGTCATAGGTGGCAATGGTGTCATTGGTAAACAAAGTCAGTGTCTCTTAAGCTTGAACAGATCTCTATGAATGTTCTATATTACTAGGCAGGTCATACTGATGGAGGTTGCAGGGATACATGTTGGCAAACGATGCAGAAAAGCTATTTACACCTGCCATATCTATACTTTTGTACTACATGTTTCAGGTGACCAGTGTGGACTATACACACAGAGATCTATGAGTTTCATGCTTAAACAAAAAAAACACCATTCGTGGATCCCTAACTGAAATAGAAAACTTTACTAATAATTTTTACTCAAAAAGAAAATAAAGTTGATTTACTAAGCTATATTGGCATTTGGATACGAGACTGGGAATTCCCCAAGACCCTAGCCGAACCATATTACAGACCAGGAGAGGGAAAAGATGAAGAAGCCAATATTTTGTGCTTTAGGAGTATTGTTTTTTTTAATTTGTTTAACTTTGGGCTGCATTGTGACTACATTGTATGAAGTTTTAAAGGGACACTCTAAGCATCAGAACCAGTACAGGTTAATATAGTGGTTCTAGGGCAAAGAGATTGTACCTGCAGTATCACTCATATAGCCACTCAACAGGCTGTGATCTTTCAAACATTGCAAGCAGGGTCTTCACGCTCAGGATGAAGATGCTGAACACTTGCCATAAAGATACACCGAGTTTATGCATTTATATCAGGAGACGCATTGACTCAATGTGGAAGCTGCAAGATGCAATCACCCTATGGGGAAACATTGGCTTGGCTGAGATCATCAGTACTGGTGAGACTAGCATGCCAGAAGAGTAAAGATGAGTAAATCTATTTATGTACTTTCTTCTTGTGGGGCTTAATCTAACTAACTACTATAACAATACTATAATTTAAATGTTTTTATTACTAATGTTCCAGTGTTCCTTTAAGACATATCTTACTCAGCACTATTGCCATATATGCTGAAATGGTAAGTTATCCTCAGAAATCAGCCAGAAACACTTGTTGGCAAAATACATATATTTGTCTACCATGCCTGTTTTTAAATCTCCACCCATATGTTAATTTTACTGTGTGACGAGACCAATCTTGCCACATTGCATTGGAGAAGCCTGGTTGCTCGCCTGCTGCCTTTGGATTATGGCCCCATGTTAAAAGACTTTGTTTCCCCTGCAGAAAAGACTTATTCGTGCTTTTCTGCCCGGTGTTCGGTAGATTCAATCTACCGAACAACCGCACGAATGACTAAACCACCTGGGAGCTGGAGTGTGCCGGCAATTAGCCTCCCAGAAGCTGCGGTTAACCGCAGCTTAATTGACAATTACTGGGTGGCCGCCATTCGTATACCGAACACGAGGTTGCGGCCATTTTAAACATGTGAACGCACAGCGGTGTTCGACGCCTAACTCATGGAACTAAAAACGGACACAGTTTGGCGCGAACACCGCTGAAGCCGCTGACCTCCCTTCTTGTTTGGCGGGAGTGCACGAACAGCCCGGTGTTCGGTAGTTTTACCTGACTGTATTATACCCCAGATAGGAATCCCATGGAGCTCATTCGTATGAGAACTAACTTTGTAAAGACTTTGGCTCCATGGCAATTGAACTGTATTCGTGTGGTCTGAGCACCATTCGCTTAATAATGTGCGCTCAGACCTGAGATATCTGGGAATATGTTAAATGTATGGTTTTAATGTAACTTGTGTCACATAGTATATTTTAATAGTAATTCTTGTTTTAGTATCATAAAATGCATAATGGCGATTTGCCTTTGTCCTGGGAGATAATTGAATTACTTCTTAATTATCTACAGGGCAGAGGGGAGGAAGCCAGAATGCATTGTGGGAATACAATGTGACTGTGTGTCCTATTTTGCTGATTGTCTGTCTTTTGTCACAGTCTCCCATTTGGTCCCCTAGGGGAGTGTCCACCAGGTGGGAGACCTGCATAAATACTGGGCAGGTAGCCCTCAGTAAACAGAGCACTGCTTGACCCCCAACACGGAGCTCTGTCTCGTCTTTGGGGGGATTTACTGTATGCTGTTAGAAACTGATTGCCAGGAGTGTAAGCCGCTTGGGTGCTTTTCCTGTTCATCTGCTAGCAGCTATTCATGAGGTTCCAATTCGTGAGTTTGGAGTGTGACATTGTATGCCGTTCGGGAGTTTGGAGCATTCCCTTACATGCGGTTCGTGAGTTTGGTGCTCTATAGTAGCTGTGCCTGCCCGGTGTTCGGGGACGATTGCCTAAACGGTTTTAACCCCTTGTGTGCTAAAATGGTCCGTTACATACTGTTTTGTACGAACACTGCATTATCTGTTCATGCTTTCTAAAGATGTTTGAAAATGTAAATCTGTATACTGTATACTCAATGTTCGACATGGTTTATGTTGTATACCTGAATGAATGATATAACCATTGAACATGAAATCTTAATGCTTTAGAAGCCTTTTGTTGTTCTATGCAAAACCTGGAAAAATGTACACAGATTAATGTATAATTTAGGAAGTAGTACTTTGTGATTATCATTATTATACTTTTATTATCATACATTTCTTTTAAGTTTCAGTTATTGGTAACATTACATCTTTACATTTTGAAACATTATGTTCTCTAATTCCTCAAAGTTAGATTTCAAAATGTTCTTCCCCTACAGTTTATATCCATTTAATTCTTTAGTAATAGCTCATAAATAATTGAAGCTTAAACCAATTGAATAAAAATACATTAATTTCTAATTTTGCTTTATTCTAGATTCCAGTATTAAACGTATTGGTACAGTTTTCAAAGTGCCACCTAGTGGCAAAAAACTATAACTATACTTGATAAAATAGTGTAAGCTTTTAGATAGTATTAATAACAATTTCCACACATTACAGTCACAATGTGGAAAATATATGTTACATAAACAACAAAGCAGTTATATAGTTGTAATCAAAATTATTCAACCCCCATTTAAAAGCAGGATTATTGTCAAAATGTACAGACTTTCAGCTGTCTGAACTCAACAAATTAAACAAAAGCAATTGAAATAGTTCTACACCGTGAATGCTTTATATTTCCTGATTATGACAATTAATCCATAATGCCTTCCACAAGCTGCAGGTTTCCAGTGCCAGAGGATGCAAAGCAGCCCCAGAGCATCACCATGCTTAACTGTAGACAGAGTGTTCTTTTCAGAGTATGCTTCATTCTTCTTCCTTCCTTGCCTTTTCTTGTGCTTTTGGATCAGTATTGGTGTACGTCTTGGAGTTCTGGCATGGAAACTTACTGCGTTCAGTAAGCGTCATACAGTGCTTCCTCGAATCCACAGTGCTGGTTCCCAGCATGTCTTACTGCAGGTCTTTTGCAGTCACGCAAGTGTTTTTCACAACCTGCCTTCTCAGAAATCTGGTTACAGCCATTGATAGCTTACTTTTTCTGTCCCATCCAGGTAGTGTAACCACTGTTCCTTCAACTTTGAAGTTGCAAACTATGCTTCCAACACTGTCTCTAGAAACATTCAGTGACTTTGCTATCTTTTTGAATCCTGCTCTTTGGTTGAACAGGACGATGATCTATTTTCTTAACTTTGTGGATCATTCTTTTAACTACAGTTCGTTAATTTGCAGTTCTAACATGCAGTCAAATGTGACACTCGCCAAAACCCCTACACAGTTCAGGTGGTTTAAGTGTTCCAGCTCAAGCACACCTGGTGCAACTAATGACGCCCTTGATTAGTTGCATCAGATGTGCTTGTCCTTGAGACAAAATCTGTTTTGTATATTTGTGGTGTTGTGAGGGATTCTATTCAGGTGGTTGAATAATTTTGAGACCGGAGAAGTCATAATAAGTTGCATTTTCAGTTGAATTTGGGACACTCTAAGCATCAAAACCAGTACAGGTTAAAATAGTGGTTCTGTTGCAAAGATATTGTACCTGCTTTTTTTTTTGTAAATTATAATTGCAAACAGCTGAAGGTCTGTACATTTTGGCAATGAACCTGATTTCCAATGGGGGTTTAATACGTTTGATTACAACTGTATAAAGCACTACATACAATGTTTTGATAGATAGTGGTGCTGATGAGTTACCTTAAATCTATGAAAATCAGAGGCATAGAAAGCACAAAAAAATAATAGTTTCATATCTTTCAATGCTGCTTAAAAATAATGCAATCTTTTGTGGATTTAGTCACACAATATGGCCATATTTGCTCACAACAGTGTCGAATCACCCCAATATCAGTGGTAACTAACCTAATTTTAGACAAATATGTTAGGTAACATTACTACTTAATCTTCTCCATGAGAGTTTTCTACACATTTTTCTATACATGCTTTTCAGCACACTTGATATGGGGCACTTGAGTGTGGAAGGTAGGATGCTTAACCAATTTCTCATTTTTTATGCATATTCAAAGCCATGACCAGACTCTTTAGGTTATGCACCTACCTCTCACAGTGCACCATAACAAGTGTATAGGTCTGTGCACCAAGTCAGTGCAGACAAAGGGAGGAGAATGTGTGGTGAGAACTCCTGTGTCTTTGGCAGCCTATAAAAAGCAAAATCTGGCTTTCTGGCAGGGTTACTGACTAAAGTGATAATTGCCGGGAATTCAAGGTGAATTTTAAATTTTAGGCCAAAGTAGCTGAATTGGAAGCATAGTTGACTTTAGAAATTTTCAGTTCATCTATTGTCGCCCTAAATTTGAAATTCACTTTGAACTAATTTTGAATTCCCAACAACTATCATTTTAGTGAATAACCCAGATTGAGTATAATTATCTGATAGAGACGGTTTCCCAGCAGGCTAAGTAGGCACCTGACCACTAGGGGACGCCTGTTTTCAACACTTATAATGTGTCTTTTTGAGCTTAAATGGTCTGGTGGGGAAAGATAAGTACCAGGATCCTTGGCCAGTGTCCTCTGTAGTCCAGTCAGTCTTAATAGAAGAACTGCAGGAACAGTCATAGAGGGTGTAAAACTCAGTGTTGCCCCATCTTGTTCACTGTCTGTGTGTGAAGCTGGACAGGAAGAGATCATTTACCACCCACCCACTAGTAACTTCTCACACAGGAAATGCCTTGCAGGAGGAGCAGGGAAAGCTCCTGCGGCTCTAATATCACCGATAGGAGACTGACTGGACTACAGCTGACACAGGAAGGTCTGCAATTAATCCTTCAACTCCAGCATTCCGAGCCTAAACCTGAAATTAACCATTTACCTTAATCCAATGTTTAACTACTTTAAAAAAAATATATATATTTTTGCCGTGCAATAGATAAGTACAGTTAGGCTCTCGCGTCATTTCAGGTTTTACATTCGGGGTAAAAGATTAGACATGCACATTTTTATTTATTTTTTTGTAGTGATTAATAAGTGTTAACTGCATTGTCGTAATCATGAGCTATATGACTGTGTCTGGCCCGCATCCCCTTATAGGGCTATGTAGTGGAACATAACTAGGTGAGTGTGTAGGTGTGGGTGCTTCTCTGATTGTCCAGCAGTTTAAGTCCTGCAAAGTAGCCAGACCGTGAGCCTGGGCCGGGGTGGCCGTGTGTCTCAGCCGATGCCTCTGGTGTGCTTCTCTGGGTAGACCAAGTTGTGGATTGACAAGGTGTCTCCTTTCGCTCTCCTGTCGGTCTGTGTCAGGGGTCGGTTCCCCGTCGGGTTTGGTTCGATCTTGTGAGTCTTTGTGCGACCGGTGGCTCTCCATGTGCTTGGTCCGAGAGGGTTTGTGTCCATGCAGTTGCGCTGCGCCACAGGGCTCCCTCCGCCATTGTGAGCCTGGATTGCCATGCTGCTGCTGCAAGTCGTTTGACCGCTGGGAGATGGGTGCTTGCCAAGTTTGGGTCTCACACCTGGTTTCGGTCTCGGTGGTGCAGAGCCTCATCGATCCGGGGGCAGGAATCCTCCCTTGCCCCGGGAGAGCCGGTGCTTGTAGGCCACAAACCTGGGAGCCTGGGTGGCCCAGGGTCGCCCCTTGAGGGGTAGTGCGGTGAGATTCAGGCACTCGCTTACCTGGTTGCTGTGCTACTCGCCGCCAGTGTGGCCAGCACCTCCGGGTCAAACCCTGTGTTGCACTCGGCACGGGAGGGCCTTGGATGTGGGACGCTGTGGTGTGGCTCGTGGAGTTGTCCTGTTGAGTGTCCCCAGTCCTCCATCTGCCTTCGGCTCCTACCCTCGCGGTCGTTTTTCGGCATGGGGTTTCAGGCTGCATGTAAGCCTCCAATTTTGCCCAGAAGTGGTGGAAGATTTTATCTATAGAGTCTCTTGTGCAGTCTTTGGGTACTGCCGTAAGAGTTTGGTGCCATCGCTTAACTGACACTCGCATGTCAGGGTGATCCACCATCTTGTGGGCCCCGTCTCCACTTTGTTTATGGGGGTCGCTGTGTCCGTCGCTTGATGTGGAGGTCGAAGCACCCTGTCCGGAGAGGACCGAGCTATCCCACCTCGGTCCATAGGGGGGGTGGGGTGAAGTGTGTTCCATAAGCTTGACGCGGTCGGCATCTGGCGGGAAGGCGGCCGTCCGTCCCCCGTACCTCCACTAGGCCTCATGGTGCCACTGTGGATCCCGGTCGAGTTCGGTGTCGTGGATGGTACCGGCAGGCCTATAGGAGCTTCCTCTTTGTGTTGAGCCCAATTGTAGGTAGTTTCCAGCAGGTAGCTTTTAGATATTCATGGTATTTGGGCCCACACTGCAGGAGCTCATGAAATGTGCGACTAGGCTGTTAGCTAGTTTGGCTCTGCCCCCATGTTTAACTCCTTTTAAAAACTTAACACCTCATGTACCCAATAGTAATATTAACTCAACTTTAGCCCTAAAATCAGTAGTCGTAAACTGCCTTTAAACTACAATTTTAACCATCTCTATGTATGCACTTGCCAAATATGATTATGTTTTTAGATGTTTTTAGGTCCAAAAAGTCCAGTTAATAAGATCATTATATTTACTGTATCTGCCTAATTTGGGGGTTGGGGAGCAGAGGGCACCTTCAAATTTTGTGTCACCTGACAAGTAAATCCGCCCTGATTTCCTTGTAAACCTTAAAGAGTTATTTACTAATGTGAGAATAATCAGAAATTCAAAGTGATATCCATATTTAAGGCCAATTTAAGGAGAAAGGTGAAGGAAAGGTCGGAGTCAAAGAGAACACCTAGGCAGCGAGCCTGTGAGGTAGAGGTGTTGGTGGCACCGTAGACTTGGAGGGAGACAGAGATGGGAGTAGCAACACTTGAGGGAGCAAAGACCAGAAGTTCTGTTTTGGACAGGTTGAGCTTAAGGCAACTGAGAGCTGTTCTGGTTTTCAACGGGGAACTTTTTAACTCAGACTTTGGAAGACAGAGATGATAGGGTCAAAAAGGCCTGCACAGAGGAGGTGAAGACTGGTCAAGCAAGACATTCAGGTGGGTATCAATAAAATAAGGGGGGTGGATGTAGAAATAACAGATAAAGTCTAAATGGCAGTGAACTGAACAGTGAGACAGCAGGGGCATGATCTATACATCAAAACTGTTTCATTAAGCTAAAGTTGTTTTGGTGACTATAGTTTCCCTTTAAATTGAATTTGAAATTCACTATGAATTCTGGAAAATTCTAATTTCAGTGAATAACCATGTGAGACTTTTTGTTCTTTTGTTTAACTAAAATTTTAATCTAGTCTGCAATATTATTAAATGCAATGCTATGCATATAATTTAAAATTGATATATGTACGATATCAGGGTTAGTTCAAGTTTGGTTCTACTAGCCAAGCCTTGAAGTTTCTTTCCACTGCTAGCCTGGAGGATCCATAGCAGGGCTGAATTTTCACTCACCAAGGGCTTGTGGGCAAGCATACATTTTGATATCTTACAAACATTAGTATTTTATATTGCACATTGCTGCAGAAATGGCTGCACTTAAAATAGTATTATGATATAATAATAGCATACATACCCTTTTCCCTGATGACTGCTGACAAACCTGTAAAAAGAGAGAATAAAACATAACATACATTTTAAATACTACAATGATATACATGAATTAAAATTATAACATTCTTCAAATCTTTTAATTATTTCCATGCTTTTATCCATTATTATAACCCAATATTTTAAAGTATTACATTGCATTTCTAAGAGAAACAAAGACTCAGTGAATCGATAATGTCAGAGGAAAAAGCTTGGTACACTGATGATACAATTAATATATTAATTAAACAATTTAACATTGCTATTGACTAGTTATTTAAACAAAACTGTAAAATAATAAAGGCATTTCCTTTAACAGGGAAACAAATATAACTGCAAAATATAATAGAATCTAACATTTAAAGGGTCATTAACCAAAGAGTGAACTTGGAGTAAAATAAATCCTTTTAAATTTTAAAAACACCTTTTTTATTTTAACAAATCCCATTGTTTAACTGTGTTTTAAATCAGTAGGAAATTGTAAACGTATAGGCTAAACAGGGAGACTGAAAAGTATCTTCAAACTCAGCTGCATTTCCAGCCAGGGCTGGACTGGGACAGAAATTCTGGGTATTTCAAGGCAGAGGGGCTGTGTGCTTCTTAAATCTTGTGACGTGTTTCTGGTGTCTTTTGGGATGGAAGAAGACTAAATCAAGACAGGTCCGAGACATGGTTTTGTGTATGTGTGAGGAGGTTGCATTGTGATCCTTGTGTGGGAGTTCCCTCTGATGTTAAATATGTGATTGTGTCAGCAGGGCCGTATTTAATATTGATTGGACCCTGGGCAATAATTTACTTGGGCCCCCTGGATCCTGCCCTTCCACTCCCTAGCATGCAATCGCACGCGCCACCCCAACACACACACAAAGAAAACAAAACACACACACCTCGTGGACCAGTAAACTTTAATAATGTGAACATAAACATTGCTCCACAGCAATTCAACTTACAGTAATGTGCAGCGTATCCATCAGTGGCATACACATAACCAATGGGGCCCAGGTGCTAAACTGATCCACTCGGCCCCCCGCCCCTTCCCTCCCTCTAACTCCTTCCCCGACAGACACACACACACACATATACATATAGAGAGACAGACAGATACATACATACACACATGACACATACATACAGATGACACACATACAGACAGACAGGCACACATACAGACACATACAGACACACATTCAAAGACACATACATACACAAAAACAGACAGGCACACACACTTACATAAAGACAGACACAGACACACACACGACAAACATACATACAAAGACACATACAAACAGACAGGCACACATACATACATACAGAGAGACACACACACACACAAGACATACATACATAAAAAGACACATACATACATAAAAACAGACAGGCACGCATACATACATACAAATAGACACAGACACATACAGACAGGCACACACACATACAGACAGACACACACAAGACACACATACATACAAAGGCGCATACATACAGACAGACATACATAGACAGACACACACACACAAGACATACATACAAAGACACATACATACAGACATACATGCATACAAACACACACATAATATTTAAGTCACCCTCCTGTTTCCTACCTTTTAGTTGCGCCAGTGGTATCAGTGTACGCCAGTGGTATCAGTGTATCGCATGGCTCCATAGCAATACAACACACAGTAATGTGCAATGTGCAAGTACATCACAGATCACCTCAGCATAAAACTCATAGGAATGTGCAGCGAGAGTGTATCACAAGCTCTACAGCAATATAATTTATAGTAAGGTGCAGTTTGTGAGTGTATTACAGATCACCTCATCAACTCATCAATACAATGCACAGGAATGTGCAGTGTGTGAGTATATCTCAGTCAACCCACTGCTTTACCGTAGGAAAGCAGTGGGAGGCTATTGCGCATGCGTGGTAAAACACTGCACTGCACCAATGAGCATCTCCTCATAGAGATGCATTGAGTTAATGCATTTCTATGAGGAGTGTTCAGCGTGAATACCAGTGCTGCATGTTGTGCAACAATGGACTAGGAATAGGAAGCACCTCTAATGCCCGTTTGATGAGTGGCCACTAGAGGTATTCCTAGGCAGTTTCTCTGAAAAGGCAGTGTTCAAATTAAAAAGCCTGCAGGGACATATTGTAGTGGTTCTGGTGACTATAGTATCCCTTGAATATTCCTGTACATAAGTTAAACAGTAGATTTTATCAATATTTTATCAATATTTCTAAATCTACATGGCTCACTTCTTAAGTTAGGAAAAAAAGCTGCTAAACAAATGTCACTTGTGAGAAATTCCTTAAAATGATTGTGCTTAGATATATATAAAAATAAATAAATCAGCACAAATGTACAGGGCCGTCTTTAATATGGATTGGACCCTGGGCAAACATTTGCTTGGGCCCCCTGAACCCGGTCGTCCCCTCCCTGGCATGAAATCATGCCCCCCACCCCAACGCAGAGGCGGACGTAAAGTAGAGAGGGCTCTGGTGCATGAATTATTTTGGGCAAGAGGGGGCAAAAGGTAGATCCCCATCTGTCATGCAACTCCAACAATGCTTTGACAGCTGGGGCGCTACCATTTTCCTATGCATGCAGGGTTATATTTAGCACTGAGCAGTATTTGTGTGTTTGAGTGTAAGCATGTTTTTGTATGGAGTATGTTTGTGTGAATGTAGGGGTGTGTTTGTATGTGGAGATGGCATTTAAATGCAAGTATGCATTTATGTGTAGTGTTGGTTTATGAATACACTGGTGTGTTTATATATAATTTTGTTGTTTAAAAAAAGAGGTGTGTTTATATGTAGTGTTGAAGTTTGAATGCAGGTGTGTATTTGTGTGTAGTGTTGAATGCTGAGATGTATGCACAAATACACATGCACTGTCACAAACACACACACACACACACACTGTGATACACATACACACACAGAAACACTTGCAGATACACAGATATACACAATCATACAGATGCAGCTATACAGACACATTTACACACACTGACACACACACATACAGACACACACACACACACTGTGACAGACGTACATACTGACACATACACAGACATACTGACTGGCACACCGACTTACATACTGACACACACACAGACATACATACTGACACACACATAGACATACAAACTGACACACACACAGACATACAAACTGACACACAGACATATACTGACTGACACATACATACTGACACACACAAAGACATACATACTGACACACACACAGACATACATACTGACACACACAGACATACATACTGACACACAGACATATACTGACTGACACATACATACTGACACTCACACAGACATACTGACACACACACAGACATACATACTGACACACACACATATGACACACAGACATATACTGACTGACACATACATACTGACACTCACACAGACATACTGACACACACACAGACATACAAACTGACACACACATATACTGACTGACACATACATACTGACACTCACACAGACATACTGACACACACACAGACATACAAACTGACACACAGACATACTGAATGACACATACATACTGACACTCACACAGACATGACACACACACAGACATACATACTGACACACACACAGACATACATACTGACACACACACAGACATACAAACTGACACACAGACATATACTGACTGACACATACATACTGACACACACACAGACATACAAACTGACACACAGACATATACTGACTGACACATACATACTGACACTCACACAGACATACTGACACACACAAAGACATACATACTGACACACACACAAAGACATACATACTGACACACACACATACATACAAACTGACACACAGACAGATATACAAACTGACACACAGACATACTGACACACACACACACACACACACAAAGACATACATACTGACACACACACAGACATACTGACACACACAAAGACATACATACTGACACACACACAGACATACAAACTGACACACACACAGACAGACACTCTTCAGTTTCCTACCTTTGAAAGAGGCTTCCTTTCCTGGGGTCCAGTGTGCTGGCTGCGGTAGTTGGGAGTTGGGGGTCTGGCTCTTCTTGCTCCCCCTCCTCACTGGAGGCTGGCTCAGCAGCCTCCCGCGCGACCCGATATCTTTGAGGTGGGAGGAAGTGATTCGCGGACGTCACTTCCTTCCATGCAGCCATTAAGCAAGGGGCCCGGTCGCGCTGTTAAAGGGCCACAGCGCCGACCGGACCCCTGCTGGAACATGCTCACTGGGTGGCCCTAAAGGTATGGGCCACCCGGTGGGCCCCCTTAGTGTGCGGGCCCCGGCCGCAATACTAGCACCGTGGGCCCATTAGGTAGGGAAATATTTTTTTAAAATAAATTTTTATTGCAGGCGACGGGGCCCACGGGCAGCTGCTTTGGGCCCCCCATGAGTAACTGGGCCCAGGGCAGCTGCCCCATTTGCCCCTCCTTAAAGACGGCCCTGCAAATGTATGAAATACAATGGCTGTATCATTATTCTAGAAATTAAAAAAAAATAAGCACAATCCTAGCTTGATTTTTAGCACAACTTCTGAAATGCAATGGCTGTATCATTATTCTAGAAATTGGAAAAAATAAGCACAATCCTAGCTTCTGATTTTTAGCACTATTGACACAAATATTTTGTATTTTTCAGATTACTGTTCATTTTTTTTTTAAATGAGTAGATTGTACTGTACTAACCCCCACCCCTCCATCCCCCCACTCCAACCACCACTCTCTTCCCCCCTTTCCAACCACCCACCCCTGTAGCCCCCTCTAACAAGTAATAGATCCCCTAATTCCAGTTAATATGAATTAAATGCTTACAGTTGTGAAGACATTAGCAGGCTCAGGGATCAGGGCAGAAAGAGTGTGAGGCACCGCTCTGCTGTTTTGGGAAGATACTAATGTCTCTGCACTATGACAAGGGATTCATTGCCGTGACTCCACCTCCACGTGACGCACATATGCTACAGGGCAGGGGAGGTCAGAAGGAGGACCAAGTCCGTCCAACACTATACGACGATGCTGAAAGATCGGGAGGCAAAATATTTTGCAAGTTTGTTGTGGCCAGCGGCAGCTGCCTTGGGCTCCCCAGGAGCAACTGGGCACGTGGCAGCTGCCCTTTTTGCCCCATGTTAAAGATGGCCCTGTGTGTCGGTTTGGAGAGGAGGCGAAAGAGAGAGAGAGAGAGAGAGTGTGTGTGTGTGTGTGTGTGTGTGTGTGTGAATAAGGGTTGTTTGCAGGGTACTGTGTGTATAGAGGTTGTTTATGTGGAGGAAAGATATAGATGCAGTGACTTAGTCAGTCCAGATATGTTTCCAACACATATCAGTCTAAAACTTTCTGAACTTGTTAATTCCAATTTAGTGACTAGCCTGTTTTCTACATATGTTTCTCCTCTTCAAAGTGGATTATTTTTAGTTACTTCACAGTAATGGAAAATTAACAAGATGTACCTTCTTAATTGTATGCCCCCAGACAGAAAATACTGTTACTTTACCACCTAAGTAAGTAGTTAGGTTTACTGTTAATTTCTCATTTTTATTTGTATCTGTTGTTGTGTAAATAATGTGTTTTGTCATCTGTTTTTTTTTTTGCATACATTGTGACTATTGTTTTGTTCATGATAAATATTCCTTTATTAAATTCTGCCTTCGTCTGGTAAAAACTCATGTTACCTGATTAGACCATTTTATTAGTAATTTGAAATCACATAGATATTGTGCTAAATCATATTTTGGGAGTTTTTAGTCTAATCTGCTTGGGGTGAGGCAACGTTATGTCTTGGTGGTGGCAGCGTTATGATATTACTTATATTATTATAATTAACATTGGGTGGTGTTAAGAGGTATTTTTATCATTATTTTCGGTCCAGTGCAGACAAATAGTGAAGTTTAACCCTTACACTGTCAAATCCAAGTATTGTGCCTGCTTGGAATAAGGTGCATTGATAACACCTCCTCCCTCCTTTCTTACCTTATTCCTTTCTTTGGTCCTTCTTATTCCAACATGTTGGCATACACAGACTATGCACCGCACATGGTAAATGCAGAGATGTCTAGTGCCGCTAGATCCCAGCTCAATAAATTGTGATGAATGTACAGTAAAATCTTTCTAAGTAAATCTATCTGTTGTATAAGATGCAAATTACAGTTTTATTTTTAATGTTTGTATATTTCCTGACTCTTCTTAAAAATAAAAAGTGTCAAAGCTTTACACAAGTGAAGACTCATCAGTTGCTCATATGTGGTCATCATAAAAATGTTCGCAATGCATAAAAATCTATGTAATGTGTACTGTTGTAGCATCATTATGAAGGTAATGGGGAGATTTATTTTTATATTCAAAGATGTGACAGCAGCCACGAAACATCATCAGTTTTATATATGAGTTAAAACAATAAACTTAAATAAATATCTCCCTTAATACCATGGCATTTGACCAATATGCTAGCAGTGATTGGTTAACTATAAATGCTTCTTACAAGTCCTCACAGTAGACATCATATTTTAGTTTTAGTGAACTCTTGGGAACTTAGAGATGCAGCACTCACAAAAAGGTGCATGTATAAGTGCCTGGAAAACGTCAAATTTTTTATTTATAAATTTTTTTTTGGAATGGGGTACTTTTAGGGAATGATATTTTATGTATGATGTTAACTAAATGAAGAAAATAAAGAACTAAATAAAGAAAGCAGCCAAAGATTCCCGTTTTCTTTGTCTTTTTAATGTTGAATGTTCGCCCTATTCCTTTTTAGATCTATAATCACTTCATACCTCAAGTATCTTACATGTGGGATGATCTTGCATTAATGTAATTAGGCACCCTTTACATGCCAACACTTGCGGTCAATAAAAATTCCATATAACAAATTATAACTAACCATGTATAATAGATTATCACTTGACCTTTCTAAATGTTTCGGTCAAATTTATGAAAATTAAATTTCCATGGCACTTATCCTTGTCGAACTGGAAACCATGTAACATCATTAAAGAGAAACATTAGCTTAAAGAGACACTATAGTCACCAGAACAACTACAGCTTAATGTAGTTGTTCTGGTGAGTACAATCATTACCTTCAGGCATTTTAATGCCAACACTGTCTTTTCAGAGAAAAGGCAGTGTTTATATTGCCCTTAGGGACACCTCCAAATGGCCACTCCTCAGATGGCCACTGGAGGGGCTTCTTAGCTCAGTGCACAGTAGGCAGCTCTGCCATTCAGCATCTCCACGCTCTGCATGTGGACACTGGATTTTCCTCATAGAGATGCATGGATTCAATGCATCTCTATGAGGAGGTGCTGATTGGCCAAAACAGTGTTTGGCCCTGCCCCCTTGTCAATTTTAGCCAATTCAATGCTTTCCTTATGGGAACGCATTGGATTGGCTAAAAACCTGCAATTATCATGATGTCACCAAGGGGGTGGGGCCAGTGCTGGCAGAGTTTTAAACCATTCTTAGGGGGCTAAGGTGGGGGCAAGCCATCTATACATGTTTGTGTTCCTGACCCTATAGTGTTCCTTCAAATACACATTATTACCATATGAATCAAGCATTTCAAAAACTATTTCTAAATGTATCTATATTTTACACAAATGGAAAGATTTAAAGTTGCTGGCACAGTTTATCATGAGGTTGGGGGAAAGATCTGCTTTGTACTTATTAGGTGTAGAACTTTTTGATGGAGAGTAAGCATACATACAAGATAAATATTATTTTAATTTCCATCTCACTAATATGCATATACACAAAAGAAAACTTTAGTCTCACAGATATTGAAAGGCTGCAAAAACAGATAAAGCCACATTTATTAAAGAAGAACATTATTTATGCACCATATAAGAAATACAAGGATTGTATATCCATATATCCATTTCCTGATATCTTTTGTTGAACAAAACAATTTACATGAAGTCCTATAGGAACTTTCACCATGACAACAATAATAGACGTTCTTCCGTGTGGCAAAAGCCGAAGCGTTCTCCGATGGCACCACTAATAAATTGCTTAGTATGAAGTCTGCCCCCTCACAACGCGGACACCAACCGCTCATAACATACATAACGCCCATAACATGAGTGCAAGCGACTGGCTCTCTGCTCCCTCTTCTCATTTTGCCGCCATCCCTGAAAGGGCGCTTCCCTCCTGTCTCCCTGCACTGCATGGCAGATCTCTGTCTGCACAGTCTCCCCGGTAAGAGCACGGGCTGGCCTGCGGCAGACAGGCGGGATGAGTGATGTGTGGTGACCGGCTGGGCAAGTGTGAGCAGTGGCGGCTGTAGACTTGGCGAGGCCTTAGGCGAAACTCATACATGAGGCCCCCACTAACACAATTATTGGAAAAAAAATAGCAGTTGACTTGTGTGTGTATAAGAAGCTGTAGATATATTGAAGGGTGGGCTTGCAGTACTGGATATAGAGAACTAGTCTTTGTATACATCTTTGCATTGTCCACCTGTGTGTGCCTGAGAGTGTGTGTCTGGCAGTGAGTATCTTTGTATATGTATGTATGTTTCTCTGAGCATGTGTATGTTTGTGTACTGCCTGTGGCCTTTGGCATTAAGTTCATGGCGAAGCTATGTTTTATGACAGTGTGTAGAATGATTGCCTTCAGGGGGTGACAGGGTGAGTAAAGGAGTAACTGTGGCAGGGTGAGTGTAAAAGAGCAGGAGGGTGCCCGTGTGTTTAGAGGGAGAGATAGTGTGTATGGAGGGGGGTGACAGTGTGTGCGGAGAGAGGTGACAGAATGTGTGGGGAAAATGACATAGTGTGAGGGGGTGACATAGTGTAGGGAGGTGGCATAGTGTGAGGGGGTGGCAGAGTGAGAGGGGGGTGATAGCGTGAGAGGGAGGGTAACAGCGTTAGAGGGAGGGTGACAGCGTGAGAGGAGGCGACAGAGTAAGAGGGGGCAACAGGGTGAG
>OW240912.1:258717425-258762943 GCA_933207985.1 Pelobates cultripes
GTAGGGTGGCAGGGTGATGGGGTGAGATGGGGGTGACAGGTGGGGGGGAAGGGTGAGATGGGGGTGACATGTGGGGTGGCAGGGTGAGATGGGGTGACAGGTAGGGTGGCAGGGTGACAGGGGCTGACAGGTGGGGTAGTAGTGTGAGAGAGGGGTGACAGGATGAGATGGGGTGACAGGGTGAAGTGGCAGGGTGAAGGGGGTGACAGGTGAAGTGGCAGGGTGAGGGGAGTGACAGGTGGGGTGGCAGGGTGACAGGGGTGACAGGTGGGGTGGCAGTGTGAGATAGGGGTGACAGGGTGAAGTGGCAGGGTGAGGGGGTGACAGGGTGAAGTGGCAGGGTGAGGGAGTGACAGGTGAGGGGGTGACAGGTGGGGTGGCAGGGTGAGAGGGGGTGACGGTGAGGCAGAGTGGCAGGGTGAGATGGTGGTGACAAGTGGGGTGGCAGGGTGAGATGGGGTGATAGGTGGGGTGGCAGGGTGAGGGGGGTGACAGGTGGGGTGGCAGGGTGACAGGGGGTGACAGATGGGTGATAGGTGAGATGGGGGTGACAGGTGGGGTGGCAGGGTGAGAAGGGGTGACAGGTGGGGTGGCAGGGTGACAGGGGGTGACAGGTGGGGTGGTAGTGTGAGAGAGGGGTGACAGGGTGAGATGGGGGTGACAGGGTGAAGTGGCAGGGTGAGGGGGGGTGACAAGGTGAAGTGGCAGGGTGAGGGGGGTGACAAGGAATTACCTGCAATAAGTTAGTGACTGGTTCCAACCATGTTGTTATTATTGCCATTTATATAGCGCCAACAGATTCTGTAGCCTTTACAATATTATGAGAGCAGGGATGTAACTATAAATAGGACAATTACAAGAGAACTTACAGGAACGAGCTTACATTCTATAGGAGGTGGGGTATAAAACACATTAGGATAGGAAATAGCAATCAAATAAGGTGGGAGTGAAGCAGAGCTGGAGAAGAGAGTAGAGTTCTGCCCTTTAGGAGAGAGCAAGAGACAGGTATGTGAGGTAGAGGTTACTCTGGGAGGCCATAAGCTTTCCTAAAGAGATGGGTTTTAAGATACTTCTTAAATGATTGAAGACTAGGGGAGAGTCTGATGGCGGTAGGCAGGCTATTATGTTGTTACCTTTATCAACTGGGTCCAACCATATCGCTATTTTTATTTATCTGTGAAAGTTCAAATAGACTTATTGATAACAGATGAGTAATATCACTCTTAGTAATGTTACCACAGCAGATTATCACAATGTGTTTGATGAACATAAGATTGGTCCGGTGTATCTAATATCAATACTTCACACCAGGAAAATTATTGTGCTGGAGCTATATAGTAATGTTATATTCCAATAACGCGAGTTAGCCTAAATTGCATGGATCTATTAAAAGAAATACAAGTGTAAATCTTTTATTTTTTTTGTTTTCACTGGATTTTACACTTGTAAACCGAGCTGTATTTTTCCATGATAGATGGTAAAACTTAACAGCAAGTTGGATGTGAGGGGTGTACTCACTTTTGTGAGATACTGTACACTGACAGACATACTGACACACACAGACAGACAGACATACTGTCTCCTTACTGTGTGGGCCCAAGAAATTGTTGAGGGCAGTGGGCCCACAGAGCTGTCCTGGGCCTCCCAGGACTAACTGGGCCTGGGGCAGCTGCCCCGTTTGCCCAGTGTCAAAGATGAGCTGCATCAAACAGTTATTATCTCAAGTTATGTGCACAGGTTTGCAACATACTGTTTAATTGCTACATGAATGAATCCCATCCCTCTCTTTTCCTCAGCACAAGAAAAGTTGCATCATATACATCTTTAGGAATTCTGAGCAGCGCGTATCCATTTGACATGTGTAAGGCAACACTTTTTAGAAAACCCCATACTACATGGTTCGATGTACTGTGCATTCTTAATGCTGTTGACAAGGAGCTCAATATTTAAATCTATAAATGAATATATCAAGTTTATATTACTTTTTATAGCCAATATGTTGGTTTCTTAATGCCACTTAGAGTGTTAAATAAACCTGTAGAATGGAGAACACAAATACTATATTGTCACTTTAAATCAGGCTGAGCCAAGCATTAATTGACTTTTCTTTCGCAGACACCCATTTTTTTCTTATAGAAATGTAAAACCATGTAATATCACCTCATCAACTATGACCACTGCATCCTCTTAAGAATAACTTTCCTCTTACATCATTTTACTGAAATAATGGGCAGCCAGCAAAACTTTTAACCTTATGTATTGAGAAATGATGTATTCTTCTCATATGAATCTCTAACACATCTCGAATGTGGTGTAGTATTTCAGAATACTGGCTATTCCAATCCATTTTTATAGAACAGAGCAATGCTTGGACCATACCACTTCAATTATGTTATTATTACATTATAATGCTATTTGACATTTCCCTTTTAACCCAGGGATGCCCAGCCTTGGCCTCTAACTATCACAGGAGTATGCTTCACATTGTTCTCCACAAGCAATGGGAAATGGAGCTTACAACAGTCGAAGGTCACCACACTGTTGAGTATTTGGACAAAAGGTAAGTATCCTTTTAATGATTTGAATGGTACCTAATATTATCAAATGCATCTCAGCTGCGTTTAATAGTAAAGGCATGCATCAGTATTCTTCCTGCAGGTCAGATAAATCAGTTAAAAGGATAATTGTCATCTTTAATATAGCAATCATTTTATGAAGTTTTGAAATGTCGGTTTTCAAACACTGTCTGACCCAAGGTGCATGTCTATGGCTAAAGGATCCTGTCATATGGTAAATTAAGAACACATTTTTCCAATTTTTCTACATATTGTTAATTTAAAAAAAAAAAATCTATTTCCGTTTAAAACTTGATGGAAGGATTCATATATTCAGTGGCGTACACATGACCCATGGGGCCCCGGTACAAAAACTGATCCGTGGGCCCCCCCCGCGCTTACTCGGCGCGGGTCGGGGCCGCAACACATGGCGGCGGGCACCTGGTCGCAGGGCTGCGACCCCGAGAATGCGGTATGCTGCACACACACCTAAAGAACCACTACAGACACCCAGATCGCATCAGCTCAATGAAGTGGTCTGGGTGCCAGGTCTCTCTAGTTTTAACCTTGCAGCTGAAAACATAGCTGTTTCAGAGAAACGGCTATGTTTCACTGAGGGTTAATCCGGCCTCTGGTGGCTGTCTCATTGACAGCCGCTAGAGGAGATTCCACGATTCTCACTGTGAAAATGACAGTGAGAAGACACTGAACGTCCATAGGAAAGCATTGAGTAATGCTTTCCTATGGGCGGTTTAAATGCGAGCGCGCGCCTCTTGCCGCACATGCGCATTTGGAGCTGAGAGGCGGCGGAATCCCCAGCGCCAAGGAAGTCCGGCGCTGGAGAAAGGTAAATGCTGAAGACACACACTCTCACGAACAGACGCATACACACTAGCTAACAGACACACACATTTACTGACAGAGACACACTCAGCGATAGACATACATATATACACACTCACTTACAAAACAGACAAACACACACTCACTAACAGACATCAGACACACTCAGTAACAGACACACCCAATAACAGACACACCCAATAACAGACACACTAACACTTACACACACACACTAACACTAACACACACACACGCACTAAAACACACACACTAACACTAACACACACACTAACACTAACACACACACACTAACACACACACACTAACACACACACAACACATGTTTTTTTTAAATTGAATCCCCCCAGCTTCCTTACCTTTTGGAGTGCTGGGGGGATTCCCTGGGGTCCAGTGGTGGTGCTGCTGACCCCAGCAGGCGGGCGAGCGGGCTGTCTGGGTGGCCGGCGCGCGAGGGAGCACTCTCCCCTGAGTGCTTCCTCTTCAGCTCCCTCGCGCACCGCGTAGGGATGCCGGAGCTGGAAGATGACGTCATCTTCCGGCTCCGGTATCAGTGCAGTGCGCGAGGGAGCTGAAGAGGAAGCACTCAGGGGAGAGTGCTCCCTCGCGCCGGCCACCCAGACAGCCCGCTCGCCCACCCGCTGGGGTCAGCAGGCCAGCCTCGGGGGGCCCTGAGGTGGCCAGCTCCTGGGCCCCCCAGGAGAAGAGGCTAGCCCAGTAGGTACATACCGGGTCGCAGGGGCGTCCGAGCCCCCTGGTGGGCCAGGCCGGTCGCAGCCGCGACCCCTGCGACCATGGTATGTACGCCACAGCATATATTAAAATAGTTTTGAGCTGTCATACAGGTTCTAGAGGCAGGAGAATCACTAGGGAGGCTACAGGGGCTCCATCCCCAAAAATGGGGCAATATAGTCCCAAATCTTTTGGTTGAGCAATGTGCCTACCCACCAGAGTTGGTCCCAATGTTTGGCCAGATAGATAAATGCCTAAGGCATTGCATAAAAAAATATATAGAATTTCTCACACACTCATAAGTAGTGTTCACATACAGTGCTGTATGAATTACAATTCAACAAGTGATTGTGATAAAAAGTGAAATAACTTCCCTTAGCAATATAGGATATGCCCAAAGATTTCCTCCTATCTTCAATTCAACATGCATATGGTATAGGGCTATTCCAAGCTAGGGAAACAGAAAATATATGGCATAGTGCAATACTGTATATACTGTAATTGGATATATGGGTAAGTGACAAATGCTCACTCACACTTTAACATCCCAAGAAGTGCTTTCAGAAATATGCTGTGTCTTCTTTGCTTCAGATACTTGATAAATGTGAATCTCACATAAAAAACAAAATACTCAAACAGTCATTCAATCTATATTTTTTTGCATTTTGTTTTTTATGTGAGATTCACATTTATCAAGTATCTGAAGCAAAGAAGACACAGCATATTTCTGAAAGCACTTCTTGGGATGTTAAAGTGTGAGTGAGCATTTGTCACTTACCCATATATCCAATTACAGTATATACAGTATTGCACTATGCCATATATTTTCTGTTTCCCTAGCTTAGCCCTATACCCATAAGGCATTGCATACACTGGGGCCTCCATGATGGAAAAAGAACTCTGCACATGGTTTTTGTACTCTGATTGGAAAGTCTGTAGTCTGGTTGTTTTTGGAGTCTGGTTGGAGAGTTCAAAGAACTCCGCAACCAGCCTGCCAGTGCCATGTCCACCCCTCTACCTTTCAAGTGTTCTTTCAGATTTCTAGACCCATCAGAAATCTCTACCCATGTCACGTGTGGTGACGTGGCATCAGCTGTGGCCTCTGCTGCACATATGTGGTTGGTTTCCTGATGGGTCTAGAAATCTGATGCAGGCTGGGATCATGCATGGAACCACCACATTACTCTCGTTGACGAGCTGTCATTAGCTGGAATCATACATCAACCCTAATTTTAACCCTATCTTTAACCCCAAATGTCCCATGTCCCTGTTCTTTAATGAATGCCCTAACTATAATGTGAATGCAAAACTACCTCGGAGTTTTGATTCCAGCTGATGCCACATCACCGGGAGTGACACAGTGGTTTCACGCATTCTCCCAGTCTGCACCAGATTTCTAGACCCCGTCATGAATCCAACCATGCATATGCATCACAGGCCACAGCTGATGCCACATCACCGGACGTGACGTGGGTCGAGATTTCTGATAGAACCTGGAGTTCACATCAGTTCACAAGAGGATTCTCATCATATCCTTGCTTGCTGTGTAACACTCACCATGGCTGCAACTATGTAAGGCTGGGCAGAGGAAACAGCCCAGCACAAAAACAGGAGAATTGGGCACTGCTTGATCACACTGTACTGTAAAAAGGGTGGGCTTGGGGTACACTTAATACTATTAATAAATTAAGTATTGTATTATAGCAAGGAAAAAAAGGGTCTAGCTGGCCAGGAGTAGAGAGTAGGTAGAGGACAAGGGTATTAACATGTTTCAAAAGTTGCAGCTGACAATTCATTTGTTTTTTCCTTAATATAACCTTATGAGAAAGAGAGATTAATAATTCACTATATGTCTGCTGCTACCCTAAGTTGTTAAAAAGGTCAAACAAACAACAAAAAATAAATTTGTGCTTGTGTGTTCCTGTATGTATTTATCTATGCTTGTCTGCATGTACCCTTCTGTATCTACGTTTGCATGACTGTTCCTACATATGCCTGCGTGTGTTCATACCTGTCTGTGTTTGTGTCTGTGTGTGCTGGTGCATTTCTATGTCTGCTCATATGTCTCTGTGTGTGACTGTCTGTGTGTGTTAAGGGGTAAAGTTGAGGAAGGGCTAAGGGTGGGGATTTAGTAAGGGGGGAAAAAATATTTTGGGGCTCAAGCCCAAGGTGTTTTATCACCCTAGCAACAGCCCAGTCAAGAGGGTATATTTAAATATGTCTAATAAGTTTAAAATAATTGCACAACCATAAGTGAAAAGTTATGCATAAATATAGCTATATTAAATAATTAATTTTGACCTTTTTGTAATACTTTCTGCAAGCCTTGTTTTAGATATAGTAATGAGGTTTTTTTTATATGGAAAATAGTAAGCCATGTGGTTGATATGTTATTAATTAAGGTTTTTTTTGTTTTTGTTTTTTTTATTGACCACCGATCAATAAGTCAAACTTGGCTTTTTGTCAATGATTCTTTGTTGATTTAAGAGTTGAATTAAGTGTTTTTACGGTACATTAAAATTTATTGTCTAGAGTAATTATAATTTTATAAGAGCAATGACTTTCTAGGTGTGTTCCATATCTTCTGACGGTCAGATATTCCTTTCTGTTGAGAAATTGAGAGTAATTTCACCTCTAGGTGTAGCAGAGCCATCTACCTGATTTTTACACAATGGAAGTAAGGAGAGAGATGGAACTATAGTCAAAACAGAAAATCTTAGAACAAATTCTGCAGTGATGTTCAAAATGGAGGTATGCTTTTTATAATATAGGAACAAAAAATTATAATTAAAACATTGTTGATGTGTTTTCAGATCTTTCAGACTTACCTATTGTAGATGCAACCCATGTCCCAAGTTGTAATTTTACAGTGCTATTGTGTTGCTACATAAATAATTACCACAAAATGAAAAAGGTGATAGCGCATTTAAAAATGATATCACCTTTTCAGTATATCTTTAATAGACTCATGAATAAATCCTGTATAATATTAACATACAAAACATCATAGTGTACTCTGAATATACAAAAGTGAAAATGTGAGGTAAACTGGAGCCCTTTAGAAGTTGGCTCTGAACTTTAAATGCACTTCATCCACATAAAGGGGTATTTGGATAGCAGAATCTTATAACAGGTCCACTGGATTACAAGTAATTACTTGAAAATGACTTCTTGAATTTTAATAATGGTGTCACAGAGAAAACCATAATAGGCTAATCCCACTACATAGCTCATTACTCAATCTGTGGGATCATGTGAAAGGTCAACATAGTTACCATGAAGACATTGTAGAATTTTATTATTCCTTCACATTTCTTCATCATTATCCACTTTCATATTTTCCACTCATGACATAATCATCACCACTTGTCTGCATTATCCAAAAAAATCAAGAATACTGGACATACCTATAAATGTGATCCAAACGAAGGTCCAGCACACCACAGTAATGTGAAAGAACGTCAACTATTACTATGGTCCAGGGCAAACAAGTTATGTTTACCCTACATTGAGATTGAAACTTTGATTGTGTTTGAATGCTTTTTAGTTGTGAGTTAAACATTCTTTTGGATTATTGAGTACTGCTGGCTGCAGGCCCAGATTTATACTGCACCTACAGTATAATGTGTACTGTTATTGTGTGAATGCTGGTTGCTTAGCCTTTTTTTCTGTGGTTGCGTAAGGCAGAAGGAATTCTGACATTACAATCACATGCTACATAGAGTTGTAAAATATTGAAAGACAACATGCAAATAAAATAGTTTATTACTGAGATATTTTGATAGTAAGATTAAAATTAAAATTAATAAAATTAGTAATTGTGACAAGTGAAAATATTCGTATATTATAAGAAGAGAGAACTGCTGTTTTATATCTCCTGTCAGTCAAATGAAAAATTGGATTTTGCTTTGTAAACCACAAGGTTTATCACACATCAAGTCCAATGTGGTATACAAGCAATTGTATTCAAACTGGCAAATCTTCCATGTACTCTAGCAATTGTTTAATTAATATTATAGTTCATTTAGAAGAATCAAATTTCTTAAATGAAATCAGTGTAATCATACTTGCAAAAAAAATAACTCTTGTCTATTATTTGTTTTGTTTTGCTTTGTTTTTCTGATGTCTCCTTCCTTCTCCACAAATTTTCTTTAAATGTCTGAATCTTTAAAACTTATAATATTCCACCAGAACATTTTTAATTATGTCATCAAAATGTGGTTTTTGAAATTTTCAACAAAAACAAAACACAATAATTATAAAATACAACCACTAAATAGGGCAAGATACCCTAGAAAGTCTGCTTAAACAAAAAAAAAAAAATTGTTTGTGCAATCATTATAATCTGTTGTAAAGGTTTTGATCCTAGAGTACCCTGGCACAATTCACCAGCAGCAGGGCAACATATTTAGCAGTAGCTTGCCACTTACCTGGGTCTCACCAGACAAAGAGTCTCCTCCAATGGTGGCTTAACCATTTCTACAGTGCTGCAAAAGCCAGATGCCAAACCTGTCATTCATCATTAGCTGGGAGCATCAGGTGAGCATTCTTAGCCAATGAATGAGTGTCTATGTAAAGAAATCTGCACAGAATTGGCATTAGCCAGCCTGGAACTCTTGCCAGGTTTGGAGTTACAGGTGATACTCGAAAAATTAGAATATCGTGCAAAAGTTCATTTATTTCAGTAATGTAATGTAAAAGGGGAAACTAATATGTGAGATAGACGCATTACATGCAAAGCAAGATAGTTCAAGCCGTGATTTGTCATAAGTGCAATGATTATGGCTTAGAGCTCATGAAAACCCCAAATCCACAATCTCAGCAAATTAGAATATTACATGCAATCAATATAACAAGGAGTGTACATAGAACAATATCGGACCTCTGAAAAGTATAAGCATGCATATGGACTCAGTACTTGGTTTGGGCCCCTTTTGCAGCAATTACTGCCTCAATGCAGCGTGGCATGGAAGCTATCAGCCTGTGGCACTGCTGAGGTGTTATGGAAGACCAGGATGCTTCAATAGCGGCCTTCAGCTCTTCTGCATTGTTCGGTCTCATGTTTCTCATCTTTCTCTTGGCAACGCCCCATAGATTCTCTATGGGGTTCAGGTCAGGCGAGTTTGATGGCCAATCAAGCACCTTAATCCCACGGTCATTGAACCAGGCTTTGGTGTTTTTGGCAGTGTGGGCAGGTGCCAAGTCATGCTGGAAAATGAAGTCAGCATCCCCATAAAGCTTGTCTGCTGAAGGAAGCATGAAGTGCTCCAAAATCTCCTGGTAGATGGCTGTGTTGACCCTGGACTTAATGAAGCACAGTGGACCAACACCAGCACATGACATGGCTCCCCAAATCAACACAGACTGTGGAAACGTCACACTGGACTTCAAGAGCATTTTGCAGTGTGTGCCTCTCCATTCTTCCTCCAAACTCTGTGTCCTTGGTTTCCAAATGAGATGCAAAAGTTGCTCTCATCAGAAAAGAGGACGTTGGACCACTGAGCAACAGACCAGGTCTTTTTTTCTTTAGCCCAGGTAAGACACTTCTGACGTTGTTGGTTGTTCAGGAGCGGCTTGACAAGAGGAATACGACATCTGAAGCCAATGTCCAGGATCCGTCTGTGTGTGGTGACTCTTGATGCACTGAATCCAGTCTCAGTCCAGTGGGGGATCCAGTGGCGGGCAACGGGGCAATTGCCCCCCAGAGAAATCCGCTGGTCTCCCTCTTCCTCCCCTGTCAGCAGCACATGCAGGTGCTAGCCCTGCAATGTGCCTGCGGACCGGGGAGAAGATCAGAGATCTCCCTCCCCGGGCCGCAGGCACTGTGCTAGCGGCTGGCGGGGGAGGGAGGTAGTGAGAGGGAGGACCCGGAAGCTAAGGCTGCAGCTCCTCAGGGTCCTCCTCTCGTGAGATTTGGAGCATTGCCGCGGTTACCACGGCAACGCTCCAAATCTCGCGAGCATGAACTCTAGCCCTGGAGCGCGGGCTAGAGTTCACTCTCCCCACTGGGACCACCAATGAATCCCCCACCGGACCACCAGGGAAATGTCCCCCGTCCCCCCAGTAAAGGTAAGAAGGGAGGGGGGACATAATGATTATTTATATTGAATTAAATAAAAAAAAAATTTAAAAGCCCCCCCAACCCTTATCACACACACTCTACACACACTGCCCCCCATACACACTGCCCCCCATACACACTGCCCCTCATACACACACACTGCCCCCCATACACACTGCCCCTCATACACACACACACTGCCCCATACACACACTGCCCCCCATACACACACACACTGCCCCCCACACACACACACACTGCTCCACTGCTCCCCATACACACACACTGCCCCCCATACACACACACTGCCCCCCATACACACACACTGCCGCCCCATACACACACATACACTGCAATACTCACACACACACTGCAACTGTTACACACATACACTGAGACCCTCACACACACTACAACCTTCACACACACACACTGCTCACACACTGTCCCCCTCACACACACACACACACACACACACTCAGGGCCGGCCTTAGGGGTGTGAGAGCTGTGCGACCGCACAGGGCGCCATGGAACAGGGGGCGCCCTGTGGCCGACACAGCTCACTCATGGCCGGAGTGCAGGGGAGCTAAAAGAGGTACCTGGCTGGAGGATTAATTATTCTCCACCCGGGTCTATTTAAAAAAAATAAAAAATAAAAAAATCGCGGCAGAGGGGGCGGGGTTTACCGAGCGGCGGAGGCGGGGCTTATCGAGAGGCGGAGACGGGGCTAATACCTCCCGAAGCCCCTGCTGTACAGGAAGAGGGAAAGATGCTTCCCATCAGCCAACTGCATCCACTGGAAAGAGGTAAGTGTGTGTGTGTGACTGTTTGCCTGTTTGTGTGACTGTCTGTCTGTGTGACTGCCTGCCTGTGTGCGTGTGACTGTCTGTGTGTGTGTGTGTGTGACTGTCTGTGTGACTGCCTGTCCTTGTGTGTGTGTGTGTGTGTGTGTGTGACTGTCTGTCTCTGTGTGTGTGTGTGACTGTCTCTGTGTGTGACTGTCTCTGTGTGTGACTGCCTGCCTGTGTGTGACTGTCTGTGTGTGTGACTGCCTGTGTGTGTGACTGCCTGTATGTGACTGCCTGCCTGTGTGTGTCTGTCTGTAACTATCTGTCTGTGTGTGACTGCCTGCCTGTGTGTGTGACTTTCTATCTGTGTGTGTGACTGCCTGCCTGTGTGTGTATAACTGTCTATGTGTGTGTTACTGTGTGTCTGTCTGTGTGTGTGACTGCCTATGTGACTGTCTGTCTGTGTGTGTCGCTGTAGCTGTGCCATTGTTTGTGCCTGTGCCTGTATGTTTGACTGCCTTTAACTGAGTGTGTGTGTACATGCCTGTAACCGAGTTTAAATTTCCCCCACCCCTTCCTGTCAAGGCCGCACTTTGACTGACAGACGCTCACTCACTGACAGACGCACACTCACTGACAGACACACACTCTCATATACACTGACAAACAATGACATACACACATACACCATTACTTGGACACACACTGACAGATGCACACTCTCACTGACAGACGCAAGCACTCACTGAAAGATGCACGACTCCACTGACCGACACATACACACTGACTGACACACACTCACTGACTGACACACACTCACTGACCGACACACACTCACTGACCGACACATACACACTCACTGACTTACACACTCACTGACTTACACACTCACTGACTTACACACTCACTGACCGACACACACTCACTGACGACACATACACACTCACTGACGACACATACACACTCACTGACTGACACATACACACTCACTGACTGACACATATACACTCACTGACCAACACACACATTCACTCACAGACACACACATTCACTTACAGACACACACAATTACACACTTACAGACACACACACACACACACACACATTCACTTCAAAATAAACACTCACAGACACACACACAGACATTTCCACTAACACTCACAAACTAATATTTTTTACATTTATTTTAAATCCACCCAGCCTCCCTGGGGAAGCTGGAGTGGATTTCTTACCAGCAGTCCAGTGTGGCTGCTGGGCAGGCAGGCAGGGGGCGCACAGGCTGAGTAAGCAGCGCTTAGTGATGCCGGGAGCCGGACTGACGTCATATTCTGGCTCCCGGCTTCATTAAGCGGCGCAGAGGAAGCTGAGCAGGAAGAGCTCAGGTGAGTATGCTCCTTCGCTGCCCGCTGCCAGCCTTGGGGGGGCTCAAAAGTGGCCAGCCGGTCAGCTCTTGAGCCCCCCAGGATGCGAGGCAAGCAAGGGATCTGCCTGGGGGTTTGGAGGGATGCTTTTTTTTGCCGCCCCCTGCAAAGTGGCGCCCAAGGCAGATGCCTTGTTTGCCTCGTGATACACACGTCCCCGGTGCCTGTGTGTGTTACTGTATTCAGGCAACTTGGTGGGAGGTGGGGGGGGCGCCGTGAAGACTTTTTGCACAGGGCGCCTAATTGCCTAAGGCCGGCCCTGCACACACTGCACCCCTACACATTGCACCACTCACACACACCGCTGCTCCTATGCCCTACTACTGCCCCATTTCCCTGCAGACCTCAGGTAAGGTGTCAAACTGTTCTTAAACGGTTTGACTACTTACTCTGGGAGGGGGTCCCGGCACTATTGATACCATAACCACTACACTGAGCTGTAGTGGTTATTGTGTCTGGATTATTTATTTAAATAATCTACAAGTGCCCCTCCCGAGATCAGGCTCTGGATCCGCCACTGCCTCAGTCCACTCCTTGTGAAAGTCCCCAACACTTTTGAATGGCCTTTTCCTGACAATCCTCTCCAGGCTGCGGTTATCCCTGTTGCTTGTGCACCTTTTTCTTCCACACTTTTCCCTTTCACATAACTTTCTATTAATGTGCTTTGATACAGCACTTTGGGAACACCCAACTTCCTTCGCAATTACCTTTTGAGGCTTTCTCTCCTTATGGAGGGTGTCAATGATGGTTTTCTGCACAACTGTCAGGTCAGCAGTCTTCCCCATGATTGTAATTCCTACTGAACCAGACTGAGAGAACATTTTAAAGGCTCAGAAACCCTTTGCAGGTGTTATGGCTTACTTAGCTGATTAGAGTGGGACACTGTGAGCCTAGAATATTTCACAATATTCTAATTTACTGAGATTGTGGATTTGGGGTTTTCATGAGCTGTAAGCCATAATCATCGCACTTATCACGGCTTGAACTATCTTGCTTTGCATGTAATGCGTCTATCTCATATTAGTTTCCCCTTTTACGTTTCATTACTTAAATAAAAACTTTTTCATGATATTCTAATTTTTCAAATATCACCTGTATATCTCTGGAAGCTGACATGAATATCAGTATGTTTAGCGTTTCTAACTTAAACACTGCACATACTGACTCAAAGCACCATAACCACTTCAAAACACTGAAGTGATCATGGTGTCCGCAGTAACCCATTTAAGACCAACAACATTTTTTTCTGATGTCACTATCTCATCCCTAAAAGATGCCTTTAACGAATGCCCTTTTTATTAGCATTGTTAGTTCTACACAGATCTGCAGTCATTAAGTGAATGGGATATTGCATTTCTAGTGTAACGGAGCTCCTTGTACTCCGACTGAGTACCCTCCATTGACGGATGCTCCTAGCGCTTCCTGAGGACTCCAAGCAGTGCAGCAGACACCACAACCACCGCAGACTACGCAACCGCTGTGTCTTGACTGGAGTCTCGCCGTCTTCCTTCCACCCTGGATCAGCTTCTGTCCTCCAGGACTGTGTGGGAAAGAACTCTTCCTTCCACCCTGTATGAACCTCCAGCATCCAGGACTGTGTGGTGAAGACCCCTCCTCCAAGGAGAGCGTGTCAGGAACAAGCTCTTAAAAGAGCAAAGTGATTCAAGCTCAGGGGAGCATGCAGAGCATAGCAATCCCCAGTGTGATTATCACAGCTCCCTCCAATAATGAGACAAGGCTACATTTAGAGGGATCAAGAAGAACTGTCTAAACCTTTATTTTCCCTTGGGACCAGCCCATAGGGTCACCACAATAACATTGTTGTGAAACCTCAATAAAATCAAAAACAGTCAAACCACAGCAGGCAAAACACAGTGACTTATCACAACACAATGGCACATTTTTAAAGGGGTGGGGGAGACAATATTTAACAGTAAATATCTCACCTGCCTGCAGAATTAGCAATATGCAAATCTACCCGAATATGCAAATGAACCAGTCTTGCAATTCAGGTAGTGCATATTGCTGTTGCTACCAACAGAGGGCACTAGACAAGCTCCATAGCCAAACCCACCTAGTTGGTAGCAAACCTCAGCAGTACAGGAGAGCAGGCAATACATTTCACAGTACACACACACACTATAAACAATTACATTACACACACCCTGCACCTATAATGGGTACAGGGTGACTAAAACATAAGATAAATAAAGCAGCCTACATAAATAGTCTGTCTGAAGTAGACTAGGGGCTTTAAAGCCAAATACATGAAAGAGTCATAGTCACAGTGGAGGAGGCTGGCAAGCAGGCCTCTCCAGGACCAAGTGGCGAAGGGCACTTCGTCACATCTAGAATAGGACATTTAAAGACCAGCTTCTTCTCAGGGCATAGCTCAACTTTTGGTCCTTTACAGGTTAAAAAACTGAAGAGGCACCATCTCATTAGAAAGGAAGAAAATTGCTCTTTTCCATGGAACACTAATCAAGACTTGGCTTCCACTTACTTGGACGACTAAGTTATCGTTTCTATAACTTTGCTGCTAGTTCTCTGAGGGAAAGTTATTCATGTTCCATTTCTAACATGTGTTCTCAATTTCCCCCGAGTTTATTATATGTAAGGTTATAATAGCCTCGGTTTTTCTGTGCTTTGAATTTTTATTTGACAACTCATTTCATTATGCATAGCCATCCTGTTCAAGAACACTAACATATGTTATACTGTATATTATATTTTATTCACAATATTTATAATATGCATGACTTTTTCTGATTTTAGTTTATCGTATTACCATTATACATATGTTTGTTAAAAAAAAATTCCAGACCTCACCGTAATTGTTTTCTTACCAAGCTTCAAATTGTAAGCTATAAAACGACCAACATTTAGAATTTTCAGTTTAAAATCAATTTATTAATACCCTTATTAATTATCAATGAAACATTACAAACATTATTTCTTGTAAGGCTACTTAAAAATCACCTTTCTTAGCAAACAAATATGGTGATTCAATTACACCCCATTGTCAGTTCATGTTAGTACAGCCACTATGTCACAGTATCCCAATACCTTAGAAGCGTCAAGTTTAACTTTGAAGAACAAAACAGATTTCTTCTTTTTAACTCAGTGATATGAGGTCATGTGCAATTGAATGTTAATGTAAATAGGTGGATAGCTAATGGTTTAAATATGTTGGTAGCTCATATTATATTAAACTGTTCTGCATTTTTACAGCTAATAGTACAGATGATTTATAAAATACGAGAAGTGTTATATGTGTGACTTTTTTACCTAACTAAATAAAACTTCAAAAACAATTATTTTATACTTAGGATGGTTCCTGTAGTCAATCCTTTAAAATAGAAAATTACACAAATAATAACTAATGACAGAGTTCATAAACATATTTTTAGGAAGGTGTATGTGTACATTTCTGCTCGATATAAAATATTTGTGAAAAAGGAAATACATGTAGTTTCCTTCAATTTAATTCCTTTTATATTTTAAGAGATCGGTATAATAAACCAAGGAAGGGCAAACTTTATTTATTTTTATGTGTTATATTTATTGAGCCGCAAAATGTAAATTGATAAATTGATATTTGCTTGTGCACACTGGGTATGAGTGTTTTTACTGTATCTTTTTAGTTATAAGTATGTATTAGGTTTTTGTTAAAGGACCACTATAGTGCCAGGAAATAGTGTCCCCACCCTCAGGGACCCCCTCCCGCCCGGCTCTGGAAAGGGGAAAAGGGGCTAAACTTACCTTTTTCCAGCGCTGGGCGGAGAGCTCTCTGCCTCGTCTCCTCCTCCGATCCGCCCCGTCGGCTGAATGCGCACGCGCGGCAAGAGCTGCGCGCGCATTCAGCCGGTCACATAGGAAAGCATTCTCAATGCTTTCCTATGGACGCTGGCGTGCTCTCACTGTGAAAATCACAGTGAGAAGCACGCAAGCGCCTCTAGTGGCTGTCAATGAGACAGCCACTAGAGGAAATAGGGGAAGGCTTAACCCATTCATAAACATAGCAGTTTCTCTGAAACTGCTATGTTTATGAAAAAATGGGTTAACCCTAGAAGGACCTGGCACCCAGACCACCTCATTAAGCTGAAGTGGTCTGGGTGCCTAGAGTGGTCCTTTAAGCCAAATTATACAGTATTCTATTTATTTCACATAAAATTTTAATAGTGTATGGAGGAAATGTATACATTGAAAAACAGATAGCTATTATGTGAGCTGTTCTATCAGTTTGCATGGTGATTTCTTTTTCTTAGTTAGCAATTTTTTACAGAATAATATATTTTCGTTATTATAAGTCATCCCCTACAGATATGATAGAGTAGTATTATGTACTGTAGAGATTTAATAAATGTTCATTGGAGTGTAACAATGCTATTTATCTTGAAATCATTTTGAAAATATAGTTTGTTTCCTAGAATTCTCTCTTTTTTATCATCAGGCCCCTTCCTCATATTCTCAATAAGGTCAATTGTTTATGATAGTAGTTGTCAGGGGTTCATCAAAGGATGAAATACATAATTTTAACAACTTCTAAAAACTAAATGCACTTACAAGTTTCAAAATGTATACTTTTCTTCTTAGTATTTCAATGCATATAGATCTAGGTTTACATGTATTCTATCACGAATATTGCAGTAGTCCAACCTTAAAATCACAAAGATGCCTTAAGTGTTCAGGATGACATGTTCTAACAATTCATGTGTGCTAAACAACTTTCTGAGGCAAATCTGTCCGTAGAACTTGCTCTGCAGGCTGCTTTTAATATTATCTTTCAAAATACGAGGTCTGTCCATAAAGTATCCAGTGACATAATATGAAAAATAGAGACGTAGGAGATACAAGAAACATTTTACATAGGACAATGATGCCTCAGTCCCCTTTAAAGTAGGCACCTTGGGACCTCACACAGTTCTGTCAGCGTCTCTTCCACTGTTCAAAACACTCTGCAAAATTCTTTGTTGGAATCGCCATCAGCTGCCTCGTCATATTTACCTTAATCTAATTGACGGTCTTGTATGTCTTGCCTTTCACAGGTGATTATAGTTTTGAGAAAAGCCAGAAGTCACAGTGGCACCAAATCTTTTGACAGATTCTCAACCATCTTTGAAGCCTTCTGAATCATCCATATAGTTGCAAACTTTGATGCAGATTCGGTGCTCTACTCGCTCAGTCATTTTGGATGCAACGGCCACACAGTACACATGCTCACTCAACGGTGTCTAGCTCCCCCACTGAGTAGTACAGTGAAGTCATCATTGTTCATACATACGCATTCCAGTCAACTCTCCTTAGTTGCCATGTTACATCAATGTTGCACAAACAGTTCATGTTTTAATAGCAATGTCTGGATTTTCCAATCAGAAAATAGTGGTATGAAAAAAGGGAAGGTGATGGAGTAGACCAAGAGATGGTGCTCCAATGATACAATACCAGGATTAGCACATCAAGCGGAAGACCTGAAAGGGATCATGTCAGGCATGCTGAACTCACATGCAACCTCATCAGCCTACCATATCAGAGCACACAGAAAAACACTCACACATAAACAAAGATGCTTGGAAACAACTTTCTGCAACGTCAATTTTTGGAGATGATGGGATAAGGATTTAAAATCAAATCTCTCTGGTCACATCTAGATCTAAATTTTATTATTATTACTATTGAGATAATAGGATTGTTATAGTATAGTCTGTATATGTAAATGTAATGATCTCATTATATGCATTGTTTTGGTCACTTTCTGATGCAGAATGGACAGTCTGTACATTTTACCTCTGTCACCAGCCGCAGTGACTGTGCGTTAACTGAATGTGACATCTCACATGGCATGACTACAGCTGGGTATGCTTAGCTTGACCATTTCTGTCTCACGTTCTTCCTTCTTGTGAGTTTGAAACAAACAAAAAAAAAAACCATTCAATAAATTGGATGAAAAAGATTTAGTTGCAGTGAAACCACACATAGCAGATGAGATCTAATTCTTCATAATAATCATATTGATCCCTCAGAGGCAATTCTTCTCTGCAGCACATACTCTGTGTTGCTAAGTGATGCCTTTAGAAACCATATCTAGGCTTTACTATGCACGGCTGCTTCAATTTGGCACTTCACAAATACTTACTCGCACTTTCATCTTTACTCTGTTGCTATATAATATTTTGTAACATATTTTAGAGGATATTCTGGAGAGTTGCCATCCCAGCAAGGATGTTTCTTTGAAATTTTCAGAAAGGAAAGAACTGGCATTGTTCAAAAGTAGTTTTCTTGTCTGTGATTGTCAGCTCGTTGGCTGTAAAATCACCTCCACCGACAGTCACTTGCCAGGATCTCACTAGATGCCTAATGCTTATTAAACTGATTATTTATTTTTGTATAAGGAACAGCAGTAATTCAACGTTAACTGTCACAAATGCCTTAACACGCACAAAAACTGGCCAGATCGTCCTGATGACATTTTGTTCATGTTCCCAATAGCTCATAGTTTATTTAAATGCTACCAATCTCAGAAAATGAGCTGTAAAGTTTAAAACACATTAGATTTGTATGCAACTGAAAACACCTCCCAATAAGAGGCTCTTAAATACGTTTGATGACGTCAGTTTCTGTTAAATTGATTGACGTTTACATATATATAAGGGCCACTGTAATAAAGTAACAAAAAATAATTGAACACTGGCAAAATGCTACCGGTGGTAGAATATGTCTGTCATCTGAAAAGGGTAGATTTTAACATAGAAAACCATATAACAGAATATGCCATAGGAACTCAGAAAGAATTAAATATTCAAATAGACAATCGAGGCTTTAGATGAAACCCTATTTTAATGCATTATGGATATAATGACAAATAATGTTGTTGTTGTTGCTTTGTTTGTTTTTTTAAATGGAAAATTATAGATACTAACTCCCAAATGTATTTGCTTGGACCAAACCTATGTATTTATTCCTATATAATGTCAACAGAGACCAGGAAGTGGCTGAGATCACTACAGGAGAAGTCAGTGGTGGTTTTAGAAGACTTTGTAGGAAAACTGACAGGGTTATTCACTAAAGTGAGAATTCAAAGTGAATATATAGTGAATTTCAACTTTAAATCCAGAGTAGCCGAACTGATTAGAAATAACTTTTTTTCCAGTTTAGCTATTTTGACCTTAAATTAGAAATTCACTTTGATTTCTCACTTTAGTGAATAATCCTGTAAGTGTTCCGTTACTCTCAGAATATGAGTGCTACTCACTAGACTTGTGCATGCTAAGAAAATCAGGTTCACCCGAAACACTATTCCTGAAAAAAAAAAGAAAATGGCTATATTACAGTTTTGAATTTCAGTAACAGAAAATCAATTCAGGCAATGCATTAGATAAAAAGTGTGGGGGACACGGGGGGGAGGCGAGGGAAGGCATTCTAAGGTCCGGTTTGTGTTAATGTAGTTTTACGTGTTGGGTCACACAGTAATCGTGACAGGAAATAAGGGGACTGTGTATTAAAATGTTTGCAATTCCTAAATGTTTCATATGATATTTTTGTTCAACCCCTTGAATTAAAGCTGAAAGTCTGCACTTTAATTGCATCTTGGTTGTTTCATTTTAAATCCATTGTGGTGGTATAAGGAGCCAAAATTCTGAAAATTGTGTCAGTATCCAAATATTTCAAGACTTAACTAGATATGGGGTTATCTGACATAATGGTGAATAACACAATATAGTTTATGGCTTATGCAGGGGAATAAGTATTAGACATAAGTTGAATGGAAACATTTAATATAACAATATATGATATTCATATAAAGTATTGTTGTCTATAAACTAAACTAACATTGCTATAACTTGTTATTTTGTGCTATTTATATATACTGACTTGAAAATATGTTAACAAATCACACTCCAGAGAAATCTCAAATTCTCATATTTATTTTTCTGCATCTTAATTGTGAAGGTATTTTTATAGATCCATCCATGTTCCTTAAAAAGGTTTAGAACACATTTTGCCTACATTCACTACTAGTTGCAATTAAAGGATCTTTAGTAAACATCCAGAGAAAAAATGAATTAACCTCTTCATTGCTCATAAAAATGCATAAACAACATACTGTTATTTAGCTGATAGAAAATAAGTAGTGCGTGACATCTATACAGCTTTCTAATCAAAAACAGAATTGAAACATAATTGCACTAAACTTTCGATCACAATGTGATTAAATTTAAATTTTTATATCAATCTACAATTAATGACAATTACGGAAAAGTGTTTACAGTGTTCATCAAAGCACAGCAAACCATGTTTTGCCAATGACCAGCCTTTGATTTCTGTTTCTGGAAAAAACTAAATTAAAAGTTTATAGTTGCAAATAGTATCTATAATAAAGGTTTCGACTGTGAAAAATGCTGTATCGTAATTTTCAAGCATGTAAAGATTTTTCTCCAAGTCGCTTATTTTAGCTTCGATTTTATGTCGGCACTGAACTCACCACAATCAACAGACTTATAGCTTAAACAAAATAATTGAAAGTATTCTTTTCTCAAGGTAAGAGAAGCAAGTTTTCATTTTTTCTCTTTCTCTGTGTTTTACAAAAATGGGGTTCCTAGGTTCATTGTAAAATGTATTTGAATGGTTGGTGGCTTTATATAAGGTACTGCCACTAAATGGTATGCGCTAGTTACAAAAAACAAATTCTGTAGCTAAGTTATGCTGAACGGGGCTTTTTTGGATAAAGTGAGAGGCAACAAGGTAGTAGATGCTGGCCACAAAGCTGTGTATATATTAGAAGTATTTTAACCCCTTTGTGACTGTAGAGAGCATGAAAAGTGTGTGTGTGTGTGTGTGTATATATATATATATATATATATATATATATATATATATATATATATATATATATACCCTTGACTGAATGCTGAGAACAGCCAGAGGACAGACAAGAGGGGTTGTAGGGCTTAAAAACAAAAAATAATAGAACTTACATTGAGATTCCTCTAGTTTTCAAGTATGTCCTGGGTCCACAAAACATTGCATTGATACAATAGGGTACAATAAAATACAAAAACAATATTAACACACAATATATACAAAATTAAACATAGACCAGGTAGGAAATATATAAACAACCATGACAGGTGCATTCTGTTTTGAGGTATGTAGAGGGAGATCTCTTAAAGGACTTAAAGACTTAAATGACCACTATAGTGACAGGAAAACAAACTCGTTTTCCTGGCACTATAGGGTCTTTAGGTCACCCCCACCCTCAGAGTCCTACTCTCGCCGGGCTGAAGGGGTTAAACTCTTACCTTTCTCTCATAATAATAAACTAGAGATGAAAAAGAACAAAATGGGAAGTACAGTCCTCTCTATTAGGGCTTAAACTCTCTCCTCTCTCTTCCGACATCAGCGCCATATGCGCATGCACTGCAAGAGTTGCGCATGCATTCAATCAGTCCATAGGAAAGAATTTCTCAATGCTTTTCAATGGACGTCGAGCGTCTTCTCACTGTGATTTTCACAGTGAGAAGCGCGGAAGCGCCTCTAGTGGCTGGCAGTGAGACTGGATTAAACCCTAGTGTAAACATAGCAGTTTCTCTGAAGCTGCTATGTTTACAGCTGCAGGGTTAACCCTAGATGGACCTGGCACCCAGACCACGTCATTGAGCTGATGTGGTCTGGGTGCCTATAGTGGTTCTTTAAGGCTTGGGGAAGATTTGAAAGTGTGTGGGAGGTCATTCCATAATTGCGGTGCTCTGTAGGAAAAGGAGGATCAGGCTGCTTTCTTTTTGTATTGAAGTAGACTAAATAAAGTGCTGGTACTGGATCGGAGGTTATAGGAGGTGGGAACAGCCGGAGAGAGCATTCTGCTAGGTAGGGTGGGAGCTTCCCAGAAAAGCTCTTAAACACAAGGCTGGAAAGATGAAGGGTGCACCTGGATTCCAGCGACAGCTAGTTTAGTTCTTTTAGCTTGTCACAATGGTGGGTCCTGTAATTACATTGTAGCAGAAAGCAGCAGAACGAGTTATACAATGTGTTAAGTTTATTAAAGTGGGTTTGCGGGGCAGGTGCATATACTACATCCCCATAATCAATGATTGGCATCAGCATTTGCTGTACAATCTTTTCCTTTACTGTAGGGCTTAGGCAGGCTTTGTTTCTGTACAGGACACCTAGTTTTGGATAAAGTTTAGACACAAGTTATTCTATGTGGAGGCCAAAATATAGATTGGGGTCTAACAACATACCCAGGTATTTGAAAAAGTGGACCGTGGTAAGTGTGCTATTTGATTTTGTTTTGATGGATAGGTGTAATTTAGGTACTGTTCCAAAGATCATTGTGAGAGTTTTGTCAGTGTTCAGGAAGAGTTTGTTTTTTGTGATCCACTTTACTACCTCTGTAAACTGGTCTTGGAGCACAGCCCCAAGCAACGGTAGATTGGATTTGCTTGCAAAGATTACTGTGTCATCTGCGTACTTGTGTACATTTGAGGATTTGCAGACATTAGGCAGATCATTTATAAATAATGGGAATAGTAGGGGGCCGAGAATGGAACCTTGGGGAACACCACACGTGACTGGAAGAGGGAGGGAGTCGCTGTCAGAAATGGAAACATATTTTGAGCGACCTGATACATATGATCAAAACCAGGTTAGCGGATAATCACAAATACCTGAGTTTTTTTAGTTTGTGCAGTAGAATGTCGTGGTCTACTGTGTCAAAGGCCTTTGCAAAATCAAGGAAAATAGCTCCAGCTAGGTCCCCTCGTTCCATGCCAGTTTGGATGTCATTGTAAACTTTTAAGAGGGCAGTTGTAGTAGAGTGATTCGGGCGAAAACCCGATTTATCAGGGGTCACATATCGACGCATTTTTCTAAGATTTTTTACAATACTGGGAGCAATGATATTGGGCGATTAGTTAGAAACCAAAGTAGTGTCACCACTTTTATGGATAGGCACTACTCCCGCAGTCTTCCAAAGTTAGGTTATGTATCCAGACACAGGATTCATTAATTAGGGTTGTGACAGGTTTAGCAATTGCCGGCGCACTGAGCTTCAACAGCATTGCTGAGATTTGATCAGGTCCAGACTGGTTTTTCATTTTTAGATTATTAAGGTGTTTCTTAATGACAGTATTAGGTACAGGTCTAGAATTGAAGTTGTCTAATTTAGTGGGGGCCTGATCCACATTTGTAGTTTCGGGATATGTGTCATTTATATATTGATATTTATATAATAATGTTAAAAATAAATCAAAATATGATACAGTACTTTAAACAAACAGGGGATGTAGGGAAGCAGCGCTTAACAATTAAAATCCTTGTGTGGAGTCCAATGGAGCCAATACAAGGGAGAAAATAAAATGGGACAGGAATACTAATATAGTGTAGTAGGTCTATAACAGCAGAGGCAGAATATAAGGAATAAATATATTGCACTCACACTTTTCTGGAGCTCCAGATCAGCTCCAGATCACAGCGTACAATCTCTGTCTGTGGATGTTAGGATGGTCCTGATTACTGTAGGAATATATCAAAAGGTTTTTTAAATCATTCAGTGTCGAAACATTTTTTAATTCATAACGAGGACCCTACATTTTTTAAGTTTTATGCTATAGAAAAAATATCTCCCCCATGGAGAGGTGGTAACATTACTAAAATTTAAGAGGGAACTGAAATGAGCTGGGTTTTTAAACTTGATACCATGGCCCCTAAAGGGCTTAATGTTGATTTTGATTTGTTTAATTTTTAAAGAGAGAAAAAAAAAAATTTGGATTGACAGGTTTGGGGCACATATGTACACTTTCAAAAACCCCTCGTTTTTTGTTTCTGTTAAATCCTCCTTCTTCCCTATTCTATCTAGTCTCAGGTTTAAGTACATTATCTATAATTCTTTTCATCCCAGCCGGCGGTGGCCATCTTGGTACACCCAGCAGCCATCTTGGAACCCCTTTGAAAGTGAACTCCTCTGTATTTACTATTCTTCTTGTGGGTACTTATTATTCCTAATACATTTACACATATTATGTTGTTTTTAAACTCTCTTTTATTTTTAATTGCTTATTAATGTTCAGGTCACATGATCAGTGACATAATCTGACCTTTTTTTATTTATTTCTTAGCTATTTAAGAGTGAAGGTCCCCTACTCTGTAACACTTTGAAAAAGCATTCTGTATAGGTAAAAACGCGTAAGTATGTTACTTATTTTTTATTTGTTTAATACAATTAATCAGCATTTGCATCCCTGGACCTTCACTGGACATCTTTTATTGGAGAAGCTGTATCTCATATTCCCAGGTGGGGGACAAACCACCTATGCTGTAAAGGGCCGAGCAATCCCTATTTGCTCATCCATTGTGAGTATATCTCTCTTTATTTTATTTGTTTTATTAATACAGAGAACACTATTTCTGTTCTTTTATATCCCATATACACCACCGGAGCATCATCTGGAACATACCACGTGGATTATTGGCACAGGGATATGATACCAGAGGTAATCAGGACCATCCTAACACCCACAGACGGGGATTGTACCGTCCATACGCTGTAAACTGAAGCTGATCTTGAGTTCCAGAAAAGTGCAAGTGCAATATATTTATTCCTTATATTCTGCCTCTGCTGTTATAGACCTACTAAACTATATTTGTATTCCTGGCCATTTTGTTTTCTCCCTTATATTGGCTCCATTGGACTCTACACAAGGATTTTACTTGTTAAGCACTGCTTCCCTACATCCCCCGTTTTACTTGCATCAACAACCAGAAAGAAGAGACTCTGGTTTGGTAAAGTTTTAGCTGCTGTACACATAAGAAACAAGCGCCAGAAATCTCACTTGCTGCTATATCTAGTACTTTAAATGCCATAACATAAAATTACTAATCTGCTACATGAGAACAGTAGAGGCGGGGGAAAAGTAAAGTGTATATATATATATATATATAAAGAAGGGATGTGCATGGGCAAAAAATTTGGTTTGGAAATTCGGGAAAGTAAAAAAAATGTGTCTGCTTCGGCAATTCAGACCAATGACATTCGGTTCAGTTTGGCACTTTGGCAATTCGGGCCCTAACCCTAAACCTTAACCCTAACCCTAGCCCTACCACTAACCCTAGCCCTACCCCTAACCCACTTCGGAACTTCAGCAATTCAAACTTCGGACATTCATAAGCATTCGAATGTCCGAATTTCACGAAATTTGTCGAAATGTACATTCCAAACAAAACGAATTGCACATGTCTAATACAAAGGTTATCATAGTACAATGTGATAAGGGGATACATCAAATACACTAGAACACCATAGGAATAGCAGAGGAGCAGGGAATCAAAAAAATATACCCATGGTACAAACTAGTCTACCCTAAAAAGGAGAGGATCTAGGAATATATGAAGCATTTTAATGTATCAATTGCACACTTAGATTACTTCTAGGATCCAAATGACATTTCTGCTGCAATACTTAGATTTGCCCTAATAGAGAGGACTATACTTCCCATTTGGTTCTTTGTCATCTTTAGTTTATTTTTATGATATTTAAGATATTGATTAAAAGTTAAGAGAACACTATTTTGGTAGACTTTTTCTTTTGTTTATTTCAACTTTGATGTTCACCATTTATGAGGTCACCACCCTACCAGAGTGTGTCCTTTTTATATATAAGAGGCTGGACTTCTTTTTGTTTCAATTGGGATATCCTTTTTGGTCGAGGGGTCGCCCTGGCTGTCATATGCATTATGGCACCATTCGCTCCTTCTCGATGTGAAATGACATCACACACAAAACCAGGAAGTGTGCACACTATTATGTTAAATTAAAATGGGAATACCTTGGTACAATGGAAAGTAGATCATTAATGTGCCTACAATATTAGTTGCAAAATCCTCAGAAACAGAAAACAAAGCAAAAAGTGCTAAGTATTACTTTTTTATGTAGAAACCAATACCTGTAGGAGAGTTGTACTCAGTTGATGTAGCTAAACAGATACAGGGATTGAATCGATAGTGAAAATAAAGCATCATTGTAAAAAAAAAAAATCAGAAAAATGTACGACTAATTTTAGTAGAAATTTGAGAATACCCACATGATGCTCCTTGATATATATATAGTCCAACAATAAAAAAAAAAAAAATTAATATACCAGGTAGTAAGACACAGTCTTAAAATATTCCATCTTCCAATATTCATAAAGTGCTTGTCTGACAACTTCGGTCAATAGCAGCATATAAAAAAGAACACAAACAAGTGGAGACCTATAGTGCAATATGGTAGCATAATAAGTGGTGTATATAGGATTTGTGCTGCCCAAGGTCGCACTTTGACTGACAGACGCTCACTCACTGACAGACGCACACTCACTAACAAGCGCATACACTCATTGACAGACACACACTCATATACACTGGCAAGCAATGACATACACACATTCACTGATTTGACACACTGATTGACAGACACACACTATTACTGGGACACACACACATTCACTCACAGACACACACACATTCACTCACATAGACACACACACTTACAGACACACACACGTACACTTACAGACACACACACATTCACTCACAGACACACACACATTCACTTACAGACACACACATTCACTTACAGACACACACACCTACACTTACAGACACACACACGCTTACAGACAGACACACATTCACTCACAGACACACACACACATTTCCACCAACACTCACAAATTATCATTTTTAAAATTTTTATTTTTAAATCCACCCAGCCTCCCTGGGAGAGCTGGAGTGGATTACTTACCTGCCATCCAGTGGGGCTGCTGGTCAGGCAGGCAGGGGGTGGAGAGACTGAGTAGGTGGCGAGGGAGCTCTAATCTCCCTGCTCAGCTCCCTTGCGCACCGCTTAGTGATGCCGGGAGCCGGAGTGACGTCTTATGCCGGCTCCTGGCTTCATTAAGCGGAGCAGAGGGAGCTGAGCAGGAAGAGCTCAGGTGAGCATGCTCCCTCGCTGCCCGCTGCCCGCTGCCCGCTGCCCGCCTCTGGTGGGCTCAAAAGTGGCCAGCCGGCCAGCTCTTGAGTCCCCCAGGACTCGAGGCAAACAAGGGACCAGCCTGGGCATTTGGGGGTTGCTTTTTCTGCTGCCCCCTGCAAAGTGCTGCCCAAGGAAGATGCCTTGTTTGCCTTGCAGAAGATACGTCCCTGAGTATAATAGATAACACATGTCACAAAGCACTTTGGGCTGTCGACTATTGCAAATGCATTCCTTAATGGGGAGAATGTGAAATGGTAGCCTGTTAAACTGTAGCTCATTTCCTATAGACTGTAAGCTCGTTTGAATGGAAGGGAAGGAAAAGCGCTAAAATATCTGACTAAGAGAGGTTATTTGTATAGAAACAGCAGCAAACCCCAAAGGTAGGAATTCCTCTAGTCCTACTAATGGAAATGAGACACAAAAAACAGAAGAAGGTAGGGTTAGCGCCACAGTATAACAAAATATAGAATTAGCAAATAAATAAAAACAATTGGGAAGCTATAGTATAGTGCACAAATAAATGAGTTTAATAAAGTCGCAAGAGAAGTACAAACAAAGGTCCAATATATGAAAGTCCACAGTAATAGTATGGGAATTCACTTGCAGATAGTGCTGGTGCAACAGGATGTTTGCGTGATTCCTCAATGGGAGTACCAGGTTGGGTTCAGCAGTGGGTTCCATATGTAACAACAGAGAAAAGAAGGAATAATAGGGTAGTATATTCTATCTGAGAGCAGATAAAAGAAATAGGATATAGTCCTACACATGTTTATGGAGCTGTAACTAGCTGCAGTATGAATGGCATACAGTGGTACAATCCCAACTTGCAAGGATACTTGAGAGTAGTGTCTTTGTAGTATGAGGATCATAAAATATAAAAATATAAAAAGGGAAACACAATAGTGCTTTCTATATAAAATAATAGTAGGTTAAAAAATAAATGAAGAACGTACTCACATTTACCAGAGCAGGTGAACTGCTCGATGGATAGGGTGTGAGTAGTATAATCCCCACCAAGGAAATCTTCAGAGTAGTACTCACTGGTGCTAAAAATCAGGTGTCAGGCAGTTTGGCACCAGTGAGAACTACTCTCAAGATATCCTTGAGCTGTGCATCATATTTTTTATTCTCTTAAACAAAACACAAAGCAAAAAAATGTTTTATTCTATTCAAACCTTCATGTTATGCATAATTACAAGACAAGACTAACTTGCACTGAAAATAAACAATAGTTTATAAGGTGTTTTTTTTTTTTTTGTTTTTTTTTATAATTATGATAATTTACACAGTAAATACAGTTAAATTGAAAGAAACATTCTTATAATGGTTACAGCCCAGCAGGTGGTAACTACCGCCTGCTGTAAAATAGTTACAATTTATAAATTGCATATAACATGTGGCATAAAAAGATAAGCAGCTGATAAAATAATCAGATGGATGCCTCTAGTTCTTGTGTAATGAAAAAAGGACAGGTCAGGATATACCAGCGCTGTATTTTATATTATCAGCAGAGGAAGCATGATAAACTTAAAATGACACCGTCACTTGTTGATTTCTTCCCATAATTTAATTAAAAGCAAAAAGGAAACTAAGTTATCGTTTTTATTTAGCCTAACTACAGTACCTTTGGCTGCAACAGTAAAGTAAGTCAGTTGTTAATGTGGAGGCTGCCATCTTGAATTTGCATCACACTTTTCACAGTTACTAGTAAAAAGACACAAGTCTCAAAGAACATGTGATGTCAGTATCCCATAAAATGTTGTGATTTTCAAAGAAGCTTCCACCTATCCACTGTGCAGGAAACAGGAACGGTTCCCTAACCTCATAGTTGGAAATCCTTTAAATAATTTTATAAAAGATAAAGACAGGTTTACCATATAACGGTTTCTGATGATAGAACTACGCAAAATAATTTGCACCAGCAGTCTTTCGTTTGTATTTCTTTTTTTTCTTTTTTTTTGTACATTAAAATTCATTTTTAAAAACAAAGTATAAAAAGATATCTTGAATGATTTATTTATATGGCTATAAATATATATATTTTTTTTTCAAATTTTTTTATTTATTGTCAGTCAACAGATACCACAATAAAGTAAGTATAGAAACATCCTGGGAATAAAAGAGCATTCATGGTGCACCCATAGACCAACAGTTTTGTCTTTGAAATATGAAATTAAAAAAATATAGCATAACATGGTATAATAATACCATAAATTGTGAGCAGAAAGATAAGCTAGAGATCTAGAGTTAGAGAAGGAAGAGAATTGGAGGGAGAGGAGGGGAAATAAGATATCAAGAGTAGATATAGAGATAGAAAAGAGCGATAAGAAGTTGATTCAGTGGATAAATAGTGGATTAGCCCTGTTTATCAGATTTGACCAGTGACCACTATAAGATTTCCAGAGGCGCCAGGTTTTCTGAAAGAAGGACAACAAATTGTGCATGTAAGCAGTTAATTTGACCATGAGGTAGGCATTTTTAATTTTGAGAACCACTGTATCCATATCAGTTATTAGGGAAATTAATCTGTAAACCCTTCATGCAACTAAAATGATTTTATTGAGTAGTTTTTGATCATGTAGTAAAACCCCATCCATAGGTTTGCTTAACAAGAAAGTCCAAAACTCCCAAACTCAGGTCCTCCAGATGTTGCTGAACTACAACTTCCATGATTCTATGAATTAAATAGATAGGCTAAGAATCATGAGAGGGCCATGAGGGCCAGAGTTTGGAGAAGCCTGATCAAGAGGGTACATATTTATTTTTTATCTATTTATCTGCCTGTCTGTCTGTCTGTCTATCTATCAATCAATCAATTTCGCTATCTATCCAGCTCTGCTATGAAGTGCGTGGAGTGGAATAATCCCCACTCAAGGATATATGGAGTGTATCCCGTAATCAAGCAGTCCAACGGCGGTATAATTCCAACCAAAAGTTGAAAGGATAAAAAAATATATAGCGCTCACTGTATCCTACTGTAGTAGAGAAATATAAAGTATGAAATGTATTCACAGTGTGTTGAGCAGGCCCACTGCTCGATGTACAGCGTATGGGTGGTACAATCCCCACCTAAGGATTCTTTAGTCTCCTCGATTTATCTGCTCCCCAGGAATGCCAACGCGACACCTTTGTGAATGGATCTTTCTATCTATCTATCTATCTATCTATCTATCTACATATCTGTCTGTCTGTCTATTATCTATCTGTCTATCTATCTATCTGTCTGTCTATTATCTATATATCTGTCTGTCTGTCTGTCTATGTCTGTCTATTATCTATCTGTCTGTCTATTATCTATATCTATCTATATGTCTGTCTGTCTGTCTGTCTTATCTATCGGTCTATCTATCTATCGGTCTATCTATCTGTCTGTCTGTCTATCTATCTGTCTGTCTGTCCATCTATGTCTGTCTATTATCTATATCTTTCTATCTGTCAGTCTGTCTGTCTTATCTATCTGTCAGTCTGTCTGTCTTATCTATCTGTCTGTCTATTATCTATATCTATCTATATGTCTGTCTGTCTGTCTGTCTGTCTTATCTATCTATCTATCTATCTATCTATCGGTCTATCTGTCTGTCTGTCTGTCTATCTATCTGTCTGTCTGTCCATCTATGTCTGTCTATTATCTATATCTTTCTATCTGTCAGTCTGTCTGTCTTATCTATCGGTCTATCTATCTATCTGTCTGTCTATCTATCTGTCTGTCTGTCTGTCTGTCTATCTATCTGTCTGTCTATCTGTCTATCTATGTCTGTCTATTATCTATCTATCTACCTATCTGTCTGTCTGTCTGTCTATCTGTCTGTCTATCTATGTCTGTCTATTATCTATCTATCTATCTATCTATCTATCTATCTATCTATCAATTCTTCTACCTTTTTGTTCAATGTATGTGGGCTGATTGATACTCTTGCCATTGCTGCTGCCTAAGAATAGTGGGTGTTTGAGCGCAGGGCTTAATTCTCTGTATATTTATTGATTTATTGATTTATTGATTTATGCATGCATTGTATATATACTGATATGGCTATATTTTATGTTTGGTGTTTGCCTCCAGCTCACTGCAACAGTATTTCCTATTCAGCTTCAAACACAAACAGGGTTATTCACTAAAGTGACAATTCAAAGTTCCACATTTTCAATTTAAAGCCAAAATACCTGAATTTGAAAAATGCTCTTAGTCAGCAATGCTACTTTAGCCTTAAATTTTAAATTCCATATGAATTTCCCTTGAATTCTCACTTTTGTGAATAACCCTGACAGATGATAAATCAATATAAAATTTTTCAGCTAGTAGCCAAACCAAAAATAAATGTTGGTAATGCTATACTGGCTAAAATAGCTAATGGCGTATGTAAATGAGACGAACCAGGAATATGACATGTTAGCTTTTCCCTGAATGTGCATATCATGAAAGTTAAACACAAATTTCAGAAATAGGAGAAAACAGTAGTTGCACATATTATTGTATTTCACTGTATGTGTTATAGGGTTACTCCAAGCATTATAACCACTACAGCCCTCTATAGTAGTTATGATGCCAGGAGTACCCTGGTACACTTGCCTGGCAATGAGGCAAATTGTTTAGCAATGGATTGCCCTCTTCCCTGGGCCTCCACCAGGCTTTATGCTCAATACTGCACTGATTACACGCCTCTAGTTTCTGCAGAGCTGCGGCAGCTGGAAGGTGATCCAGTTGCCATTTATTAGCTGAGAGCCAAAGAATGGCACAATGTGCATGGCAGTCTGTACAGAATTGATTTTAGCCAGCCTGGATATCTTATTTCCAAACTGAAACATTGCACATTCCAGACACCATAATCACTTAGAATAATTGGAGTGGTCCTGGTGCTTGGAGTAGCCTGTTAATCCACTTCTGACAAACATCTGTAGTGTGTAATAGAATGGATTCCAGGGAAGGCTTCTCTTCTGAGAAGGTGCAAACCTGTTGTATTGTAAATTTTTTAGTATGTGTTTCAATTGTTTTATCAGCCTGCAACCAAAACCCTACACATTACACTCAAATTACACTGTGTAGGAAAGGTGAGTATTTATGGACCATGATGCTTTTCAGGGGCCATTGAAGGTTTGGACTCTCTGAATTTCATTAGAACGCAACCGTATTCTAGATTCCCTAATTGTAAATGATTAACCTCACAAACACAAGGCAGCATCCAAGTATCTCAAACAATTAAGATCAAATCCTTTTATTTGTATCTGTTCAAAATGAACTTAATATATGAAAGCCAGAGCATAAACTGTACAAATAAATATAAAATCCACTGTGGCCATAGGGAAATTGGAAATGTATAAACCGTATGCATGGAGGGATCTTTTCTTCTACTTGTTAAACACATTTTATATTCTTAAAAGTAGTCAGTGCAGGCTACCACAGTCCCCTTTTATTTCAGAAGTCATGCACCCCCCACTGCCACAACTCCTTTTACAGTTGATTATGGGTAAGTAAATAATCCAATGATACCAATAGCCCAATCTTTATATTTTAGATTTCTACAAGGTAATATGACTACACTAATATATTTATGCTTGTAACATGTATTTACATATCATAACCTGGATGTTCCACAAAAGATCAAAATGAACACTGGTAGATGAATAATTAAAGGAATAGCACCCTTTAAATGTAATGCAGTATTCCGTGCAAAAAGATGTCTACATGTTGCTATCAGAACTATATCCCCTAATAGCTACCCCAACTCTTTGTACACCTCAATTTACAAAAACAAAAATCAATAGGGAACAGTTTTGTAATGATAATAGGATAATCTATTTAGGCAATTTCTGTCTATGCAACAGTAGCCTGCACAACCAAATCGAATAGGTTTTTTTCTTGAACACATGTATAATGTTATAAAATATTCAACCACTATTGGAGTTGGAAATGTTGGTTACTTACACATCAATAAAATCTTCAATCTCACGTTGCTATAAGCATAAAGAATAGCTCTGCTTTATTCTGTGTCTAAATAAATAAAGACTTTGCAAAATAATATAAAAGGCAGTGTAATATATTCTGTTACATTCATAAATATGTAACCACACATGTCATATGATTTTACAGCCTCACGTGAGCGGTTGAGAGATTTGGAAGATAAAACCTCATGTTTAATTCTGACTAACTTATTCATAATCTTATTTTACAAATTAACAACCAGAATCTGCTTAAATCAGAATTCCTTCCCATCAAACTTTGGGTTTATAACATTTTTGTATATATTTTTTAATTATACAAATGTAACATGTTACATATCTCTGCCAAGGACTACATTGTATAAACTCCATGCTTTATTAAAAGAGAAGTATGTCTGGAAACTGGGGTTCCAGGGCTATTCACTAAATGGTGAATTTTCAGGAATCTAAGTGAGTTCATTTCAGATACTCTGTACAAGCCACTACCCAAATATTTAACACACTTTAATTAATTAATTAAACAATTATTACATTTTGATGGCAAGATAGTATCTGCCCTGTAAGTAAAAAAATACTGCAGAATTCTATTTTATTCAATAAAAAAAAGGTTTCTAATAAAATAAATATATATATTATCTCATTTATACAGGGTCGGTGCAAGGATTTTTGCCACCCTAGGCAAACAAAAATGTGCCCCCCCCATATGCTCTGCCCACCATGTGATATCACAATGCCTCACCCATACGATCTGCCATATGAACCAACGCCAGTGCTGCACAAAGTGCCTTTTATCTGAAAAGGCAGTGTGTTTACATTACAAAGCCTCAGGGACAGGCTATAGACACCAGAACCACTACATTAAGCTGTAGCGGTTCTGGTGACTATAGTGTCCCTTTAATGTGAGGTAAATTAGAGATTAGTGTAAGTAATAATATCCTGGATTGCCTACTTACCACCAGATGAGAATAAGAGGATGATGATGGGCTCAGGCTTCAGTCTCTGCTCAACTGGTATGGTGTTAAAACAGGCTCTCTGGAGGCAGTGCTCACAAAAATAAACAAACAGAAGCAGCTCCATTTTTTTTGGGCCCCTTACACAGATCATGGTCTGGCCCCCTGAGGGTAGTGGTGTTGTGGAGACAGGCTCGGGCACTGAGGGTAGTGGTGTTGTGGAGACAGGCTCAGGCACCAAGTGTAGTGGTGTTATAGAGACAGACTTGGAGACTATGGTGAGGCCTAATAGAAAGCAGTTGTTTTTGGATTCTGTCATAAGAGGTGTGGAGATATATAATGGTGGTCTTGTGAGATGTCTTCCCGGAGCTACTGCTCACAGAGACAGGAGACGTGTTTGTAATATTGTTAAGAGAGCAAAGCAGGAAGGTGAATTGGATGTACTTGTCCATCTAGGGACAAATTACATGGTTTGCAATGAGGTTTCAGAGGTAAAGGAAGTTTTTAGTGTTTTTGCCATTCTTTGTCATTCTCTGAAGTTCTGCCTGTGCATAACACTCAGAACGACAGGCGGATGCGTATTAGGGACTTTAACTTGTGGCTTGGTGAATGGATTCGGGAGCAAGGATATGGCTTTATTTATCATGGTAGCTCTGTTTGGAATGGAAATAAACTGTACAAAAAAGATGGTTTGCATCTTTCTCAAAAGGAAACAAATGTTCTCAGTGAGCTGTTCAGAGGTTTTGCTAGGATGTATTTAAACTAGGAGGGGGGGACAAAAGGGTGATAAAACATTAATCCAATTGTCCCCCAAAACAAGGACAGAAGGTGCCTGTAGCAAGTGTGTTAAAAAATGATAAGCAGTCATGTCTACAAACGCTTGCAGTTTAGGAAATAAGATCCACGAACTTGTGGCAATAATGGCAACTGATAATGTAGATTTAGTCGCTGTTACTGAGACATAGTATAATGAGAAAAATGACTGGGACATAGCAATACCAGGGTACTCTTTATATAGAAAAGACAGGGAATGCACAAAAGGGGGAGGAGTGGCCCTGTATGTGAAGGATAGCATAAAATCTAGCCTAATAAAAGTTAGTTAGGCGAACATAGAGTCCGTTTGGGTTACGTTAGAATTTGGTAATCACACAGTAACTCGTGTAGGTGTGATTTATAGGCCCCCTGGACAAATTGAAGAGTTAGATAATCTACTAGTTGAGTGAATAGCTAAAATGACAATGAAGGGGGAAGTTATCATCATGGGTGACTTTAATCTTCCTGATGTAAATTGGAAAACCAAAATAGCTGCTTGTGCCAAGAGCACACATATTCTAAATTCCTAACTGGGATTGTCTCTAAAACAAGTCGTTGAGGAGCCAACTCGTAAAGAAGCCATACTAGATTTAGTGTTAACAAAAGGAGATTTGGTATCAGATATTACTGTAGGTGAAAGAGATCATCAGTCACTGTGCGTTAAAATAAGAACAGTGACTGAGTCACACCACACAAAAACAAAAGTTTTAGACTTTAAAAAAAAACAGACTTTTTTAAAATTAGAATATGTGTAAAGGAGTCATTATCAGACTGGAGCAATTTAAATGGAGTCCAAGAGAAATGAGATTATTTAAAAGTTGCACTGCTGAAGGCAACAGAAAATTGCATTAGGCTTGTCAGTAAAAGCAAAAAAATCAAGAAACCACTGTGGTATTTTGTAGACAAAATAGTAAAAAACTAAAAGTTAGCATTTAGTAAATATAAAAAAAAAAAAAACTAGAGTGACAGAATGATCTATAAGATTAGACAGAAAGAGGCTAAGCAAGTTATAAGGGCTTCCAAATCACACACAGAAGAGAAAATAGCACAGTCAGTAAAAAAGGGGACAAAACATTTTTTAGATACATAAATGAGAAAAGGAATGTAAAACAAGGATTAGTTAAAAGAAGGAAGGTATGTAGAAGAGGATAAAGGTCTAGCTGACTGCAGGGATTTATTTAGCACAGGGCAAACAAGGCATTTGCCTAGGGCGGCACTTTCGGGAGGGTTGGTGGGGGGGCCAAAAAATGCTACCTCAAGCTCTCAGACAAATGCCTTGTTTGCCTTCTGGGGCTGTCCACCTTACTGTGAGTGAGTGTAGCTGTCAGTGTGTGTCTGTGAGTGAGTGAAATGTGTCTTTCAGTGAGAATGGGTGTGCCTGTGAGTGTGAATCAGTGTGTGTATGTCATTTTATGTATATCTGAGAGTGTGTGCCTGTCAGTGAGTGGGTTTGTCAGTGTGTGTTTGTCAGTGAAAGTGTGTGTTGGTTAAACAGTGTGTGCCAATGACTGTATGTGTGTGCCAATGACTGTGTATATGTCAGTGCGTGTATATAAGTGCATGTATCAATGAGGGCATGTGTCTGTTAGTCAAAAAAGTGGCCTTGACACGAATTGGGGAGGCAAATTTAGATTTTGGGGGTGCTCAGTGGTGTACTAGCAAAACCATTAACAGATTTATTTAACCAATCATTGTTAACAGGACTAGTCCCAGAAGATTGGAAGTTAGTGAATGTTGTGCCCATTTACAAGAAAGGTAGTAGGGAGGAGTCGGGCAACTATAAGCCAGTAAGCCTTACTTAAGTAGTGAGGAAAGTAATAGAAACCATGTTAAAGGATAGGATTGTTGAACATCTAAAAACACATGGATTTCAAGATCAGAGACAACATGGGTTTACTGATTTTTCTGATTGGGTAACTAAAATTATAGATTAGGGTGGTGCATTGGGCATTGCTTATCTAGATTTCAGTAAGGCTTTTGACACTCTTGCACAGAGAAGGCTTATCAAAAAACTGCACTCTTTAACCCCTTCAGGACGGAGTCAATAGTACACGTTCTGATCAAAACAAAACGTAAACAAAAACTGGAACTTGCGCTATATATCTGTTCAACCGTAATTCACCTCTTTCATATTAAATGCACCCTCACTTATTATATATCATTTTGTTCATGAGAAACAGGGCTTTAAGTTATCATTAACTATTCATTCATGGAACATAATTTATTATGAATAAAATTTGAAATAAATTGAGAAAATAAGATTTTTTTTTAAATTTGTATTTCCGTCTGACATTTTAGCTGTTAATGTCATAATACTGTTAGGTATTACTGCAAAAAAATGCCCATATTTGTAATCAGCGATGTCTCACAAGTACAACAGCACCCCCCATTAACAGGTTTTATGGTGTTTTGGAAAGTTAAAGGGTCAAATATAGAACGTTCCATATTCACATTGAAATTTGCTAGATTAGTAATGTTACCTTTGAGACGGTGTGGTAGCCCAGGAATGAGAATTACCCCCATAATGGCATACCATTTGAAAAAGTAGACAACCCAAGGTATTGAACGTGGGGTATGTTTAGTCTTTTTTAGTAGCCACGTAGTCACAAACACTGGCCAAAGTTAGCGTTCATATTTGTTTTTGTGTGCAAAAAGCAAAAAACTAACATTTGGCCAGTGTTTGTGACTAAGTGGCTACTAAGAAAGACTGGACATACCCCACTTGCAATACCTTGGGTTGTCTACTTTTGCATGGTATGCCATCATGGGGGTAATTCTCATTCCTACCATACGCTCTCAAGGCAACATAACCAATCTGGCAAATTTCAATGTCAAAAAAATGAAATGCAAGCCTTATATGTGACTCTCTAACTTTCCAAAACACTGTAAAACCTGTACATGGGGGGTATTGTTATTCTCGGGAGACTTCACTAAACACAAATATTAGTGTTTTAAAACAGTAAACCATATTACAACAATAATATAGTACATAAAAGTGCCGTTTGTTTGTAAAAAATGCAAAAAACTTCACTTTTACTTAAAATATCATCGTTGTAATACAATTTACCAGTTTGAAACACTAATATTTGAGTTCAGGGAAGTCTCCCGAGTAAAACAGTACCCGCTATGTACAGGTTTTATGGTGTCTTGGAGAGTCACAGGGTCAAATATAGAGCTTACGAATTAAATTCTCTGCACTTTCTCCCTGTGTTGTCCGGCATGTCAAGCAAATTTTTATCAAATCACATAATTATGTTAAAAGATTACTTAAATATACACGTAGAATTTTAATATATATGCATTTATAGGTATTTAAATTCTACGTGTATACTAATGTAATCTTTTATGTAATCATATGTATTTATCTATATATATATATTTGCGGTTATTTGTATTTTATATATAGATAGATATATATAGAATGTCATTCTAAGTGTATTTTGTTACCAATATATATATATATTAATAACAAATACAGTTAGAATGAAATTACATATGAATATATAATTTATATTAAATTGTGTTTCAATATTTTATTTATTTATTTTATTAATTTATTTATTTATTATTGCAATTATACGTATATATATAATATATGTGTATATATCTATTATATATATATAATATATATACATATTACAGGGAGTGCAGAATTATTAGGCAAGTTGTATTTTTGAGGATTAATTTTATTATTGAACAACAACTATGTTCTCAATGAACCCAAAAAACTCATTAATATCAAAGCTGAATATTTTTGGAAGTAGTTTTTAGTTTGTTTTTAGTTATAGCTATGTTAGGGGGATATCTGTGTGTGCAGGTGACTATTACTGTACATAATTATTAGGCAACTTAACAAAAAACAAATATATACCCATTTCAATTATTTATTATTACCAGTGAAACCAATATAACATCTCAGCATTCACAAATATACATTTCTGACATTCAAAAACAAAACAAAAACAAATCAGTGACCAATATAGCCACCTTTCTTTGCAAGGGCACTCAAAAGCCTGCCATCCATGGATTCTGTCAGTGTTTGATCTATTCACCATCAACATTGCGTGCAGCAGCAACCACAGCCTCCCAGACACTGTTCAGAGAGGTGTACTGTTTTCCCTCCTTGTAAATCTCACATTTGATGATGGACCACAGGTTCTCAATGGGGTTCAGATCAGGTGAACAAGGAGGCCATGTCATTAGATTTTTCTTCTTTTATACCCTTTCTTGCCAGCCACGCTGTGGAGTACTTGGACGCGTGTGATGGAGCATTGTCCTACATGAAAATCATGTTTTTCTTGAAGGATGCAGACTTCTTCCTGTACCACTGCTTGAAGAAGGTGTCTTCCAGGAACTGGCAGTAGGACTGGGAGTTGAGCTTGATTCCATCCTCAACCCGAAAAGGCCCCACAAGCTCATCTTTGATGATGCCAGCCCAAACCAGTACTCCACCTCCACCTTGCTGGCGTCTGAGTCGGACTGGAGCTCTCTGCCCTTTACCAATCCAGCCACGGGCCCATCCATCTGGTCCATCAAGACTCACTCTCATTTCATCAGTCCATAAAACCTTAGAAAAATCAGTCTTGAGATATTTCTTGGCCCAGTCTTGGCGTTTCAGCTTGTGTGTCTTGTTCAGTGGTGGTCGTCTTTCAGCCTTTCTTACCTTGGCCATGTCTCTGAGTATTGCACACCTTGTGCTTTTGGGCACTCAGTGATGTTGCAGCTCTGAAATATGGCCAAACTGGTGGCAAGTGGCATCGTGGCAGCTGCACGCTTGACTTTTCTCAGTTCATGGGCAGTTATTTTGCGCCTTGGTTTTTCCACACGCTTCTTGCGACCCTGTTGACTATTTTGAATGAAACGCTTGATTGTTCGATGATCACGCTTCAGAAGCTTTGCAATTTTAAGAGTGCTGCATCCCTCTGCAAGATATCTCACTATTTTTGACTTTTCTGAGCCTGTCAAGTCCTTCTTTTGACCCATTTTGCCAAAGGAAGGGAAGTTGCCTAATAATTATGCACACCTGATATAGGGTGTTGATGTCATTAGACCACACCCCTTCTCATTACAGAGATGCACATCACCTAATATGCTTAATTGGTAGTAGGCTTTTCGAGCCTATACAGCTTGGAGTAAGACAACATGCATAAAGAGGATGATGTGGTCAAAATACTCATTTGCCTAATAATTCTGCACTCCCTGTATATGTAACGTCATTCTAATTGTATTTTAATATTAGTATTAAAATGCACAACGTATGACGTTATATATATATAGTATGTATATATATATAATATGTATACATATATTATATATATATATATATATAAATGTGTTTAATTTATTTTAAAACTTGTTTAATTCTTTTTTTTTTACTTTTCCACCAGCAGGGGGACTGTCTGCTATTTCAGACAGTCCCCCTGCTGGCAGATCCACAGCCAGCTGTAGGGGGCCATGTTATTGCTCTTTCGCCGGGCGCCTCATTCGCCGGAGGAGGGCTGTCTGGGCGGTCAGGCTGCCCTCCAGAAGAGGATCGCGGCGGAGGTAAGTACCTCCGATCCCCTGGGGCAGAAAGCCGTTACGGCGTTCTTTGCCACCGCAACGGCTTTAAAGCCCTTTAAAGCCGCGACGGCATAGAACACCATAATGGCGTTAAGGGGTTAAGTTTGGATTCCAATATAGTTGAATGAAGGAGGCAGTGGCTGAGTGACAGGCAACAGAGGGTTGTAGCCAATGGAGTATATTCGAAGCATGGGCTTGTCACCAGTGGGGTACCTCAGAGATCTATACTTGGACCCATTCTCTTTAATATTTTTATTAGTGATATTGCAGAAGGTCTTGATGGTAAGGAATGTCTTTTTGCTGATGATACTAAGATATGCAACAGGGTTGAGGTTCCAGGAGGGATAAGCCAAATGGCAAATGATTTAGGTAAACTAGAAAAATGGTCAGAGTTGTGGCAACTGACATTTAATGTGGATAAGTGCAAGATAATGTATCTTGGACGTAAAAACCCAAGGGCAGAGAACAGAATATTTGATACAGTCCTAACCTTAACATCTGAGGAAAGGGATTTAGGGGTGATTATTTCTGATGACTGATTATTTCTGATTACAAATATGCATGAAACCACAGAAAGCATCGCTGAGAGGTTGACTCCCTAAACTGGGAATTGTGAAGAATTGGCAAGTGAATTGAAAGCTATAGGCCAAAATAGATGAAGTTGAAGAACCCAGCTGTCCAATTTTGACTATTTTTTTCAGCTTGGCTGTTTTGTCCTCAGATTGGCAAGTCTTTTGTCAAGTCTTCACAGTTCCTAGTTTAATGAATAATTCCATTTGTGGTATAAATGTACACGGACTGCACTAAACTGTAAATGTAGAGGAATGATCCTAGAGTTACAAATGTTTGGTTAAAACAGTGAAGCTGAAAAAACAACTGAGATTTAGAAGTTTCTCAACTCATTGTAGTTATCTAAAATCTCTGGAAGATTTTGGAGCAAAACAGAGCTGTCATTAGTGGGCAGATTGGAATTAGGAAGAGCATATATGATTCCAAAACATCTCTATGTTTTGAGAACAATTTCTATTAGGGTTAACTGTAATATTGCAACAGTTCCAAGACTATATCTCTAGATTTAGCAGGGCTACTAAAAGACCCAAATTATTCTTAAAAACCCAGAGAAAAATTGAGGTTTAACCTTCCCCGATGTGCAAGTCTAATGTGACTCATGTTTGGTAGAACACTTTATAGCTTGGGACAAATTTAATATTCATGCCACTAAATGGCAAGAGATGGAAGAGCAGGAATCTAGACCCAAAATACTTTTTTAATTTCATTTGGTTGGATAATCTACAGTACATTGAACAATTTAGTATTAACCCAATTGTAATAGACATGTTGATTACAGTTAAAAATATTAAGAACATATAAAATAAAGGGAGGTTTAACAACTTCTCCTTTGATACAATTATTGGAATTAAATATGAAAGATGTTAATTTGAGTATTTGGAGGGGCAATGGTATCAACCAGATTTCTAATATCGCTACTAATCGGAAACTAATACCTTTTCAACAACTACAAAATACATACTTTCTACCCTAGAGAAATGTTTACATATATTAAAATCAAGAACTATCTGTCTACCAAACAAATGATAGAGCAAAATGACATCACAGATTTTTAGATATACATAAACCGTCAAATATAATATAATCTTTCAATGTAGGGTAATAACTGCTTGATCCAAGGATAAATCTGACTGCCATTCTGGGGTCAAGAAGGAATTTTTTTCCTAGCTTGTTGCAAAATTGTGCTTCAAACTGGGTTTTTTTGCCTTCTTTTGGATCAACAGCAAAAAACAAATGTGAGGAAGGCTGAACTTGATGGACGCAAGTCTCTTTTCAGCTATGTAACTATGTAACTATGTAACTAAATAGAGTTTTGTTGGTTAATTTTATGCAAGATACTGAAACAACTAAGCTCATTTGCTTAGTAAGGAATCTGATTTACATAAAACATTAAAATTACAGGACTGGGGAAGGGGTATAAAATTACCCAGGAGTACCCACAACAGTAGGGGGGTCTCAAGGGGCACACTATATAAAATCAAACAATCTTTATTAGATAATATTTTAATTTTGTAAAAAATAGAAGAAAAATAATAATAGTGCAACACACAAACGTGCAAGTGAAATTAAAAAGGAAAAGCGTGATGCAGCCTCAGTAGACCCTTGTATGTATAAATGTAAATGGCTATAGGGTAATGATAATAAAATTAGCCTATACCGTCAGAGTAATGGCCATATGGTCACTAGTTAGGGGTATGACTTCCGAGGTTAGTAACCAAACACTAAACTGTAGTTTATCTAGATAGTAAGTTCCAAATGTTACACTCTGTATATATTCAACTTGAGATATAAAGTAAAACATTCAGACCGTCTCTCTCTCCTGTTTAGAAGATATAAAGCTTGTGATATTCATTAGAGATTAGATTACTAGGGTGGTCGCAGCTAATATCCATACAGGGGTAGAATAAATTCAGTTGCAATATGCTGATATTAAATAAATCCCCCAGTGTTACTGCATACGTAATCATGAAAGTCCTTAAAGTTTATAAATATATACATCTTCAGTGTATCTCTTTTTGCTAATAGAAAAATGTAGAGTTGAAAATAGAAGCTAAGTAAACTGAGCCAGCCTCCTATATTCTTAGAAAAAGGGTAATGCCCTTCAGAGGGGTGGGTTACTAAGGAAACCGTAGCTTAACATAGGATAAAGTCACTTGCAACATTGTGGTACTGGAAAAATCTCCTAGTCTTTACTGCATACGGTAAATCCAATATGTAATCCTAAAAATACCTCAAAAGATAGTAGGCACACCTTTAGTATATAGTCTAATAATTTAGACCACACGTCTCTGAAATCAGTCTCTGAGCCTGGTCATTCAGCAACACGGGGAATCCCCCCTGGAAAAGAGTATAAGTCCCTTCTATGCAGCTTAAACGTAACAATCTTAAATGTAGCAATTAAACTGCTGACACTATCAAAATGTTTCCAAAAAGAGGTAACTGTCAAAGAATCATAGTAATAAAGCTACCTATTTCGATCCTAGAAAGGAGTATATAATAGAAAAAGGGGGTCTCCAAAACTGCTACTAAATGAGCTGGCTAAATCTACAAACTACTAGTATAAAGTCATCCCCGGACCAGCAAGAGGTAACTGGGTTGCAAAAAAAGACATAACCTAATAAAAGAACATCTATCTCGACGCGCGTTTCAGCGCTCTATGGCGCCTTTTTCAAGAGTGTCTCCGTGCCGGGTATCCACCCGGTCTTTTAAATGAATAAGACTCGCCTCTGTATCAGTACGTCATTCAGCCATGCCCTATCTTAAAACGTCAGAGGGACGGAGGCTGCACAGGTACAATTCTAAAAGCTCAAAGCCGGAAGACCGATCGTCAATAGTAAAAATAAGCGATCTATCTGTATCTGGCATTGAATTAACCCTTAGAAGGCAAAGGATCTTAGAGTGTTAGAAATTAAAATATTATCTAATAAAGATTGTTTGATTTTATATAGTGTGCCCCTTGAGTCGCTCTTACTGTTGTGGATACTCCTGGGTGGGTTATTAGAGGAACGGCAGTTTGCCCGTTACTCTTCTAGTCCGCTAGGGTTCTTTTTTCTCTGTAATTAATTTGGGGTTTATGACCTCTACTACCCACATAGTCCTTCTGTGTTGCGGATTTTGGAGTCAAGTTGTCATTGATCCTTAAGTCTGCATCTTTTTGTCTTATTCTGGGGTATAAAATTAGTAAGACAAAGTATACATTGTATAAATATGTTATAATTTCATTGTAAAATATTATATAGATGGCATATGTTTCCATCCAAACTTCATAAGATCAACAAATCACATTCTGATCACTGCTGGAAATGTAATAACAGTAGATGCAACTTCTACTATATGTGGTGGGAAAGTAGAGTAGGACAACCTAAAAATACAAATTATTCAGAGAGCATATCTGTTTGACCCCCTAGCTTCTCCTCTTTTATAAAGTCTTGCCCAAATGGGGTAAATCACAATTGCAATCACTGGTTCATATACAACTTGCTCTTAAAAAACCCTGTAAAGCCAGAAATTAGAAACAACAAGGACAACCAATTTGGTGGTAAACAATAAATCATATAAATGATCAATATACTATGGAAAAAGAGATATTTTGTAAGGAGAGTCCTCTTCTCCCCAAAAAAAAATGTAAACACTCTACAATATAAAATCTTCTTTATTAGTTAAAGATAGAAACTGAAAGGTAACTACTATATATTTAGACGGTTGCTCGTAGTAATACAATGCTGCCCCTATCGCGTCAGGTTGAATGGTGGATGAATGTGGAATAATATGTTTTGTATGTATTTATGTATTGTATTTGACAACATGACTCTTCCTATCATAACAGAATTAGATGTTAATAAAAAAAAAAAAAATTTACAAACTATTTCATTGACTCTTTAGCATATGTTCATATGTGTGATGCATTATGAGAAAACACTGGTTAGTAAATTTGGCCTTTTTACAGCTGACTTAATTGAACAGGACCATAAGGTGTCTGGATGGTGTCTTAGCGAACATGACCGATTAAGTTAAAATGTTTTGACAACTCAAGTATGGACATGATGTAACATTGGGATAATTTGTAAACATCACTGGTGCATTACTTGCACTGTGTTTTCCATTGAGAAAAGGCATATGTTTAGAAACTCTTTTAATTTTGCTTTACATCTGCCAATTGCTTTTCCACGTCTTCTTTTAATTTGCTCTGCAGATTGCTAAAATAATCCTCAATGAGATTTTACATACCTCTAACATCTTAAAAAAAAATCAGATTTTATTGGCAT
>OW240912.1:258763043-258943426 GCA_933207985.1 Pelobates cultripes
ACATGAAGGTGGACCCTGGGACCCAGACCTTGAGCTGTGTAAAGGGCCCCCCAAAAATGGAGCTGCTTCCCGTTCTCCCAGAATATAGATTTTTGTGACCACAGTTACAAACAGCCTCCAGAGAGCCTGTTCTACACCAGACCAGTGGAGCCAGACTGCAGCTAGAGCCCATCATCATCCTCATCTCGTTGTAAGTAGGCAATCTAGTATATTATTCATGGTACTAATCTCTAATTTACCTCACATTAAAGAAACACTATAATCCCCAGAACCACTGCAGCTTAATGTAGTTGTTCTTGTGTCTATAGCCTGTCCCTGCATGCCTTATAATGTAAACACGGAGGCACTGCAGCACTGACGTTAGTTAACATGGCAGATCATATGGGTGGAGCATTGTGATGTCAAATGGGGGGGGGCGGCAAACTTTACTTTTGCCTAGGGCGGCAAAAATCGTTGCACCGGCCCTGGCCCTCAGGCAATTTAGGCAGCTGCGAGGCCCCTGACCGCGCGAGGCCTTAGGCAGCCGCCTAAATTGCCTAATTAGAGAGCCGCCTCTGAGTGTGAGCCATGCTGACTGTTGGATGCTGATAGGCTGCCCAGCCCTGCGTGTCTACGGGGCCCTTCCCTGGCCGGTGACGGCGGGCATCCAGTGACAGGCCGCACGCAGACCATCAGGGAGGGGCTGGCTGCCATGATCCCAGCTGAGGGGGCTCTAGTCTGTCAATATGGCTTATCTGCGCTTCATGGCCTTCTCTGGCACTCTCAGGGTTAACTATATGTCAATACAAAATGTGTGTGACCCTGGGGTGATGGGTTAATCCTTTAATCGCCGGCTGGCTCAGCACATGGAGGGGTGGTATTAACCTCTGTCTTGCAGGTGCTGTGCCACCATGCAATGCTGGTTAAAGGTCTGCCTGTGGTGAGCTGCATGTCTGGGGCCCCATCCTGTCCCCGGCTCAGAGAGCAGCATCACGTGGTGACAAACTGGATGGATTGGGGAATCATTAACCCCTGCTCGGGGCTACATCCAATCTATGCTACTAAATCACCATTTCGGCTACCTGGCGGTGGTTTGTGACCGGTAACAGGATTCTGGTTCCAGAAATGAGCCTGGTGACGTGACTGTTCTTACCTTTCAGGCCCTGCAGGAAGGCAATGGAGAACTAATATTGGGGGCTGACACTAGGGTGATATAGAGCAAGCCGCTCGCATTCTGCCACCAGGAAGTATCTTGGTGCCTATTGTTTACAAACATTCTGAAATGACATATAGCAAATGTTTCAAACTTCAGAAACTTTATTCAGTGTAAATTCAAGAAGCTGACTGGTTTCTGCTTACAAATAAAACCTTAATTTAATGGCACTGTGAATTCTAATTAAACTGTGAAATCTAATTAAAATGTTAATTTCTATATTTCAAGTAAATTATGCCATCATTTAATGGTCGGCAATCTCATTTAGGGAAGGCATTGACTTTGTCAGAAATTCACCCCATTGATTATGAATTTCAAAAGTGTCATCCTTGCAGCAAGATTTTAAAAGTGACTCTTTGTTAGTGATATGCTGGAGAGGGATTAATTTGGGGGGATTTGAAGGGTTAATAATTAGAGTTAGTTCTTGTGGGAGCACCAGACTACATCTCGAAAATTGATTGTACTAAAATTAAGATTTTCATTTATTAGGCAACATTAAATTTAATTAATCCATCTCATCATCACTGGAAAAAATTGGAATTATCTTCCTTACTGGAAATCTGATTCGCCTAAAGGCAGAATCATTCAAAACAAGAAATGCCACAACTAATTAAAATGCCATGTACGACATGATTAGCCACCTTCAAAACTGAACTATGCTATGGAATATGGATGCACATTAATTCTTTATAAAAGAGTGGAATTGATCACAATAGAGTTACCATTATTTTGGAAATCATTTGTCACTAAAGTATCAGTTCATGCTTCACCGTTGGGATTGCACACAGGTGATGAGCAGTGCCTGGGTTTCAGTTCAATCTTCATTTTCAACACTCCAGAGAACATGAGAGGCTTCCTGCTGGCCAGTCTGCCATAAAGGCCAGATCGTTGCAGTGATAATTGTCCTACCCACAAGTTTTTCCCATCTCGCATATGATTTCTGAAAAGACCATTGGGTTCTTACCGCTCTTATCTAAGGCCCTTTCTCCTTGATTGTTTAGCATGGCTGGGCAGCCAGTTCTAGGAAGAGTCCTAGTTCCAAACATCTTCCATTTGAGAATTATAGCTGCCACTGTGTTCTTGGGAGCCTTTAATGTAGCCAAAATGTTTGTAGCCTTCTCCAGATCTATGCTTTATTACAAATCTGTTTCTGAGCTACTCCGGTAGTTTCTTTGACCTCATGACTTGTTTTTTTTCTCTGATATGCATTTATAGATAGATGTGTGCCTTTCCAAATCATGTCAAATAAATTAAATTTGGCACAGGTCGAAACCATTGAAAGTGTAGAAACATCTCAAAGATGACCCAGAAAAATAAGGTAGATGTGAACTAAATAATTAATGTCATAACATAAGGTCTGAATACTTATGACAAAGTGATAGCTCAGTTTTTTTCACTACTGACGTGACTCTGGTATCCAGCACGGGCGTTGGGTGAATAGCAGCCATGTCACGGGTAGGGGGGATATGCAGGCACTAGCTCCTACTAGCCGCTTGTTTCTACGTGTTCCTCACTGCATGACAGCGACCGCATTCAGCTGTAGAATATGAGCACCCTGCAGAAGCCTGTTCCCTGTTGTTAATCTTGTTAATTTAGTTAAGCATGTTTTATTATACTATCAACTACTTTATTTTACACGTCAGGGCATCTTATAATCTATCAGGGTTAACGCGCTACGCAGGCCTCAACCGATAACATAATTACCCTGCTTAGTACAGCGCTGCTATACTACTGCCTATTAAGTGACACCTGTATCATTTACGTGTATTATGCCGGCTTCTACCTCTACTCGAGCGACTTTTAACTAGACAAGCATGGTGAGCCTGCTTATTATTATTTTCATATGTTTTATTTTACTGAAGCAATGTCCGTTAGACTAGCCACACTGCTAATTCTTGATGTCATACTGATGTACTAACCATTCTGTTTATTTATCAGTGTGAATTCACTCTAACAAAACAAAAAACAACTGTGCAGTTATCTCATATACCATGTCAAAGTTACATGTCATATGTAATTGAAATTGCTTGCTAATACTGTTGTGGTAGCACAAATCTCTTTGTATTCGCATGCACAACAAAAATAAAAATGTAAAAAGAAAAAATTAAGGGATCTGAATACTTTCTGAATGCACTGTATGTATATATATATTATATTAATTCATATTAACTGGGCAAATTAATTAATTGGATCAGTAGGTACTGGGAAGGAATCTGATGAATATGGAGCAACCATTTAAAATTGAAAGTTTTATTCAAGGGGTATTCTGTCACCTATTATGTGTTGCACTTGTTCGAAATATGTAAAATAATGTTTTCAAAGGTTTGGAGCTATTAAGGAAACTGTAATATACCCCTCACAGTAGAAAGCAATACCAAATTCCTTCCCCTAAACAAAGGCATAAGAGACAGAAAAGAGATATGAGCCAAAAAGGTAGACCATTTAGTGTTTGTCCATCACTGGTCTTTATCATACTGCAGCAACATTAAGATGCAAGAGGGGTACCTTACCTGAAGATTCCCATTGTATCAACAGATGTTTAGTAAAGGGACCGATCCTGCATCTTAATGCTGATATAGCATGATAACGATTTCCTTCAAGTCCTTCTTGATCCAATTAACCCATTTTCCCAGTAAATATAAATCAATGTGCTATAGATGTTGTCCTGGTCCTTAGGCATCTTCCTAAGGCTGTCTTATGAGTGAATTGGTCCTGATTTGCCCCAGAATAGCTCATGATTTTGCCTTGCAAAATCTGGATATGAGGAAAACAATTCAAAAGCTAAGCAATAAAAATAACACCACCAACTGTAGAAATTTCTCAATATGCTGAACTATAAATACTCTAGAATAATAAAATCAATATAAGCAAAATAAAGATAACATTTTATCAGTCATAAAAGCCTATAAAAATAGAACAAACTGTAGCTATATATATTAGACTCTAGAAGAAAAGACAAAATGTACACAAATGACAATGACACTGTCAACTGCACAAAAGCCCCCATTACATTTAAACAGTCATTTACAATAGTCAGCTTACCGTATGATGCCAAACACACGATGATAATACCAAAAATCATCAGCTCCTTGTTGTGACCCATAATTCCCGATTAGTTTTCTGTGTTAGACAGTCAAGCTGGGACCATTATATATATATATTGCGCCTGGCAATACTTATGCTATATCCTTTTCAAAGAACGGCTTTATTCTAGGCTATAGCAAAAGTAAACGGACTTTACTGCAGATTTTACTACGTAGCATGGCTCTGTTAGATTTGTGTTGGGAGAGTGATATATGACAAGCCTACGTTAAAATGTGACTTCAGAATGCAGGTCAAACAGGTAAGGAAATACATGAAAAACTGTTTTTGTCAAGGCATATCCATAAGGGGCATGCTATTTAATTAAATCTGGAAACATCAGAAATAGACTGAATGCAAATGTGTCTTACTAAAAAATGTATGCTCAAAGAATATACCAAGTGTTCTTTTTAATACTTTTGCTGGCAACATGTCTAGATTACATTTTTTTTTAATATAATTTATTTAACCCCTTAAGGACTGTTACAAGTTGTAATCAAAACAAAACAAACAAAACCTGGCATTTGTGCTATATGTCTGTCCAACCGTAATTCACCTCTTTCATATTAAATGCACCCACACTTATTATATATCATTTTATTGATACATAATACCAGGCATGCCCCCAAACGCGATCTGCAACAGGGTAGTGCCGCCGGTCATTCTATGCCGTCCTGCGGCATTTAGAATCAGCCCCTTAAGGACAGCATAGTACGTCCTGTGGTCTTAAGGGTTTAAACCGTAATTCACCTCTTTCACTTTCATTTAGCTATGAAACATAATTTAATATGAATAAAATATAAAACAAAATGTGAGAAATTAATAAATGTTATTTTTTTAGTACTGCATGGAATTTTAACTGTGAATGTCATAATACTGTTAGCTGTTACTGCAATAAAGTACACATATTTGTATTCAGCGATGCCTCACAAGAAAGGTAGTAGGGAGGAGTCGCGCAACTATAGGCCAGTAAGCCTTACTTCAGTAGTGGGGAAAGTAATGGAAACCATGTTAAAGGATAGGATTGTTGAACATCTAAAAACACATGGATTTCAAGATCAGAGACAACATGGGTTTACTTCAGGGAGATCATGCCATACTAATCTTATTGATTTGTTTGATTGGGTAACTAAAATGATAGATCAGGGTGGTGCAGTAGACATTGCTTACCTAGATTTCAGTAAGGCTTTTGACACTGTTGCACATAGAAGGCTCATCAATAAACTGCAATCTTTAAGTTTGGATTCAAATATTGTTGAATGGGTAAGGCAGTGGCTGAGTGACAGGAAACAGAGGGTTGTAGTCAATGGAGTATATTCAAAGCATGGGCTTGCCACCAGTGGGGTACTGCAAGGATCTGTACTTGGACCCATTGTCTTTAATATTTTTATTAGTGATATTTCAGAAGGTCTTGATGGTAATGGTCTTTTTGCTGGTGACACTAAGATATGCAACAGGGTTGATGTTCCAGGAGGGATAAGCCAAATGGCAAATTACTTAGGTAAACTAGAAAAATGGTCAGAGTTGTGGCAACTGATAATGTATCTTGGATGTAAAAACCCAAGGGCAGAGTACAGAATATTTGATAGAGTCCTAACCTCAACATCTGAGGAAAGGGATTTAGGGGTGATTATTTCTGATGACTTAATGGTAGGCAGACAATGTAATAGATCAGCAGGAAATGTTAGCAGAATGCTTGGTTGTATAGGGAGAGGTATTAGCAGTAGAAAGAGGGAAGTGCTCATGCCATTGTACAGAACACTGGTGAGACTTCACTTGGAGTATTGTACACAGTACTGGAGACTGTATCTCTAGAAGGATATTGATACTTTAGAGAGAGTTGAGAGAAGTGCTACTAAACTAGTTAATGGATTGCAGGATAAAACTTACAAGGAAAGGTTAAAGGAACTTAACATGTATAGCTTGGAGGAAAGACGAGATGGGGGGATATGATAGAAACATTTAAACACATAAAGGGAAGCAACACAGTAAAGGAGGAGACTGGAATAGCCTTCCAGCTGACGTGGTAGAGGTTAACACAGTAAAGGAGTTTAAGCATGCGTGGGATATGCATAAGGGTATCCTAACTATAAGATAAGGCCAGGGACTAGTGAAAGTATTTAGAAAATTGGGCCGACTAGATGGGCCGAATGGTTCTTATCTGCCGTCACATTCTATGTTTCTACCTAAACTTATATTTTTTTTATGAATTTGTGTATTTCTCATTCCTGAGGCTAGCTAGAGGTACTCGTGGTTTCAGCAATCTGTGTTCTCCTATTTTCCATTTTGCATGAGGGTTGTGACTGGGATTTAGTGTATCCTTCATTCCCCTTGGCTAATCCCTATGGAATGGCGTATTGAGAAACAACCTCCATGGCCCCTATATTATTTCTTATTTATGTGTGCTATTTTGTGATGCCCAAAGTAATTCCTCCATCACCCTCACCTTTTCCACTCTAGAGAACCATGACTGTCTAGAAGGGTTTTTAACCGATGTCCAATTGGCCGCTATTTCAGTCTTGGCGGTCGTGAGTAGGAAGTATTGTAGTGAGTTTTTATATTTATAAAGTTGTGTGGTGGCGGTGTGGAGTCAGGTAAGTGGAATAACATCATTGGATATTTATTTGGAGATAAATCCCTGTGACCTCTTTGAATGTGTCTCTTGCTTCTGACCAAAATGTTTGTACAGTGTTACATTCCTACCACAGATGTATGAGTGTGCCTATTTTACCCTGGCATCTCCAGCCGTGGGGCAATAAGGATCTATTCATTTTGTGAAGGCCCCGTGGGGATACACACTGTGATGGATGCCTCCTTCATGGATTATACCCCAGAAGCTTGTTCTGTTTATTTTTGCACTGCCTTGCTTACAGACACTTTTTGTGCCTCTTTGACTTCTGACTGGAACAATCTGAACGTTCAAAGTGGTACTTCGAATTCCTGAAGCCATTCGACCACGTGGTGGCGGCCATCTTAAGCAACGAGTACAATGAGCGGTGTTTGGTCATTGAGTGCATGGAACTCAAATCGGACACTTAATGGTGCGAACACCGCTAAAACTTTACCTTCCACGGATGTTCGGCCATTCGAACGGGAGTTGCAAACAGGAGCATGTAATTAGCCTTAAACAATGTATCAGCTGAGTGAGCAACCTGTATTATTAATTATCTAACATCAGTGCCATGTCCTCGGCTGATAGATTAATAGGCATAGCGCTAGAATTATTGTAATTGATTTGAAACCAAATTCTTTCAACAAGTTAAGCAGAGTTGGCAAGGGGGTCAATGCTTGACAAAAACCCTGCATGTGTCGAAATGTTACTGGGTCCACTTAATAGTGGAATAAATCTTCATTTGGTTTTGGTTTGCGACTATTATTCTTTTCACTTTGTGAAGGTGTTTGGAGAGTAACCTCAGAAGCCTGAACCTATGCTATACATGAAGAGTGCTGAATCTCCAACAAGTATACATTTTTTTGGAAATAGTTTGAAAGGGCATGTGGACTTTGTGTGTGCCTAAAACACTGTGAGCAAATGTATAACAATCTGCAAGTACTGGAACTGCACATACCTGCATTGAAGTTGTTACAAACCTGGGCTTTGCCCAGGAACACAATGGGCCAGCCCAATTTATCTTTCAAACCACAGGTTCCGGTTTGCTAGAGAAATTGGGATTAGCACAGGTAGTGAGTGGGTCTGCTTCGCAGGGGCACAGATTGGTGGAATTTGAGGTACATGAACAGATAGCACAAGACGGAGACTTGAAGCCTGCAAAATGCCTGCAGAACAGCTCCATATTGAACTGGCTCCAGTCAATGCAAATGTTAAATTGAGCCTTGTAGCAGAGATGCAATAGTCCCCAGGTTATCTCCGCTTATAATCCAAGTGAGGCTCATGAACAAGTAAATAATAAATCCACAGGCAAGGTTTCCAGCAGGTAAAATAACAGCAATATCCCCACAGCAATCCCAATAACTGGACGACACACAGTTTCAGGAGCAGAACTGAAAGCTTTAATCCACAGTCTCCTTTTAAAGCATGCTCCCATGCAAGGGAGGGATTTACAATCATTAATACAGTAGCCAATCCTGTCCTGGTAACCTCCCACCCATCTCCTCCCCTCAGCCAGCATCATAATCCCCTTATCCAGTACAGTAATTCCCCCCGTTTCTGGATGTACCCCTAAACGTAGGGGTACCTCTTTGAATCCTACATCCCTGGATAGCCCTGATCTGGGTGAACAACATATCCAAAAATCACCCAGATCAGACCAGGGGTTCGGGAAATGTATGGAGGGAATAAAATGACTGACCGCACTAACTGAGACAGCCGAATGAGGTTCCATGCGAATGGGCCCTGCGGTCGGTCCTGGCATAAGGGAACAAAATACACGAAAGCCTCTAGCCATAGAGGCTAGGGAGGGTTCGCCTGAATCCCCTCGTTCGGTTCTCTCTATCTACCGAACGAGGGGCCGTTCGGTAGTTAGGAACCGAACGGACCGGGCTTGTGGAGGTCTCAGCGGTGTTCGCCTACTCGAGTGTCCGATTTTAGTTCCAGACACTGGACGGCAAAACACCGCTGTTCGGGAGTTTTAAAATGGCCGCCGCCACGTGTTCGTTTGTCGAATGGCGGCCACCCCCGAGAACAAAGGACGGCTACTTAACTTGTCAATTACCCGTTCGCAACAATGTTGCAACGGGTAATTGAGGACACACTTCACACAGGGGAGGTCTGGTTGTTCGGTAGTTTCATTCGAATAAACTAAGGGAATGAAACGACCGAACAATCAGATGAATACAAGTCTTTTAAAACATATAACACAGTAAATCACACGAATGCAGTTATGCACAATACATTTGCAGGACAGCCCGGGGCCATCTGCTACAAGCCTGAGCTACAGCTGCGTTGGCTGACACGAAGTTGTAGTAGTCATAAAAAGTAAAACCTGTACTTGTGTCCCAAAATCCACCAATTTGTGTAGGTAAAGGACTAATTCCTCCCTCCGTAGAGGGTAGACAGAACAAATGACATTCCTATACAACCCAAAGGATAGAAAGAATTCAGGAATGGAGAGAGACAGGGATAGGAAACTACATCTTATCCCTGCTTCTCTACGCTGACTGAAACCGCAGGAGAGCAGCACATAAAGGCAGCAGAGACAGCCTACAGATGAGGTAAGTGAGGGATGGGGGTGAGATATCCTATAGATTAGGGAAGTGAGGCATGGGGGCAGCCTATAGATTAGGGAAGCGAGGCATGGGGGCAGCCTATAGATTAGGGAAGTGAGGCATGGAGGGCAGCCTATAGATTAGGGAAGTGAGGCATGGAGGGCAGCCTATAGATTAGGGAAGTGAGGCATGTGGGCAGTCTATAGATTAGGGAAGTGAGGCATGTGGGCAGCCTATAGATTAGGGAAATGAAGCATGGGGGGCAGCCTATTGATTAAGGAAGTGAGGCATGGGGGCAGCCTATAGATTAGGGAAGTGAGGCATGGGGCAGCCTATAGATTAGAGAAGTGAGGCATGGGAGGGGGCAGCCTATAAATTAGGGAAGTGAGGCATGGGGGAGCAGCCTATAAATTAGGGAAATGAGGCATGGGAGGCAACCTATAGATTAAGGAAGTGAGGCATGGGGGGCAGTTTATAGATTAGGGAAATGAGGCATGGGGGCATTTTATAGATTATGGAAGTGAGTCATGGGGGTCAGCCTATAGATTAGGGAAGTGAGGCATGGCGGGCAGCCTATAAATTAGGGGAGTGAAGGATGGGGGAGACAGCCTACATGAAGAGTCAGCAAGGAGCAGGAAGGTAAAGTAAGAGAAGGTGCAGAAAGGAGAAGGAACAGAAATGAGCTGGAAGGGACAGCAAGGAGCAGAAAGGGGCAGCAAGGAGCTGGAAGGGGCAGCAAGAAGCCCAAAAGGTAAAGTAGGAGAAGGAGCACAAAGGAACAGAAATGAGCAGGAAGGGTCTGCAAGATGCTAGAAGGTAAAGCAGCACAAAGGTAAAGTAGAAGGAGCAGAAAGGGTCAGCAATGAACTGGAAGGGGCAGAAGGAGCACAAACGTAAAGTAGGAGAAGGAGCGAAAATGAGTAGGAAGGGGCAGCAAGGAGCAGGAAATGTTTTCAAGGGGCAGGAAGGGTCTGCAAAGAGCAGAAAGGGACAGAAGGAGCACAAAGGTAAAGAAGCAGAAAGAATCAGAAGGAGCACAAAGGTAAAGTAGGAGAAGGAGCAGAAAGAGTTTGCAAGGAGCAGAAAGGGATCAGAATGAGAAAGGAGCAGAAGGGTGCAAAATAAGCAGAAAATAGCAGAAAGGTAAAGGAGCAGAAGGAGCCAAGGATAGAAGACAGTGTCAGAAGAAAAAGAAGACTGTCAAATGAAGGAGGAGAAAAGGAGATTGGAGCAGGAAGGACAAATGAAGTGAACCCTCCCCTTTATTCTGGACACCACATCATAAGGCTTTGGTACCTGGGCCAGGCAGGAAAACTCTGGACCTTCTCATCTCGACAGGTAAAAAGAATATCAATGTTAATGTGTTTACTTTTATTTACTGAGTGTCAGGAAGCACAGAGTGCCGCTGGATAGGGGTGTTGCTGATTGGCTAGAGCGGTCAGCTGGCACTCTAAGCCAATCAGTAGCTCCCCATTCATAAAAAAAGTTAAAAAAATTATGAACCGGGAACTAGCGATTGGCTTAGAGCGTCAACTGTCCACTCTAGCAAATCAACGGCACCCATGCCTGACGTTAATCTGCACTTCCTGACACTCTGTTTCAGAAGCCGAATACCACTGTACGATCTGCTGCTGGAGGAACCCTTTGGGGTTAAACCATTTGAGAGCTGTTTAACCTCTTAAAGGAAACAGAGCATCCAGGGGCTTCCTGGCATCATAGCATTTTCATTTAGATGGTGTTATGGTGACCAAAATGTTCCTTTAATTTGCTTAAAGGAACACTATAGTGTCAGGACGTGTATTCCTGACACCATAGTTGTGAAAACGCTATGCACCCTGGTTTTATGTGATAATGACTATGCCCCTTCCCTTTCATGACACTGTCAAAAAGGTACCAAGCATGGATGTCATTACAATTATACTGAAAAATTCCTGCGGACGCCCATGGACATCATCCCATAATAGTTTTGGATATACTTTTAAACTTTTTTTAAATAGTTTACGGTTTTGAAAAATATTTTCATATTTTTTGTTTTATTGAGACATATATGTATATATATATTGTTTATTATATTTTATCAAATGTAATTTATACATAGATCAATTTAAAAGGTTGCCTATGACATATATATATATGTGTGTATTTTCCTTTCCAATTTTATCCCTGCATAGTACAAAACAGCCACTATGTGGCACACGTGAGTAAAATGTAATCTCTTTTTCGTGCCTGAATTCTGAACCTCACAGGAATTTCCATTTCAGTCTCTAGTTTATCTCAAGTTCACCTCTCTAGGACACAGACCTTCCTGTCCCTTTTTATCTTTGTCTTTCTGTCTTTCTGTTTTATCTCTGCATGCCTCTGTATAGGTGTTTTTGTATTTTCCACAAAATATTATCAAATTAATGATTAAATTAATATATTGGAGAATAGAGTTTGATTGTTTTTATAGTAATTAAACTTATACGTGAATGTTTTTTGATCTTCACACTAGACACTACGTGGTGTATGAATAAAGATAAAAATAACCCCATTGTTTCCTACCCACACTGTGTCTGTGATTACTCAGAGTGGGAATCTGGATAATGCAGTATCTAGCCGCTGCCTACTTTGGGAATGCTATTATTTGCTTAGCACCTTTATCTTGGTTACAGGTTTACCCTTTTTTGCAATATTCTTGCCTCTGCCGTACTCTATATGTAACTTTGTATTTTGACACAGTGTCCAGATGGCACGTATACCTTACTGGTTTGTGATATATAATGTTATAACCATAACTTGATTTGAAATACATTAGAGGCCGCAGATGGTTTTAATATGCTAGTATGCCCTCAAATGTTTGATATGCCACTTATACTGTACTACTCTGTTATGCTGCTGTGGGGATCTGTGGCTATTTTTTGATGTTCAATCTGGACTGCCATTATTGCGGTCCAGATTGTACTCTCTCTTTTCCAATGGTATTTCCTGACAGCATTTACTCATGGGTTAGCTCCTCCCCTCACAGCAGAAAGGACAGGATACAGAAATCTGAAACTGGTATAAATAGATCCTCCCCTTTCCCATCAGGCAGACTTTTTTTTCTGTCCTTCACAGCAGTTTGGAAGGAGTCTGCTTATGCAGGCTTAGATTTTTTTTCTTTTATGCTTACCAGGCAATATTTTTGTAGCCCTGCCAGGATTCAGCCTCTAAGCCCTGAAGACCCAGCAAAGCACTATTGTAAGGTAGCCAGCCTGGGTACCCCCTTTAGTGACCGGGGGTCGGACCAAACCTCTCCCTCTGGGGATGAAAATGGTCCACTGCATGCCAGGGTTCAGCCTCTTATGCCTGAAGACCCAGCAACAGGCAGGCTTGGGTACCCCCTCAGGAGATGAATGTGATATACTGCATATATAAAGCCAGGCCAGGGTTCAGCCTCTTATCCCTGAAGACCCAGCAAACAGCACATCTGTAAGAGTCGCCAGCCTGGGTACCTACTTCAACAACCAGGAGTGTAACCTATCTCTCTCTCAGAAGTAATGACAGCGGTCCACTGCATACATGAGGCCAAGCCAAGTCTAAGCCTTTATCTCTGAAGACCCAGTAAACAGCACTGTGAATGTTTACATGGTGTGTTCAATAAAAACATGGCTACATTTTTTTCTTTGTGTGTTATTAGTTTAAGCAGACTGTGATTGTCTATTGTTGTGACTTAGATGATGATCAGATCACATTTTATGACCAATTTGTGCAGAAATCTATATCATTCCAAAGGGTTCACATAGAAACATAGAATGTGATGGCAGATAAGAACCATTCGGCCCATCTAGTCTGCCCCATTTTCTAAATACTTTCATTAGTCCCTGGTCTTATCTTACAGGGAGAGCAGAATTATTAGGCAAGTTGTATTTTTGAGGATTAATTTTATTATTGAACAACAACCATGTTCTCAATGAACCCAAAAAACTCATTAATATCAAAGCTGAATATTTTTGGAAGTAGTTTTTAGTTTGTTTTTAGTTTTAGCTATGTTAGGGGGATATCTGTGTGTGCAGGTGACTATTACTGTGCATAATTATTAGGCAACTTAACAAAAAACAAATATATACCCATTTCAATTATTTATTATTACCAGTGAAACCAATATAACATCTCACCATTCACAAATATACATTTCTGACATTCAAAAACAAAACAAAAACAAATCAGTGACCAATATAGCCACCTTTCTTTGCAAGGACACTCAAAAGCCTGCCATCCATGGATTCTGTCAGTGTTTTGATCTGTTCACCATCAACATTGCGTGCAGCAGCAACCACAGCCTCCCAGACACTGTTCAGAGAGGTGTACTGTTTTCCCTCCTTGTAAATCTCACATTTGATGATGGACCACAGGTTCTCAATGGGGTTCAGATCAGGTGAACAAGGAGGCCATGTCATTAGATTTTCTTCTTTTATACCCTTTCTTGCCAGCCACGCTGTGGAGTACTTGGACGCGTGTGATGGAGCATTGTCCTGCATGAAAATCATGTTTTTTCTTGAAGGATGCAGACTTCTTCCTGTACCACTGCTTGAAGAAGGTGTCTTCCAGGAACTGGCAGTAGGACTGGGAGTTGAGCTTGACTCCATCCTCAACCCGAAAAGGCCCCACAAGCTCATCTTTGATGATACCAGCCCAAACCAGTACTCCACCTCCACCTTGCTGGCGTCTGAGTCGGACTGGAGCTCTCTGCCCTTTACCAATCCAGCCACGGGCCCATCCATCTGGCCCATCAAGACTCACTCTCATTTCATCAGTCCATAAAACCTTAGAAAAATCAGTCTTGAGATATTTCTTGGCCCAGTCTTGACGTTTCAGCTTGTGTGTCTTGTTCAGTGGTGGTCGTCTTTCAGCCTTTCTTACCTTGGCCATGTCTCTGAGTATTGCACACCTTGTGCTTTTGGGCACTCCAGTGATGTTGCAGCTCTGAAATATGGCCAAACTGGTGGCAAGTGGCATCGTGGCAGCTGCACGCTTGACTTTTCTCAGTTCATGGGCAGTTATTTTGCGCCTTGGTTTTTCCACACGCTTCTTGCGACCCTGTTGACTATTTTGAATGAAACGCTTGATTGTTCGATGATCACGCTTCAGAAGCTTTGCAATTTTAAGAGTGCTGCATCCCTCTGCAAGATATCTCACTATTTTTGACTTTTCTGAGCCTGTCAAGTCCTTCTTTTGACCCATTTTGCCAAAGGAAAGGAAGTTGCCTAATAATTATGCACACCTGATATAGGGTGTTGATGTCATTAGACCACACCCCTTCTCATTACAGAGATGCACATCACCTAATATGCTTAACTGGTAGTAGGCTTTAGAGCCTATACAGCTTGGAGTAAGACAACATGCATCAAGAGGATGATGTGGTCAAAATACTCATTTGCCTAATAATTCTGCACTCCCTGTATAGTTAGGATAGCCTTATGCCTATCCCACGCATGCTTAAACTCCTTTACTGTGTTAACCTCTACCACTTCAGCTGGAAGGCTATTCCATGCATCCACTACCCTCTCAGTAGTAGTAATACTTCCTGATATTATTTTTAAACCTTTGTCCCTCTAATTTAAGACTATGTCCTCTTGTTGTGGTAGTTTTTCTTCTTTTAAATATAGTCTCCTCCTTTACTGTGTTGATTCCCTTTATATATTTAAATGTTTCTATCATATCCCCCCTGTCTCGTCTTTCCTCCAAGCTATACATGTTATGATCCTTTAACCTTTCCTGGTAAGTTTTATCCCGCAATCCATGAACCAGTTTAGTAGCCCTTCTCTGAACCCTCTCTAAGGTATCAATATCCTTCTGAAGATACGGTCTCCAGTACTGTGTACAATACTCCAAGTGAGGTCTCACCAGTGTTCTGTACAATGGCATGAGCACTTCCCTCTTTCTACTGCTAATACCTCTCCCTATACAACCAAGCATTCTGCTAGCATTTCCTGCTGCTCTATTACATTGTCTGCCTACCATTAAGTCATCAGAAATAATCACCCCTAAATCCCTTTCCTCATATGTTGAGGTTAGGACTCTATCAAATATTCTGTACTCTGCCCTTGGGTTTTTACGTCCAAGATGCATTATCTTGCACTTATCCACATTAAATGTCAGTTGCCACAATTCTGACCATTTTTCTAGTTTACCTAAATCATTTGTCATTTGGCTTATCCTCCTGGAACATCAACCCTGTTACATATCTTAGTATCATCAGCAAAAAGACATACCTTACCATCAAGACCTTCTGCAATATCACTAATAAAAAATATTAAAGAGAGATGGGTCCAAGTACAGATCCTCTGAGGTACCCCACACTGGTGACAAGTCCAAGCTTCAATATATTCCATTAACTACAACCCTCTGTTGCCTATCACTCAGCCACAGCCTTACCCATTCAACAATATTGGAATCCAAACTTAAAGATTGCAGTTTATTGATAAGCCTTCTATGTGCAACAGTGTCAAAAGCCTTACTGAAATCTAGGTAAGCAATGTCTACTGCACCACCCTGATCTATCATTTTAGTTACCCAATAAAAAAAATCAATAAGATTAGTTTGGCATGATCTCCCTGAAGTAAACCCATGTTGTCTCTGATCTTGAAATCCATGTGTTTTTAGATGTTCAACAATCCTATCCTTTAACATGGTTTCCATCACTTTCTCCACTACTGAAGTAAGGCTTACTAGCCTATAGTTGCCCGACTCCTCCCTACTACCTTTCTTGTAAATGGGCACAACATTCGCTAACTTCCAATCTTCTGGGACTACTCCTATTAACAATGATTGGTTGGTTAAATAAATCTGTTAATGATTTTGCTAGTACACCACTAAGCTCTTTTAATAGCTTTGGGTGTATTCCATCAGGTCCCATTGACTTATTTGTCTTTACTTTTAACAGTTGAAATAGAACCTCTTCCTCTGTAAACTCACGTGTAATAAATGACTCATTTATCCTTTTCTCAACTGAGGTCCCTTTCCTTCATTTTCTTCTGTAAATATTCATTGAGGCAGTCAGCCTGACCTTTATCCTCTTCTACATACCTTCCTTCTTTTGTTTTTAATCTAACTAATCCTTGTTTTACTTTTCTTTTCTCATTTATGTATCTAAAAAATGTTTTATCCCCTTTTTTACTGACTGTGCTATTTTCTCTTCTGTGTGTGATTTGGAAGCTCTTATAACTTGCTTAGCCTCTTTCTGTCTAATCTTATAGATCATTTTGTCTCCCTCACTCTGGGTTTTTTTATAATTCCTAAATGCTAACTTTTTGTTTTTAACTATTTTGGCCACATCTGCGGAGTACCACAGTGGTTTCTTGAATTATTTGCTTTTACTGACAAGCCTAATGCAATTTTCTGTTGCCTTCAATAGTGCAACTTTTAAATAGTCCCATTTCTCTTGGACTCCATTTAAATTGATCCAGTCTGATAATGACTCCTCTACCCATATTCTAATTTTAGAAAAGTCTGCTTTTCTAAAGTCTAAAACTTTTGTTTTTGTGTGGTGTGACTCAGTCACTGTTCTTATATTAAACCACACTGACTGATGATCACTGGATCCTAAACTTTCACCTACAGTAATATCTCATACCAAATCTCCATTTGTTAACACTAAATCAAGTATGGCCTCTTTACGAGTTGGCTCCTCAACAACTTGTTTTAGAGACAATCCCAGTAGGGAGTTTAGAATATGTGTGCTCCTGGCACAAGTAGCTAATTTTGTTTTCCAATTTACATCAGGGAGATTAAAGTCACCCATGATGATAACTTCCCCCTTCATTGTCATTTTTCCTCAACTAGTAGATTATCTAACTCTTCAATTTGTCCTGGGGGCCTATAAATCACACCTACACGAGTTACTGTGTGATTACCAAATTCTAATGTAGCCCAAACGGACTCTATGTTCACCTCACTAACTTTTATTAGGCTAGATTTTATGCTATCCTTCACATACAAGGCCACCCCTCCCCTTTCTTGCCTTCCCTATCTTTCCTATATAAAGAGTACCCTGGTATTGCTATGTCCCAGTCATTTTTCTCATTGTACCATGTCTCAGTAACAGCGACTAAATCTACACTATCAGTTGCCATTATTGCCACAAGTTCATGGATCTTATTCCCTAAACTGCGAGCATTTGTAGACATGACTCTAAGCTTATAATTTTTTAACACACTTGCTACAGGCACCTTCTGTCCTTGTTTTGGGGACAATTGGATTGATGTTTTATCACCCTTTTGCCCCCCCCTCCTAGTTTAAATACATCCTAGCAAAACCTCTGAACTGCTCACTGAGAACATTTGTTCCCTTTTGAGAAAGATGCAAACCATCTTTTTTGTACAGCTTATCTCCATTCCAAACAGAGCTACCATGAGAAATAAAGCCAAATCCTTGCTCCCGACACCATTCACCAAGCCATAAATTAAAGTCCCTAATACGCATCCGCCTGTCGTTCTGAGTGTTATGCACAGGCAGAACTTCAGAGAATGACAGTGTGGAAGCAACCTGCCGTATATCATTGGCAAAAACCCTAAAAACTTCCTTAACCTCTGAAACCTCATTGCAAGCCAAGTCATTTGTCCCTAGATGGACAAGTACATCCAATTCCCCTTCCTGCTTTGCTTGCTTAATAATATTACAGATACGTCTCCTGTCTCTGTGAGCAGTAGCTCCGGGAAGACATCACACAAGACCACCATTGTCCATCTCCACACTTCTTATAATGGAATCCCCCAACAACTGCTTTCCATTAGGCCTCACCATAGTCTCCAAGCCGGTCTCCACAACACCACTAGTCTCAGTGCCTCTCTCCACAACACCACTAGCCTCAGTGCCTTTCTCCACAATACCACTAGTCTTAGTTCCTCTCTCCACACCACCACTAGCCTCAGTGCCTCTCTCCACAACACCACTAGCCTCAGTGCCTCTCTCCACAACACCACTAGCCTCAGTGCCTCTCTCCACAACACCACTAGTCTTAGTGCCTCTCTCCACAACACCACTAGTCTTAGTGCCTCTCTCCACAACACCACTAGCCTCAGTGCCTCTCTCTACAACACCACTAGTCTTAGTGCCTCTCTCCACAACACCACTAGCCTCAGTGCCTCTCTCCACAATACCACTAGCCTCAGTGCCTCTCTCCACAACACCATTACACTCTGAAAGTGCAGAAAATGAATTATGAAGAGCAACAGACTGTGCAAAATGCCTTTTATCCACAACTCTAAGTCTACCAGATCCTACAGTAATCCATCTGCCATTCCTAGTATGTCTCTGCGGCAGTGGCTTTGCAGCAGTTCCAGTCTGAGTTTGTTCACCAGATAATTAACAAATCTCAGACTTCAAAAATACAATCTCTTGCCACAAGATAGAGAACTGTCTACAGATTAGACAACAACCAAACCTCCAAAAAGTGGAACGTGAAACAAATGCATAGCAATTGTTACACTGAACTAAATCTGCCATTCCAATTAGGAGAATAATTTAAATCTAACAAATCTTAACTTTGTATTTATCCTCCTGAATACCTCAGATTACCTCCAGTTTCTCTCCAGAATATCTCCAACTACACACTTAGAAACAGCACTTAGAAGTAGCACCAAGCTATATTAGACAAGCTAATGACAACAAGCCTTATATAATTCCTAAAATCACCACCCACTAGGAATGTTTAACACCTGGGTAGGCCTCTGCTTATTTGCAAACAATAGCTAATTAACCAGCAATGAATAGCAAGTAACTAGCTTAATCAAATCAAATGCCTTATAATTACCAACAGGAATTCAAACCTTGTGCAATCAGTAACCTTTTTCTACAGATGAATCTTACCTGTAACAGTAGAAAAGAAAGCTCTTAGCACAACTCTTAGACAGTTGAAGCTTCTGTAAAACTCTCCAGAATATCTCCAACTACACTCTTAGAAACAGCACTTGTAGTGTATGTATTCAGCAGACTGTGTGTACTCAGCAGTCTGTGTGTGTGCATGTGTATTAAGCAGTTTGTGTGTGTATATTCAGCAGTCTCTGTGTGTGTGTACTCAGCAGTCTGTGAGTGTGTGTATTCAGCAGTCTGTGTGTGTGCGTGTATGTATTCAGCAGATTGTGTGTATGTACTCAGCAATCTGTGTGTGTGTGTGTGTACTAAGCAGTGTGTATTCAGCAGTCTGTGTGTGTGTGTGTGTGTGTGTGTACTCAGCAGTGTGTATTCAGCAGTCTTTGTGTGTGTATTCAGTAGTGTTTGTGTGTGTATTCAGTAGTGTTTGTGTGTGTATTCAGCAGTCTGTGTGTGTGTGTATTCAGCAGTCTGTGTCTGTGTGTATTCAGCAGTCTGTGTCTGTGTGTATTCAGCAGTCTGTGTGTGTTTGTGTATTCAGCAGTCTGTGTGTGTTTGTGTATTCAGCAGTCTGTGTGTGTGTGTTCAGCAGTCTGTGTGTGTGTGTTCAGCAGCCTGTGTGTGTGTGTACTCAGCAGTCTGTGTGTGTGTGTACTCAGCAGTGTATGTATTCAGCAGTCTGTGTGTGTGTACTCAGCAGTCTGTGTGTGTGTGTGTGTGTGTATGTATTCAGCAGTCTCTGTGTGTGTACTCAGCAGTCTGTGTGTGTGTGTGTGTATTCAGCAGTCTCTGTGTACTCATCAGTTTGTGTATATTCAGCAGTCTGTGTGTGTATGTACTCAGCAGTCTGTGAGTGTATGTACTCAGCGGTCTGTGAGTGTGTGTACTCAGCAGTGTATGTATTCAGCAGACAGTGTGTGTGTATTCAGCAGTGTATGTATTTAGCAGTCTGTGTGTATTCAGCAGTCTGTCTGTATGTGTATTTAGCTGACTGTGTGTATATTTAGCTGACGGTGTGTGTATGTATTTAGCAGCCGGTGTGTGAATTTGTTCAGCAGTCTGTGTGTATGTATTGCATTTGTTGGAGATACTAATAAATATAAGCTTAATTTTATCTATTTATATCATAATTTAAAATTTGTATCATTGAACTCTCTGTTGTGTTCTTCTTTTAAAAAAAAGTTGTTAATTAGTTCGGACAACTGTATGAGTAGTTTTTTTCTAAACTTAAACCTCAGTATTCAGGTTTAATTGCCATGTTGGAACTCTGAGGAAAAAAAAGTTGGCATGTATTGCGGTTTGGGCACTCGGGCTCAAAAAGGTTTGCCATCACTGCACTATATGCTCTATGTATGAGTTACTATGATGTATGAGTTACTATGAGGACACAGCCAAAGTATATGTATCCACAGGGCTGCCATCAGAAATGTTGGGGCCCCTGACAAAGCTCATGGTCTGTGCCCCTAGAGCCCACCTATGAGTCTGCCCCTAAATCAGCCCACAAGGATGCAGTGTGTAGTCAATGCACAGTGTGTGTTTAGTGGATGCAGTGTGTGTAAAGTGGCCAAAATGTAGATCAGCATATGTTGTACAAGTCCCAGAATGCTTTGCTAGCTGTGGATCTACAATTTGCCAATTCTTGCCATGCTTTATTTAGCACTCAGCAGTGTATGTGTGTTTAAATGTAAGCATGTTTTTGTATGGAGTATGTGTGTATGTGAATGTTGGTGTTTGAATGCAGGTGTGCATTTGTGTGTAGTGTATACACACACATACAGATACACACATTGACATACATGCAAATACACAGAAACACACATTAACACATACTTACACACACGCACACTAAGGTGCACACTGACAGAAACACACACACAGATGCCAACTGACACAGATACATACAGACACACAGATACACATACACACATACATATGAGATACAGACAGAGACAGATACATACAGACACACATGGATACACACATACAGTCAGATGCATTCACTGACACTCTGATAAAAACAGACACACATACACTCAGATGCACATTGACCAGTGATGTCCCAAACGGTTCGCCGAGGAGGTGGGAGGATCTGGGAGGGAGGGTCTGCTGCTGATTGGCTGGAATGTGTCTGCTGACTGTGAGGTACAGGGTCAAAGTTTACTTAATGATGACGAATAGGAGGCGGACCGAACAGCGCATATGTTCGCCATCCGTGGCGAACCGTTCGGCGAACCATTCGGGACATCACTAACATTGACACATATACATACAGCTACACACACACATATATACACATAAAACCAAAATATAAATAAAATATGGTTTAAAAAGTAGAAACAATAAAATAATCAAGTCTATGGGATACACATCAAATAAAATTAACTTTAGTTGAGAATCTCTTAAAACAAAGATAGTGTGAGTGCTCCAAAAAAAAAAAAGAAAAAGAAAAGAAAATGGGTCATGCACATAATAAAATATCAGATGGGGTGTGCAAGATAAAAAGGTACACAAGGTGACTCTGATAATTGTTGCATTCTGTATGTAAAGATCAAAAAGCAGTCAGCACCAAATAGAAAAGATTCACATTGCAACAAAATTACCAAAACAAACAGTAACAATCTGATCAAAACAGTTAAATAGAGCCCAACTAAAACCAAAAAATGGGGCATATCAACTAAGTAGTGAAAATATCTGTGGGAAAAAAAGTGTACATAAAAATCAAATACACAGTCACTAGAAAGCATGAACATAAAAGCTGCAGCACTGCTCTAAAATAATGAAATATAATAAAACAAAAGACTACAGGCATGTGTAAAAAAAAAACCAATAACATATACAAACACACACACTGACAGATACACACAAACACTCTGGTACAAATAGATACATACACACTGACACACTTTATTTTAAACCACCCTCCTGTTTCTTACCTTTTGGCTGCAGGAGGGTGGACTCTGCTGGCTGGGACTGATGTGAGTCTGGCTCTCTCTCCTCCTCTCGCTCCCCAGTGCTTCCTCCCGCGTGGGTGTCCACAGCACTGATCGGGCCGCTTTAGAGATATGCCCATTGGGTGGCCCTAATACATGGACCACCCGATGAGCTTCCTCAGGTAGTACTGCCAAAACACATATATATAGCAATACTCGCTATATATATGGGTGTGCACGTTGGGAATAGGGGCCTGGGTGCCTGGGCCCCCCGGGGCTGCAGGGCCCATGACAACAGTCATGGTTGTCACCCCCTGATGGCAGCCCTGTGTACCCACTATATGCTCTATGAATGAGTTGCTGTGAGGACACCACCTCAGTATAAGTATCCACTATAGTCTCTATGTATGAGTTGATCTGAAGATTCTGGATCAGTATGTGTGTTCTCTATATGCTGTGAAAACACAGCCTCAGTATATGCCCTCTACATGCTCTATATGTAAGTTGGGGTGGAGACATTGCTTCAGTGTATCTGTTAACTATATGCTTGATGTATTAGTGGAAACACAATATATGTGAATGATATAAGACACATCCTCTATGAGTCTATTCTAATTCTGGTTCTATGTGTGGGTTGTTAGTCACAACCTCAGTATATATGAGTGGTATAATATCTGAATGTAGTCCTGTTAAAACACAGCCTCAATTTATATCCCTCATCAACTTAATATGTGTGCAAGCATAGTGTCACTCTATAGCAGATGCAGGCTATGTATGATTACTGTTTGAACAGACTCAGTAAGTATATGTAACTGATATATCTGGGCATAAGGTGCTGTTAGAAACATCCACGATGTATGTGATTCATATATTCTCTATGCAGGTTTATACACAGCCTTGGTAGATTTAATACAAATGATCTAAGGCAGGGGTAGGCAACCTACGGCACTAGTGCCATGCACATCACTCAAGGTGCTTTTGCACGGCACTCAAGGCTGCTAGAGCCAAACAGGCTCTGGCCTATCAGGAGTCCCAGTAAACCTTCAGATATCTGCTAATATGAAGAGGTGGTGAAGGACAATCCTCAATTTAAACATTGCAGCACATAGAGGAAGTGATTTCAGAGCACTTCATTCCAGCACTTGTGAATGGGAATCCACACAGTATTAGAGCAGCTTGCAGTTGTTGTTGCAGCTCCTGTCCTTGACCTGTACCTGGCCAGCCTGGTCCCCACTGGAACCCAGGGAAGCCACCCACACTGCTTGATATACACAGAAGTGCAGAATAGCCCTCCCCTCATACAAATAATACAGACAGCCCATACACAAACATACACACAATCCCCACAAACTGAACACCACTGACAATCCACATACATGCACACAACCCCACATGCAGCCTCTCACATGCAATACCCCAAACAGCCCCCACACACTACCAAACACACAATGTGACATATCCATCCACACACACTATTCCACAAGCAGCCCCCATACACACCCCACATTTATATGTATCCTACACAGTACCATAAACTACTCATGAACATATACAATATAATAGCTCATATACGCACAAATACAAAGATACAAAGCAATTACAGTAAAAATAACATAAGCAGAATACGGCAGCATACACACCTCAATTTAAAAAAAATAGGACTGGCACGCTACGGGACATCACAATCCTATATCGGCACAGTGCTGCTAAAAGGTTGCCTACCCCTGATCTAAGGTCTGGGTTTTGCACTGAAATGTAATACAGCCCATTCTAGCAAAAACAAATGCACTGTTGCACTGGGTAAGTAACTATTGCCTACTGTGAAATTTCTATTTCAGTTTTTTAAATGAAGTAGATAGGGAACGTGCTACTGTTGGCTTTGTATTAGATTCCTTCTCCCACAGGTGTTTCAGGATAAGCAATTCACACATTTTACCACTTCAGATAGATTTCAGGTGTTACTGAACCTGTCTGAGTGCCTCTCCTAGGAGAGGAGACGACCTGAATTTCCAAAAGGGAGCATGGTAATGTTCAACAGAATTAATGCTTTTTTTTTTGTGCACACCTATGTATTTATACAGGGTTTATGCTAGTTGCAGGAGCACACATTGGGCTATTTATTGATCTCATAAGTAGGTAACTCTGAAGCAATTACCTGACTGTTTTCACTGGTATATTTCCTCTCTTTCTAAAATCTAACTTAACTGAATTTAAAAGCTGTTCATATTGGCCTTTTCTTTCACCTGGTCATAACTTTAGTATTTTCTGCAAGCTTCTACTCTGAAAAACTCACTACTCCTGGTCTGGTTTATACTTTTTATTCAGTTTTAGCTCTCTGGAATTGGTTTAACATATTCTTTAGAACTGAGTACATTTCCTTAAAGCACAATCTTTATAATTTGGAGAATGTACTGAATTTTATATTCAGTATTCTCTCTTATACCTTGGGGACCTGAAAGTTTGGCAATCCCGTTTAGTATATGTCAGGGGTGGCATGCTTTTGGTTCTTAAGGAGTTAATGATCAGAAAATTCTGACAGATTCCCCCGTTGTGAAGGGCAACATTAGAATTACTTTCTGTAATAAAAGGTATTCTTTTAAGCTCATATACTCCAGGTAACTTTGATGCTGTGTATTGCAAGTATTTTAATTGACATTGGAAGATCTTTCCAGTCCCCAGACCATTCTACCAGGTTTACTATCTCAGGTAAAATTCACCTGCTACCAAAACAATATAGGAAATCCCTTAACATGTCGTTCCATTCGGTCCTTGGTTCTGATATCCATGGGGATTCTTTTAGGTGTCCTTCATATCTGGAACTTGCAACCAATGTGTGACTTTAAATGGCTGATTTATCCTGCATAATATAATGTAATGCAGCTTGTTGAGGACAAACATTTGACTGATATGTTTTACATGGTCTCTGTACCTAGAGCAGTATAAGTTATGGTCTCCTAACATTGCATGGATGTAATACCTGTGGATTATTAGCTTGCAGATAAAACAAACTGATTATTATCACCATAGGCTCTGCCATAGTACTTCTTCACTATCTGAAGATAAGGTAAGAGTAAGTATGTGGTTGGTTGTTCTAAGGATAACAGAATATCTCCTACTATCCTGCTTATTATGTGTCTGTTGACACAATGTATAATGTGCCTCTGGTTAACACCTTCTCATCAGTATCCTGCCTATTCCAAATCTCCTATTATATTGCACATCAGTCTCTAATAAATTTGACTATACGGTTTAGCATAATCTGTACTATTTACAATATGTTTATATTTGAATGTAGGTACTGACGTGGTTGGCCTACTTATAATTTAGTAGTTGCCACAAATTCTACGGCTCATACCGATATTTCTTTTTGTCTTCATCTAATCTGTATATGATTCTTCTTGCCTTGGCCTAGGTTTATACCTCTCCTGTGACTGATCATTGCTGTATCAATTCATCCACAGTGTGAGGTATTGTTGTGAGTCTGGTTTTGCAATATATAGTCATTATTGCGCTCTGCCTCTTTCTGACAGGCAAATATTGATTTGTTTCCTGTGTCTACAGGTAAGTAAAATACATCCAGAAAGTAGTAGGATTCTCAGTGTAATTCTCCCCATGTTTAATAGCATGGTGTGACTGTTCTCATCCAACATTATCTGCTTGTTCTAGTATGATATCTGGAAGTTATGCCTTTATCAAGGTTCTGATTTGATGATGTCATCCATTGGTTTTAAATTTATATCAGAACAGAACATTATTTTTTTTAATCCATCACTAGATGGGTTCCTTATTGATTACGATAATTTGTCTAGCCTTGTTCCTCCTCTAGGTTTGGCTGTCATGGCCTTAATTCCTATCTGGCCTTTTCAGGATATTTCAGACATTTGAATGCCAGGAGGTTGCAGACCTTGCAGCCGCTAGGGTAAATTACCTTGTCTGAACAGATTTTATAACAATATCCTATTGATTACTGGTTTGAAACCAAGGAGCAACGCAGGGAAGAGAGGGCATTGAAAGAGCCAGGAGTAGGCAGGTAAAGTTTAGGTCAGGGGGCTGACCTATGGTAATTGAGGGGGAGGGTGATAAAGGGGAAGTTAAATAGCGGCCATTTTAGTGAATGGCCATTTTAACTTGAGCCTTACTTACCTGTAAATTGTGTAGGTCGGCAGGGCTCTTCTTTTTCAGCTGCAGCATGGTGTCCTTGGAAGAGATTCTGAAGGGAGTGCGGTCAATCGTGGAGGAAAAAGGCATGGCATGGCTGCAGGAGCAGCTGGGGGCACCGAACACGTCTGCTACCCCCCATGTGGTGGCTGACCGGCGGCCAGAAAGGAGATCAAGGCTGCCCCAGCGGTTCAGCCCAGGACCTGGTCCAGCAGCGCGGATGAAGAGGAGAGCGGATCAGGGCAGTGTGGCATCTTCGTCTTCGGCGACCGGGAGGCAGGAAGGTGCAGGACGTCGACCGGGGCCGCCTAGCAGACACGGCGCTGGGCCGGTGAGGTTGCAGGCCAGGAAGAGGCCTCCCTCGAAGAGCTCCCCCAGCCAGATGGCGGCGGGCGGGAAAGCAGGGAAAACAGCCGGAGTTGGAGGGAATTGGAGACAGATGGAATCAGGAGCTGTGCAAGGCGTCCAGGTGAGTCGCCCCCTGGGGGCAGCACTGAGGGGTGGGGGGGAGAGGAGGGAGCAGACGGCAGACTGACAGCGGTCCCACAAGGCACAGGTGGGGAGCAGGGCAGGAGGAGGCAGCCAGAGCAGGAATGAGGTGCAGGACAGAAGGTGCTGAAAGGGATGAGGATCATAGGAGTGGGAGTGAGGCAAGTGTCAGCGGAGCGGGGAGAGAAAGAAAGTAAGGAGCGAAGAGGAAACTGGCACGCAGAGGCGAAGGGAAAGATGTTGACAGGAGCGACAGGCACAAGGAGACAACATAGCCGGGAAGAAGGTGCACGGGATAGCAGGGCGCGGGAGGCCCGCAGGGGTCGCTCCCAGGAACAGTGGGACAACAGGAGCATGTGCAGGAGGGACTATGGGGGTATACGGAGCAGAGAGGAGAACGGGCACGGTGGTATCAGGAAGTGAGCTGAACGATGGAGGAGCAGGGAAAGGAGCACAGCGGGGAGCAGGAGTAGTAGAAGGGGGTCCAGTTCCAGGGACAGGTAGTCAGGGTACCAGCGCAGTGCTTCAGGGTCATCAGAAAGGAGTTACACAGATCGGAGGACGAAAGGGAGTGGACGGGAGGCGCTGACAAGGAACAGAGGAGGGAGTAGGAACGACAATTTGGAGCGCAGGGAAGGAGGGCAGGTGAGGCTGCAACCGTACAGACTACCCAGGTTATCTTCTCCTTGCAGGTCGCTAAGTAGGTCACCCACAAGATCAAGGCGGGAACAGGCGGACAGGAGTTGGCGTCTCCTGGATACTCTGGAGCCGGTCGAGGCGAACGGAAGGACGGCGCCCCCACGGTCATCAGCAGCCGGGGGCTTCAGCGGTGAGTCAACAACTGCACAACACTCAGGGAGTCTACTGGGGTGCTTACAATCACTATTAGAAACATGGTCTGGGGTGACAGGGTCATCTCCACAGTTCAGGAGCGTGTGGGCTGCGGAGGGCAGTCAGGACATGGGGGTTAGACCTACAGGGGCAGCATAGAATGGGGGTGGCGAGAGCGCCGTGGAACCGGTTCAGGGGACAGAAGAAGGACCAAGAGAGCAATTAGAGCGTGTGGGGAAATATCTGACGCAGCGCGGCAAAACGTGCACGTCTCCTTTGAGGGACCATTAGGGTGTCATTTAAAAGCTGAGGTTAAGGAGAAAATTTGGAAAGGGGACTTTGTGGAGATGTTTTCACTACTCCCCTTAGAAGAGTTTTTAGACCTAAAAGAGGAGGATAAGAAGGAGGAAGAAGAAAAAAGGCAGAGGTATTGGAAGATACCCAAGACTTTTGGGAACTGGTTGAGGGCCTTTTGTATTTTGGCGAGCGTAATTGGGGAAAAGTGCCCGGATCGCTGCTCGCAGCTTTTTTGTTATTTAGACGGTATAGGGGACGCATATTGGATATACGGGGGATTAGCATGGTGGAGATATGACGAACAGTTTCATCAGAGGCTGGCAGCAAATCCGTCAATGCGGTGGGACCAGATGGACCTGCCGTTAAGGATGAGGCTGATGATGGCAGAAAAGAATGCTCCCTTTCTCAGAGCGGCCGGCGCGGGCCCGAGCGGGACCATGTCGGCAGGAAAGAAGAAAGGTTTCTGCTGGCTTTATAATGAGGGACAGTGCAAGTGGGGTACATCATGCAGATTCAAGCATGAGTGCTCCTGTTGCGGGGGTAACCACGGAGTCGCAAGATGCTTTAAGAAAGGAAAACCAAATGCGGGAGGGGGTCCCACCGGTTCAACAGCCACCACAACTGCGGCTGGGGGCGTCTCTGGTGAGGGCAGGCACGATGCTGCCTTGGTTAAAACAATACGCTAATTATGAAGTGGCAAGATTCTTATGGCTAGGTTTTACGGAGGGTTTCGAGATTCCATTTCAGGATAAGGGTCAGGGTAAGTTATGCAGGAATCTTCGGTCGGTAAGGGAGCATCCAGGGGTAGCTCAAGAAAAGTTGTACAGTTGGGGAGGATGGCGGGGCCATTTGCCTCCCCGCCATTGGAGGGTTTGAGAGTGTCTCCACTTGGGGTGGTAAAGGAGGCAGTTAAATTCCGCATAATACATAATTTATCGTACCCAAAAGGGACATCGGTGAATGATATCGATGTAGCCCTGTGTTCTGTTTCTTATACATAAGGAAAGCAGGTCACGGGCACTGATGGCGAAAGTGGATGTGGAAGCGGCGTTCAGGTCGCATTATATCAGAGTGTCGGTAGACATGAAAGAAGACCTGGGGGTATGGGCGAGTTTTTTGCAAGAGTTTAACGGGAGAGTGTTTTTTCAGGATGCTGTGGGGTCCTCGGAGGATGTGGGCTTGTTTACTGATGCATCGGGTAGCGTCGGGTTCAGGGCGTACCTAGTGGGAAAATGGTGCGCGTAGAGGTGGCCGGAGGCCTGGAGAGCGAGCCCGTTGATTAGGAACATGGCGTTTTTGGAATTTTTCCCGGTGGTCGTAGCGGTTGCATTATGGGGTTCGGAGTTGGCCAATAAGAAAGTGGTGTTCAATTCAGATAACATGGCGGTGGTACAGGCGATCAACGGGTTATCTGCTTCATCGTGGCCGGTGGTACGGTTGCTAAGACAACTAGTACTCTTATGCATGTCGTTTAATATTGTGTTTCGGGCTAGACATATTCCGGGGCTGACCAATGTAGTAGCTGATGCGCTGTCTCGTTTACAGTGGGAGCGTTTTCGGGAGGCAGCGCCGGATGCGGTGGAAACGGGACAAGCTTGTCCAGCAGAGATGTGGCAACTTGGGACGTCCTGCTTGGGGAGTACATAAAGAAGTCTTTGGCGCATGGAACTTGGTCCTCATATGTCAAGGTTTGGGAAGAGACAATGCAACAGTTAGGGGCAGAGGGCTCAGCAAACAATCGGCTGGACGTGCTGTTGTGGATTTTATGCGAAGCAACCATCGCCATCGATGGTGGATAGGGACTTGTCAGCATTAACATTCCTGTTCAAGTTCAATGGCTGGGATGACGTGACGAAGCATTTTGTAGTGAGGCAAGCGGTACGGGGATTTAAGAAGGGTAAGAAAACAAGAGATGCGAGGAGGCCAGTTTCTTTCACGGTATTGCAAGGGTTGATAGGCAAGCTTCCGGAGTTATGTTTTTCCAAGTTCGAAGTGGTGTTGTTTAAGGTAGCATTTTCTTGGGCCTTTTTTGGGGCATTTCGAATAGGGGAATTGGTTAGCGCCAACAAGAAAGGTGTTGGTGGACTCAGGATGGACGACGTGACGGTTTGCGGGGACAGGGTAAAGATACGGATGGTTCGCTCGAAGGCAGATGTCTTCGGGAAAGGTTGTAGGGTAACATTATTCGAATTACCGGGGTCTGAGTTGTGTCCAGTGGCGAGTGGGGCCGAGATTTTGGAAAACCGTCTGGAGGTACAAGGATGTTTCTTGATACATGCTGATGGCACAGCAGTGTCGCGCTTCCAATTTGTGAGGGTTTTACGGTTGGGCTTACAGAAGTTGGGACTGGAGCCTATGCAGTTCTGAACACATTAATTCCGTATAGGAGCGCGACTGAAGCGGCGCGCTTGGGACTAGGAGACGAGCAGATTAAACGGATCGGGAGATGGGAATCATTAAGGTTCCGCTCGTATGTACGGCCAAATAGACTGGTATGAGGAGGTGGACAATGTGGGGTGAGTTGGAGAGAGTATATGCTGCTTTATTGCTGTTGTGTTTTCTTTTAGGTTGGACGGTGTGGATAATTGGCCATTCGTATATCTATTGGGCACAGAAGAGGGCTGCAGTTCGAAGAAGCGGACCACAGCTGGGTTTTCATGTGGACCGGGTGGCGTTGTTATGGTTTGGTTATCGGGGGTTTGATTAGCAGCACATTAGTATAGCGTTGTTTCAAAAGGTTGCGAAGGAGGCATTACCAAAGGTGGTAGTAGTTCATGGGGGGGAGGGAGAGGGGAAAACGACTTAGGTTTGGTCCCCCAACGTGAACTGGTTTAAAGAATGAAGCAGGATGTGGATCGACTGACGGGGCTGATCCGTGGCGTAAGGGTGGTATGGTCGGAGATGGTGCCTCGGTTGAACTGGAGACACGCCAGGGATTCAGCTGCTGTTGCTCGATGTTGGGGTAAGGTTAACAAGACCATGGCGGTGTTTGTTCGTAGGTTAGGAGGGGTAGTGGTGCGCCATCGGGAATTGGAAGAGAAGTTACCCGGGTACTTTCGATCAGATGGGGTGCACCTGTCGGATGTGACCTGTTTAACTTAGGTTTGCAGGAAGGTATAGCGCAAGCCCTGTTTTTGTGTGGTGGGGGTCGCCCATGTCCTTAAGGGGTCAAGGCAAGTGCTATGGCACAAAAAAGGTCTTGGCTAAACAGGAAGTTTGGTGGATTAGGAAATTGGTAGGCCAAGGTCTAGGCTGGAGTAGGCCAGAGTTAAAAGTGTGGAGGTAGGTTTGAGCCCATTGGTGGATACGAACCAAGGGGTGTAGGGGTGTCTGGGTACACCCCTGCAGTTAGACAAATGGAGGTGGGGCATCTTGGTAGGCCGTGAGTAACAATGTTATGTATTATTGGTTATGTTAATATTTGTTCTTTGGTAGGGTCATTGTCGGGGGTATGGTACAGGAGAGAGCGGAACGAAAGGAGTACTGTTGACAATGACCCTAAATTGTTAATTTATATTAATTAATAAAGCTGTGGCCTTTATACTCCAACAGAATTTATTGGTGTCTGAGTGTTATTAAAGTTAGAGGTGGGCACATGCCGAATAACAACTGTGCAACAATGTCATGGCTTTTTAAAAGTCTTCTAAGGTTTATGCAGCCCAATAATGGTTTTATAACTATTAGCGGTTTTTGAACTCTGTCCCTCCCTCTATATATTCAGCTTGGGTATTACCCATGAGTAAATGCTGCCATGAATAATGGTCAGGAAAAAGGAAACTTTGCTTCATACTTACCGTAATTTTATTTTCCTGATAATTTATTCATGACAGCATTACGTTCCCACCCATATACTAGAAGAGTTACGAAGCTAGATAAAGACTGCCTGATGGAAAGGGGGAGGATCTATTTATACCAGTTTCAGAGTTCTGTTTCCTGTCCTTTCTGCTATGAGGGGAGGAGCTAACCCATGAGTAAATGCTACCATGAATAAATTATCAGGAAAAGAAAATTATGGTAAGTATGAAGCAAATGTTCCTTTACTTTTCTCTCTTTCGGCTGTAGTGCACACATATGAGATTCATTCAATATAAATTTTACTTCTTGTCTCTATGTAATCTGTGGTGTTCACCAAATGTGAGGCTTAGTTGATGTTGCTATAGGACTGGGTACTTACCTGTCCTCGTCTTGAGATCGAGGAGTGTGACGTCATCATGCTCTTTTTCGGCTTGGAACTGGGCAACTATTTAAATGTTTGTTTATTTTTTCTGCACTTTCTTGAGAAAAGTCCCAGGGATGACTAAAACGGTGTGGCAAACATAACCTCGCTATTGGCTCCTGGAGGAGCCTGCTTGCCAGCCTCCTGCCTCAGGACTATGGGCCTTGCAAGGTACACTGTAAAATACACTTTAAAAGGCTATGTTCATGTGATTTGGGATTATATTGTTCAGGAACCGAACAACCGCACGAACCAGAGACCACCCGTGTGCTTGTTAAGCCCAATTGACACCTTGTAAAGAGTTCCACCAAAGTAAAAGGGGAAACAGAGCCAAATAAGGTACACTGAGAGAACGGGGGATAACCCCAAATGTAACGTAGAAAGGCAAGAAATGGTGTACCTAGGAAAATAGTAAACTGTAAGTACGGGAATTAATGTCTAAATCTACAAGGAGAATGTCGATCAAAGTACTCTACTGATAAAACTGAAGAAAAATGTATACATTTTATTATGAATACATATGTCAAAGAAAACCAAAAGTGCTAATGTACACACAAAAAAGAAATAAGTGAACCTAAAAATAGGTGCTAAAACTGTTACCCATGAAAAGAGTAACCTAAATACTATAGAAACAAATGTTCCAATGGTACAGACTAAATAGTCCATTTGGCACTGCGTATGAAATCTGCAGATAAGGGTATGCAAAAAGGTATCTAAATATTGATTCCCAAATGCTATCTCTACTAATAATAACTTCCCTTACAATTACTTCATATAGAGAGATCCTTATTGGTGCTAGAGACACTGGGTAGGGGATATTGCTATGTGCAAGAACAATAGCAGATTACTATGGTAAGTATAATGAAGAGATACAGGTGAAACAGATTTTTATTATTAGTCACAGCCTTCTGTCACTCAGCTCATGTCTTCTGTGCCCGATAAGTGCCTATGTAGGTATTAAAACTGCCAGTATTAATAAACTGTGTTCTAATTGTTTGCCTTGGTTGCCGCAATTCGTATGAATGATGACGAGGTGGTGGCCATCTTGTTCGCATGAACGCAGGCAGCGGTGTTTGGTCGTCGAGTTCATGGGACTGAAATCGGACACAAACTCTCGAACACCGCTGGACTTCCATAATCACCTGTGTTCAGTTTTATACAACTTAGAAGGGCACTGTTCGATGGAATCGTTCCCACGAACAAGGTGAACAAGCTACACATGTTAACTATGGATTCTGTTCGGTATTTTATGCACTTTTATACTCCAGAAAGAGACCAATTGTTAGCACTGATTTCATGGAACTGTTTTGGGCATAGGACCATGTGTGCGGTCAGTCAAATAATTGACTTCCATGGAAAAACCGAACCACTGAACCGATCTGGGTGATTTTTGGATATGTTGGTCACCCAGATCGGGACTATCTGAGAATGTTACTGGGGTTTGTTGAGTTTCTATGGTTTTTGGGATGTTTATAAAGTGTATGTTTTTTGTACCTGATAGATAATTTAATTATGTGTTTGCTTCTCAGATAGTTATCTCTCAGACACAAAGGATCACGGGAGGAATTTCCCTGTATTCTTGTACTGAAAACCCCTTGTAGGGGCTTTTGCATAAAAGGTCATGTGTGGCCTCCAATAAAGCAGATTACTTCCCAGAATTAAGGCTCGGCTCATGTGTGGGGGGTATTGCGATACTGCTCTTTTGATTATTGTATCTGCTATACTCTCTTGGAGGAGAGGTCTTCCCACTGGGAGCTGGAGCCAGGTGGTGGTCCAGGATGGGAAGTGATGGCTTACAGTGCTTATAGTGTCCGGTGTGGTGCTTATAGTACTCGGTGATATTAGGAAGCACGATTGGCAGAGGTACCAAGTCGGAATGCCAGGTGGTCCGCCACAAAACAGTGATACTGACTATGTGCTTCGATGCAAGTTGCTGAAAAATAAAAGCATTCTTGATTGTTATTAAGTCTCCTAAATGCACTCTTACATGTGTAATATAAATTTGGTTGGAGATTTTGCACCTGGAGCAAGTACCATTGTAATAGTGAAACATTGAGTGCAGATATGTATGTATATATACACATACAAACACAAAGTTTTATTTGTGGTTATATCTAAAAATAGCTTGCATAAACTGCAGTCCTCTTGTTTGCTACCTTTGTAAGCCCTCCCATTCTTCTCCAGTCGAGACTTTTTGTGGCTGTCCAATCACACATTTCCCATAATTCAGCTCAATGAGAAGTCTTTGCAAGGCAGGTGCGCTGAGCAATTGTCTGTCTCTTGAAGTTAGCTCCACTTTGCTAAACAAACCAGGACAGTTTCTCTACTTAAAAGTCATGGTGGATGTAACAAAGTTAATTTATAAAAGTAAATAAAATAAAATATATATAAAAACACAGAGCACTATTAAAGTGAGTAAAGAATACATAAATGTGCGTTCCCTGGTATACACTAATACACCCAGAAAAAAAATGAAATATAAAAAGATATACTCGTGTTTTCATATATATTTGGTATATTTAATTTGAGTGAAAATTTCTTTTTTAAATCTGCACTTTTTATAAACTTAAAAAAATAAAATAAAAAAAAAGACATTCTTAACAGACATTTTAGCATGATAAAATATTTTAGGGGTTCAAAGTATCCCTTTAAGTCTCTTGTGATGTGTCAAAACCGAGGGTCAGATAGGACTGAAAAAAAAGTGGACCCACCTTAGAATGGTAAATTGATAAGAATAATAATGAGGGTGGGCAACAAATGAACTGTGATGACCAGGAAAAGGAAGGCTACTACATATATATATATATATATATATATAAACCAGAAAGCTCTTGCACTCCAACCAAACAGTTATTCAATACCTGGTGCGCTGGTAGCTTGAACATATAAATAGAAAAAATACCGGCACTCCTAGGCTTTCCAAGTAAGGATTCTTTATACCATTGAATTATATCTACGTTTCAGCTCCATTGTAGAGCTTTCATCAGGACAAAGCTCTACAATGGAGCTGAACGTCGATATCTCTCTGGAATAAAATCCTTACTAAAGCCTTATATTGTGTGTGTGTGTGTGTGTGTGTGTGTGTGTGTGTGTGTGTATATATATATATATATATATATATATATATATATACACACACACACGCAGATACAGTACAGTGCTAAAATTAGTACTACATTTAGGAGTTGTGAAATCTATGGTTGGAAGAAATGTATTTAGCCAAAATTACAATTTAGAGCAGATCTTTAATTTGTGGTATTTTATGTGTATATTGCAAAGACTTTCAAAAGTGACAATTTTGCTCAAGGTGCAGTGGAATGTAGGTATGCTTACTTGAAGCTGTCCTTAGTGGCTGCCACCATCCTACAGACTATCTTCAGCTCCTGGAGCTTCATCCGCCAGGAGATGCCAGAGTACAACACTGACTTCTATAGAGGATCCCAGTAGCCTTCATAGATCACATATCATGATGGGAGAGACGATGCCTCATTTCCACTGCCATAGCTTGCAACAACTGCTGGGATTTGACAGCGCAGCTTCAACTTTTGTCAACATCAGGAATACTCTTATGAGGAAGTAGTCATATATCACATCACAGAAAGCATAACCATCTTATATAGAGCATATATTTATAAAATACTTAAAAGTGACATAGCTTCTTTATAGATAATGAGATGAAAACACTCAGAATGCATTAACCCATAGCACACATGAGGTGGACGACACGCCAGTAACATGGTGTATATTACAGAAATAAATACAAACACAAAATATGTGAATACACATTAACTCTTACCTTTATAAAATGTGGTCTGATAAGCAGTGCTTGGGATGAAAGAGGCAGAAAGCACAGTTGTAATCAAAATTAGTTTATCCAAAAATATTAAATAATTTGAAAAGCTTATACAGAAATCTTAAATTCAGGGTCCATGTTATGTTATTCCTCGGAAGAAAGAATTCCACACAGAGACACACATGCCCTAATAATAAAAATAAATTAAAAAATAAACAAATTCAAGTAAATATACATTTGTTATCAAAATTATTCAACCCCTATTGGAAATCATTATTTTTGTGTCAAAATTTACAGACTTTCAGCTGTTTGTAATGAACAAATCAAACAAATACAATTGAAATAGCTCAACACAATGAATGTTTCAAGTAGTTTCCCTATATTCAAATGAAAATGCAACTTATAATGACTTTTCCAGTCTCAAATTTATAAAACAGTGGATAAAAGTGATAATTTAATAAACGATTTTATAAAACCCCGTAGTTGTAGATTATAGAAATGGTTTAACTGACACTTATCACATTTATTATATTATTTATGTAGTCAAACCATTTTAGAATGATTCACTTCATACCTAGCATCCAACTGATGCCTCTACAACCTATAGAAAAGCCAGAAGCCTTCTGATAAGATAAACCCAGAGATGCAGGTCTAAGCTCTCTGGCTGAGAGTGATCAGCTGATGCTCTCAGCCAATGATCTAGCCCTACATTGCAGGTCTTCGCTCAGGAGAGCGAACAGCAGCTCTTAAGCAAGCTCTACAATAGGGGGCAACAACTGAATCTGTCAGAGTGATCACCTAGCTTGCAGGGGCCTGATTCCTCAGAGGGGGACTGCCTGGGATGTCATCATCTAGCCCCCCCCTCCCTTCACACCATGCCTCCCTAAATATAGTAAAATCTTACTTGTATTCAAGTCTGCAGCTGCTGCCTCTGTCTGTGAACTGCCTCTGACATCAGAAGTGATTCTCTTAGCCAATCACAATGATTTCCCATAGGATTGGCTGAGACTGTTAAGGAGGCAGATCAGGGGGAGAGCCAGGACAAGTCAAACACAGCCCTGGTCAATCAGCATCTCCTCATTGAGATGCATTAAATCAATGCATCTCTATGAGAAAAGTTCAGTGTCTCCATGCAGAGGGTGGAGAAACAATGGCAGTGCTGGAGTAATCACTAGCCTGTAATGTAAACACTGATATTTTTTTTTCTGAAAAGACAGTGTTTACTGCAAAAAGCCTGAAGGGAATGATTCTACTCACCAGAACAAATACAATAAGCTGAAGTTGTTCTGGTGACTATAGTGTCCCTTTAAATTTAAAATGGTCTTTGAATTCACACTTTAGTGAATAATCCTGATAGTCTACCTTCTTTTTGGCTGCCAATAAATCTACATAAATTTTTTTATTGCATACATAAAGTTCCTAATGTTCTCCAAAATAAAAATTGTTTTAGTGACATTGGTTGTAGGTAGAAGAGGGAAGACACCACAAAGGGATGGGGGGGAGGGGGGGAATCACCATATTTGTTTGCAAAGATAAGTTATTTTAAGTATCCTTGTAAAATGCACCACTGCAGGGAAGCCCAAGTCTTCAGAGCTAGTACTATATGAAGTACTAACGGAGTGCATGGACTGTGTGAGTGAACCCATATGGGACATGAGAAAGAGACAGACAACACAGAAAAGTAGTATACACTCTATATATTCCCCAGCAAGCTACAAGTAGGACTTGACTGGGACAGCTATTTTCTAGCTCTCACACTGCTTATGTCACCACCCTGTTGCCCAGTTTGGAATTTCTGCAGAGGGAAAATATCTCCAAGGGTAACATGCTTTTTTTTTTTTAAATCTTCCAAGGCTGTGTCTATGCTGTTCATTAAAGAAAACACTGCTTTTAAATATACTTTTTTTATGGGCATAGTGGATAGGGTATAATGGAGTGATGTGCTGCCATATTGAAAAACTATGAAATTAGACATTTGCATCACAGCAAAAAGAATAAGCCATTGGTCTCAAAAAGATCAGTTTTATTATTTATCTGTATTAGCATTGACAATCTGCTACACATACATATTACTTTCATAATTAAATACATAATCGTTTCATTAGAACAAGCAGGAGGGCAAGAGAAAAAAATGTGGATGGCACATTTGGTTAACTTTTATTTAAAACTTGGAATCAAATAATTGTTTGCTCATGAACTATTTTTGTTGTAATTACATATCAAATACACTATGTACTACAATCAATTTTACCAAAGTAGTTTATGGATTACTGCTACAATACTTTGTGTACTCTGCAGAAAAGTCAAAAGAGGTAATGTGGTAGCAGAATACAGTACAGTGTAATAGTGGCTCTAGTGACAATGGACATTTGTATATACTACTTGGTAAGCAACAAGGCTACAGAATTCACAGCCACAACTGATACAGCATGTCTACAATATTAATTACTGCAGCTTCAGTGCATATCAACTGTGCCCTAAAGTATTTCAATAAAGTATTCTTACATTATAAAATGTTGGAGTATATTAACACTGTTTCAAGTTAACTCCTACTCCTCTTGCTAGCTATGTACTGTAAACATATGCAGAATAGGAGACTTCAAACCAAGGCATGACAGTGAGTGCTTACAATGGTCACTTAAGTGAGGTTTGTAACCTGAGGGCAAGATGACTTACAAACAGAAAAGACAAAACAAACACAAATAAAAAAGATAAAGTACTATGCAGTGAGTGTCTGTGGTATAAGAGGAGCCATGATTCTTAAGATTGCTTCCTTTGTATGTAATAATGGCTCTGTTCCATGGAAGTAATATTTTGGAACTAAGGCTTGACGTTTGTGAGGCCAATGTGGATTAGGCCATCACTGGATTTGATGTCACTGCAGTGCTTTTACAAGATATAGTTTATCTCCATGCTCACTAGTGAAGATGGGTGCTTTTTTGTAATGTTCCACTAGTTCATCCATGCTCTTAAATCGTCGTTGCCCAATGCAATAAACATTGTCCACCAGCTGCACTTTAAAGTGTTTATTCTTTCCTGATGCTTTTAAAGATATGGAAAAGTCACTGGGCTGTGGAAGAAAAGTAAGACCATATATTAAAAGTGCAATATAAAAAAAGTGTGCCTGTTACACAAACAAATGTATACACTACTTCTAAATCAAGAAGTTAGCAAAACATGATTATTCCAAAATAATGCATGTCCCAATCAAGGTGCTGCTCCAAAAATAAAGGAACCCTAATAAATTATACATTATGAATGTAAAGATGGTGGCACCTTTTGTCTTTCATATATATATATATATTTATTTCTTTATTTTTGTCGTGACATATGCGATAGGAAATAAAACAGTCAGACACAGAGTGGCTTGCGCAGAAGCCGATATGATCAAAATGCTCAATTGCCCTCTGGGTACATGGCTAGAATATGAGTAAACCGTCACGATTTTTACCTTGTGATATAAAATACTTAATACATAATAAGAAATAGAACCACATAAATAAGACGTTGAGAAAAGGTTATGTACCATTGAATGAGGTAGTTACCCCTCAAACTGTTCCCTTAAGTCCCAAACTTTGTGGAATGAGGTCATTGTGTTTCGTACCTGCGCTGTTAGCTTATCCATCAAGTAATTATCCCTAAGCTTTGTTATGATCAGGTCTGTGTGGGGTGTTGCTGGTTTTCCGGTTTTGAGCTAAGGCGCTGCGGGCTGCTATGTATACCGTATTTAGTAATCTTTGTGTATGCTTATCCAATCCTTCGGTAGGCCTGGACAAGAGGCATGCCCAGGGGTCTAGTGTGAGCCTTATTTCTATGATACGAGAGCTGAGGTCCACCACACCCCACCAATACTCTTGGACCACATGTGAATGTAGCTGCCCTTGTTCCCGCACAGGCACCATGTGGTGCTGGCATTCATGTGGTGCTGTACCAATGGAATAACGTCTTGTACGCTTGTTCCTGCAGTGTGGTTCAAATGGAGGCTTTCGCACAGGCCTCCCATATGTCCCTCCACTCCGTCACCTCCAGTGTCTCCCCCAGGTCCTCCTCCCAACGATTTGTGTATCGCCTCTGATTCTGAGCTCAGGTGGTCATAGAGTAGGGAGATTAGCCTTTTGAGTTCTCCTTGAGGCATATGTTTTCGAAAAAGGTTTTTGCATCATCGGTTAGTGCAAAGTCCCTGAGCTGCATGTAACGAAAGAAGTCTCGAGGTTTCATGTCTGCTAGTGTGCGTAAGTGTCCGTATGTCACTACCTTGTCATTAACATAAAGGTGTATGTATCGTTGCAGTCCCGTGGCTTCGATGACCTTAAAGTCTCTTGCCCTCATACCTGGGGGGGCTCTATTCTTCAGCACTGGGGTCAAGGGTGAAGGGTTGTGAGCGAACTTGTATTTCTGAGCTACCTTGTCCCATATGTCGTAGGAGTTTAGGATGGACGGGCAGGTTGTTCTGGAGAGTGCCCTGTGTTCCCTTGGGGACCATATGTAAAACTGGGGTAGGTCCGCGCACGTTAATAGTGATTCGATGTCCACCCACCGATGTCCTTCCAGAAGGAAGTGCCAGTGGGCAACCTGAGCCAATTGCGCCACCAGGTTATATAGGAATAGGTGGGGTAGCCCCAGGACCACCCTGGGTGGGCCACCCTGGGTCGCTTCCTCTGCCAGATGAAAGTGTCAATGGCCTTCTGGATGTGAGCCAAGGCACTGGAACAGCCTGGGACATGAAAAGTAGTCTAGGCATGATGTTCATTTTCACGGAGTGCAGGCGTCCCAGCCAGGATATTGGCTTGTCTGTCCAGTTGTCTAGGTCCCTTTTGAGTGTGGTGAATAAGGGTGTGTAGTTGTGCCTGTAAAGAGCCGCGGGGTCTGCTGTGAGTTGTACCCCCAGGTAGGTGAATGCGTCTGTGGCAATCTTAATCTGATGTGTTTGTCTGATGCACGTTACGTCCTGGCCTGTCATGTTGATGGGCATTGATATTGATTTGTTGAGGTTTACTCTATAACTCGATACCGCCCTGTATTCTTCTACTAGCAGCGTGATTAGTCTGGTCATGGACCTTATTGGGTCCGTGATGGTCAGCAATACATCGTCGGCGTAGGTCTTTCATATTTTATATAAGAGTATAATCAAACTTCTCGTTTGCACCTCGCTCTGTCCCGGGGCCTCATTACAGGGTTCCAGTTAAAGGGACACTATAGTCACTAGAACAACTAAAGCTTAATGTAGTTGTTCTGGCGAGTATAATCATTGTATGCAGGCATTTTCATGAAAAGGCAGTGTTTACATTGCTCCTAGGAACACCTCAAGGTGGCCACTCCTCAGATGGCTACTGGAGGTGCTTCCCGGCTCAGGGCTGCACAGTTGGCAGCAGTGCCGTTCAGCGTCTCCACGCTCTGCATGGGGACACTGAATTTTCTTCATAGAGATGTATTAGCGTCAAAATGGTGTTTGGCCCCGCCCCTTGCCGTTTTAGTCAATCCAATGCTTTTCCCATTGGGGGCCAGCGGCGACGGATCCACGCAGCGCTGGAAATAAGGTGAGTTTTATTAATGGTGAGTTAAACACTATAGGATCAGGAATACATGTTTGTGGTCCTGACCCTGTAGTGTTCCTTTAAACCTTGCACTGCAGAGAAGCCCAAGAGGTTAATTGTACTGTAAGTGGGCTAATGTGATAATAGTAGCCATTAAAACATTAGGTTGGTAAAGAACAAGACTTGCTAAATATGGGCTGTTGCAAGCATACAAAATATATATTCATACCTTTTAATGGGTCACTATAGTCACCTGAACAACTTTAGCTTAATGAAGCAGTTTTGGTGTATAGAACATGCCCCTGCAGCCTCACTGCTCAATCCTCTGCCATTTAGGAGTTAAATCCCTTTGTTTATGAACCCTAGTCCCACCTCCCTGCATGTGACTTGCACAGCCTTCCATAAACACTTCCTGTAAAGAGAGCCCTATTTAGGCTTTCTTTATTGCAAGTTCTGTTTAATTAAGATTTTCGTATCCCCTGCTATGTTAATAGCTTGCTAGACCCTGCAAGAGCCTCCTGTATGTGATTAAAGTTCAATTTAGAGATTGATATACAATTATTTAAGGTAAATTACATCTGTTTGAAAGTGAAACCAGTTTTTTTTTGTCATGCAGGCTCTGTCAATCATAGCCAGGGGAGGTGTGGCTAGGGCTGCATAAACAGAAACAAAGTGATTTAAAGGACCACTATAGTGCCAGGAAAACATACTCGTTTTCCTGGCACTATAGTGCCCTGAGGGTGCCCCCACCCTCAGGGACCCCCTCCCGCCCGGCTCTGGAAGGGGGAAAGGTGTTTAAACTTACCTTTTTCCAGCGCTGGGCGGAGAGCTCTCCTCCTCCTCTCCGCCTCCGTTACGCCCCGCCGGCTGAATGCGCACGCGCGGCAAGAGCTGCGCGCGCATTCAACCCGTCGCATAGGAAAGCATTTACAATGCTTTCCTATGGACGCTTGCGTGCTCTCACTGTGAAAATCACAGTGAGAAGCACGCAAGCGCCTCTAGTGGCTGTCAATGAGACAGCCACTAGAGGATTTGGGGGAAGGCTTAACCCATTCATAAACATAGCAGTTTCTCTGAAACTGCTATGTTTATAAAAAAAATGGGTTAACCCTAGAAGGACCTGGCACCCAGACTACTTCATTAAGCTGAAGTGGTCTGGGTGCCTAGAGTGGTCCTTTAACTCCTAAATGAATTGAGCACTAAAACTGCTTTATTTAGCTAAAGTAATTTAGGTGACTAATAGTATTTTAAGTGAGGTGATTTAAAAAAAGAAAAAAAAACTGAGCTTTGAAGTTTTTTTTCTTTCTTTCTAAAGTTCAGCATGCCATATTGTGTATTTTGTATCAAGTGGTCTCAGCAGCACACTTGATGGATGACAGGTTCTCAATCATTATGCCGACTAATTTTGTAGAATTGCTAATATTTGCCACTAATAAATTAAAGGAAAACTAATATTTTTTCATTATTTAAAATAAAAGATTAAACATATAATAGTCTCTGTATGTAGTATATTGTAAGATACCTCTTTTCAGTGCATTATTGTTTGGCTTACTCTTTCTCGAGGAGGTGGAGATTACCAAGACCTCTTTTGTTAGCAGCACAGCCTATCTGACCAAAAATTGTGCAAGTGAGTGAGTTAGCATGCATTCACATATGCTGACACCATGCACACGTGCCAGATGTCTCAAAAATGCATTTCTGGCCAAAGGAAGCATAATTTAGGAAATAGACTGGAAAAAAATTCAAGAATATACACAATCTTGCAACAAATACTGTATATGTGCAATTCACTTACTACAGTTAATGGATGTGTTCTAATAATCATGAGGTGTTTTGTCAAATGCTGGTAAGTAAAATCTAGGAGCAAAAACTAGCTGATGAACCATAATGGATTTGTGCATCAACAAGCAGGACGAAGGGGCAGTTCAAACATCAACATTTGTACAACAAGATGGAGGAAATCTTGAGGTGGCTGTTCCCAGAGATGTCAGTACCGTAACACCAGCCAAATAGAGCTGTATTTCTTGTAGCACAGACAAATACAACTACCCACCATTGCATATTGTTTCAATGCATGAGCTGTGCTTCACAGTACCAGAAGAAATACAACTGCATTCACACTAGACACCAAGGATATTGTACCCACTTGAAGATGGGTTAATGCTCACTGGCTCTTTCAATCACATTTAATCATTTCTATACACACAGACAGAGTTGAACTTTTAGCTGGGCATTGACATGCTTGTATGCAAAGTATAACGCACAAAACTATTGATATATTAATTTACTTAACCATTTACCATTCCAATTATTTTTACATACCTATTGATTTTTTTTCTAATGCACTTGAAGCTTTAGAATCTGAATAATGGTGTTATATTGCAGATTTTATTTGATATAGCATGGTGTCCATATCTACACATATATTCAATTGTACTGTCATGCCATGTTACTGGTCCCTTTAATTCACATGCAGCCAGCTCTCTCCAAGTCATTTCTGTGTGTACACCAAGTGACTCTAAATCCACTTTGAAATTCCTACTTCAGTGACTCGATCACTAACTCTCCACACACATATACATTTGTATTTACACACTCACTGACCTTCTACAATGGCAAAACTGGTATTCACTTCAATTTAAGTTTTTCATCTCTTTTTTGAATCCACCGCAGAAGCAAACACTGTTTTAAAGGCTGAGCTTGATGGACTATTTTTCAGTCTATTTTACTTTGTCGCTCGATCCTCTGCTTACACCTCTATGCATTCAACATAAAAGAGGCCTATGCTGAAAATCGGCTGACAGGTAACAGAAGGGCCAAAGTTTTAATGAATGCTAAATTAACTTATTAACATTTACCAGCACAACATATAAATCAAATATAATTTAAACCTAAGCTTTATGTACACTTTAACTGAAAACATTTTATGAATAATTCTAAATGTAAACACATTTGCCTTTATAAATTTAATATATTACTCACTTTTATATTGATATATACTGAATCTAATGATTAGCTGTGCCCGGATCTTAATCAAAACTCTACACGCCTAAAATTAATGGGATTAGGTTTGTCACATACAATTTTGACTACAATATAAGAACAAAATGCCAGATATGTGTATACCAATGATATAATAAATAAATCACAGTTTCAAATAAGAGAGAAATTAAATACTACTCACCGAAGACTCACTGTCTCTAATAAGAAAGTCTCCCTCCATTCCTCTTTCATTCAGAGCACATTCTGCTTGATGTCTGGTAATGCCCCCATAATACCATCCTTTACCAGCAAAACGTCCTATGCAAGAAGGCCCTGTGTAGCTTATTTGATTAATATGTGGAGTGTTGATGGATGGACCATCATTCAAAATTACAACATAGTTTTTTGGAACAAGACCAATTTGCCCACTGGAGTTTTTACATTTCCACCATTCAGGGTCATTTTCTGGTTTCTCAATGACTTCCATAATTTCACCTTTTTCAAAGTTCAGCTCTTCTTCCGTTACAGAACTGAATGGGTATAGTGTCTGAACAATATGGAGGACTTTAGTGTTTTGACCATTGCTCACACAGGCCCCTTTCCTTAAACTAAGAAAACTAGGGGAGTCTGCTGTTGCTTCATCAACTTCCTCCACAACGTAGTTTGAAGGAAACCACCCAACTTGTCCATTGTAAGCCCCACGCCACCAACCATCACTACATTTTTCCATAACGATGACCCTTGATCCTTTCACAAGAGACAGTTCATCATCTCTTTCTGCTATATATGCAAACTTTACATATGCTGGAATGTTTAAATCATAGATTCGGTCAGCATTACTACCATTGGATGGGTACTCTGCATCAGTGCTAGGGGTGGGTGATGCATCTCTGTTGCTGGTCTTTCTTTTTGTTTTCCCTAGGCCTGAAAAAATAAGATTTATTTTACTGTTATCTTTGCAACATGCTTTTAAAATGAAAATGATAAAGCACTTATATGAAAGCAGGTTAAAATAATCCTTTAGTAATAAAACTGATAAACAGATGAGATAGAATTTATTGTTTGAGACATTCACAGATTATATGGTATACACCTTAGCCCGTGGTCATATTATGTATCTACCCAGCTTTGTTTATTGCATATCTCACACCAATTATCACTGCAGATCTAAAGATAGCCCATCAGAGCTGTTAATGAAGCACCTGGAATGCTCCATTTTGGCTGCCTGATACCAGTTTTATTCATCATGCACATGTGGAAATGGTACACACACTTTGAGCTGAGCTCTCTCCTTCCTGGAAAGAGTGCCAAGCCATGAAGCATACATGTGTGGATCATTGCTTTAACAATCACAGCACCTGGCCTGGTTCACTAAATAGGAAACCGTTCTAGAAAATTACTAAATTACAAGGACCACAAAGGACATCTCTCAGGGCAAATCTACAAAATAGTTATGTCCCGGAGTTCTTGCCGATGGTAACAAACATTTTACATCAGGCACTTATTAAAAGAAAACACCATAACTACTATAGCCTACTGTACATGAATTAAAGAAATCTAGTAAAGATCCCAGGTTGCACCTTCTCAGATGTCAGCCAGCCAGATGCAGTGGCAGAACTAATGTATAGAGGGTCGAGGTGCAAGAATTTTTTTGGGGCCGCCTCTTGCACAAAGGTTGCCCCATCTGTTTAACTCCCACATTGCTATGCATGCTGGTGATTTACCATTAGCCCAGGGCTCGACAAATCCCAGGTGCTAGGTCGCCATGGTGACTAGAAATTTCGCCCTGGCGTCTGGGATTTGCCAGCTCTCTAGTAAGTGTGGTCGCCAAGGGAACTTTGATGGAGGCCGACACGGGAAAATATCGGCGCCAGTCCTGACGAGCATTGAGGCAGCCACCTGCCCTGAGGAGCATTGTGGGCGGCGCGGAGGGAGCAGTACTCTGCCTGCAGCTGCTCTCTTGCAGCTGCAATACGACATCATTCGGGCCCCGGCATCATTACAGAGCGCGATGGAGCAAAGAGGAGCTACACAGGCAGAGTACTGCTCCTTCGCACACAGGAAGAGAGCAGCCCCACTGGACTCCAGGGAAGACCCACTCAGATCTCCCAAAGGTAGGGAGGCTGAATGGATTTAAATTAAAACAAAAATGTGTTTGTGAGCCTGTCAGGGTGTGTGTGTGTGTGTGTGCGTTAGCGAGCCGGTCAGAGTGTGTTTGTGTGAGCCTGTCAAGAGTTTGTGTGTGCGTGCAAGCCTGTTGTCAGTGTGAGTGCGTATGTGAGCCTGTCAGAATGTGTGTGTCTGAGAGCCTGTCAGAGTGTGTGTGTGTGTGTTTAGGTACCTGCCCCCTCCGATCGCATAAGGAAGGTGTTTTTACTCACCTTTTTTCCAATTTTCCCACGCCGTGCCAGTTTCGCCATGGCTGAGATTATCAATCTTTATGATCTCAGCTAAGCCAATGCTATCCCTTAAGAAAGCATTGGGAGGATTTTGTGCATGTGCAACAAATGAACCAATTTGCAGCTCCTCATAGAGGTGCATTAAATTAATGAATCTCTATGAGGAACATTCAGCGTCTCCATGCAGAGCTTGGAGACACTGAGCCTGGGTGCTGCACATGGTGCATCAATGATCCAGGACTCTCTAGTGGCCGTCTGAGCAATGTAAACTCTGCCTTTTTGCCTACGCAGCAATGTAAACTCTGCCTTTTTGTGTCCCTTTAAGAATTGCATTTTCTCGTAGAAAATGACTGGCTTCTAACTTTTTTAGCTGGCTCTTAGAGTCCAAACAAATTTGTCAAGTCCTGCATTAGCCCATCCTTGCATGGTTGGGAGCAGTGTTTGTGCATGTGAATGTAAACATATTTTTGTATAGAGTATGTGTGTGTGCATTTAGGGGTGTATTTGTATGTGGTTTGTTACCACTGAAATGTAGAAGAGGTACTTGTATGTAGTGTTTATGTTTGAATGCAGGGGTGTGTTTGTATGTAGTGTTGGCTTTTACATGCAGGAGAACGTTTGTGTGTAGAGTTGATCTTTACATATAATTTTAGTGTTTTAACACAGGGGTGTGTTTGTTTGTAATGTCTGCATTTGATTACGGGGTTATGTTTGTATATAGTGTTGGCTTTTCAATGCAGGTGTGGTTTTGGTGTTTGAATGAAGGGGTGTGTTTACATACAAACACAACCCTGCATCCAAATTCTAAAATTATATGCAATGTTTGTGTTTGATTGCAGGGATGTGTTGTATGTTGTGTTGGTGTTTGGTGGATGTATGCACATATACACTGCCAAATACATACAAACTTACACAGATATTCATACACACACGCCTGACAGACAGATATACACACTGACACATACAAACATGCCATACTATATATATATATATTTATTTGTAGCCACCCTCCTGTTAACATACCTTTTGTGTGCAAGTGGCTTCCTTGGGGTCCTGCTGATGCTGGGGAGGTTGATATGAGTGCAGCTGTCTCTCTCTTCGGTTCTCTCCACTCCTGTGCCTTTTCTGACTCCCTCTGATTGTGGGAGAAAGTGACCAGCTGTAGCACAAAGTGGAAGGCAATGCTTCTCTGTGAGAAACACTACACGTGCAGTACAGTGAAGGCCACACGTGCCCTGCCCTCCAATGGTTCTCTGTGAGAAGCACTGGATTGACTGGGAGACAGTAGGTACTGATCATCTCTTAGAAGAAGAATGGAGCTGCAGCAAGGGTCGCTCGTGGCACCGACGGACCAGATTAAATTTTGCCACGATCAAGCTTACTACAGCCCGCGGCTTTTGCGGCCTTCTCTCATCTTGCGGCGGCCATCTTGGATATCGCATCTCGCGAGATCTGGGCGGCCATTTTCACCTCCACAAGTATACTGGGACACACTGGATGCTCACACATACTTGTGATTCACTTGGTTTGGATATACTTACCTTGATTTGAGGACTAGAACTCCCATCAAGTCTCCAACTTCATCCACATCTGTCCACAGTATCCTGCTGGCTGGGGTCATTCAGGTCAGTACTGCTATATATTTGTGGCCTGCACTTAAGAGTCTCAATCCCTGTGCAACTGGGGTGAGCCCCCATTATTGTACTAAGGTACTGTGCTTCTGATTGAGAGGCCATCTGTTGCTACCTCTTCACTGGGTGAGCCCCAGTTTGATTTGGCCACCAAATTGTACCCTGCTGGGGTCTATAATACGGATCAATACCATATCCACATTGAGATATTGACGCCTGTTAACTTTGCCTAGCAAGTGACTTATCACAAGCCTACCCTATCACTATGCAAGATTCCCAGAATACCCCTGAGGACTTCCAATCTATGATTAATGCGGCTGTCGCCGTGTCTGTGGAGAAGGCACTATCCAAGGTGCTTCCCTCCACCCACAGACGGTCCCGCCATGAGTCAGACTCTGAGGCCTGGGACTCTCATGCCAGAGGTGACACTCGCCCGGCTAAACGTCACTGGAAAGGCGAGGGCGCTAGACCAAAGAATTCAAAGGGTAAGGCTCCTGCCAAACATAATATAAAAAAGATCCGTACCCCGACCCCACGTCAGGACCCCTCCTCAGAAGACGAACGAGCACTGTCACCCTCAATGTCCGTCCTAGACGAATGGCAGGCGGAATTATCGGAATCGGAGGTAAACGATTGGGGTTCGGAGGATAAATCTATCTCCGCTTTTATGCGTTAGACCATATTGGGTGCGGCCCAGACAGACATAGCGGACGATCCTGCGGAGGCAGACCTCCCTCTTGACTCGGACACCATCTTGGATCCTATGGGCCAAGCTATGCTTGACCCACGCAATATTCGAAACCCCCGGTCAGGGGAGTGGCCGCCTCCGGAGCACATTGCCAGATTTATACACATGTGGCTCCGTAAACCTCTGGACAAGGAGGTCCGGAGCCGACTACGGTCGGAATGCCCACGCCCTTCCCTGCCAGACAAAGTGGCTCAGACGCCTGAATTTGATAAGGTGATGTCGACCTTTATGATGAGGGGCGGACGTGACCCTCGTAAAGGACTGGAGAAAGGACTTTGGAGAGCACAGGACAAGCTGCTGTATGCCATAGGCCCCCTCTCCCGCATCATGTACAAGGCGGACGACGCCTATGCAAAAGCTGACTCGTTCACAGCCGATAATGTCAGGGAATGGGCACACGACATACGAGAGTGGGCGCAGAGATATTTCTGCTTTATGGGAAATGCTAACTTTTCGCTCTCTTCTGAGAGGCGAACAGCAGCACTATTGGTACCATAGATGGTAAATTGGCAGAACTAGGCACTAAGGAAATAGGGCCCCAGGCACAAGGAAGGTTGTTTGGAGAAGCGTTCCTCAAGGAACGAAATATGCATGTGAACGTATTTACGTCCCTCAACAAAGCGCAATCCTCTATGCGCAAAGTCTTAAGTGGTAACCCCGTGCCATAAGCCGTTTTTGGCCCTCAGGCCCCTGCTCCACCCAACCTCCACCATTCTATCCCTCAAGGGATTACAGGCCACAGTTCACCTACGCAAGAGGCTCGACTAGAGGTCGTGGACCTCGCGGACGTTCCCGCTTCACCCCAGGTGAGGTCGAGGTATACCGAATAGACCTCGTGGGGACCCCCGCGCAGGGTGCTCTACCACGCCCTATTCACTTCTCGGCCCACGACCGCCATCTCATCGACGTGGAACTCCAGGAACTGCAGGACAAAGGGGCCATCCAACTGGCCATCGATTTTGGAGGTTTATTCAGCAATATTTTTCTGATCCGGAAAAAGACGGGAGAATTCCGACCGGTAATCAATTTGCGAGACCTCAACGCACACGTCAGATATCGCCAATTCAAAATGGAGGGCATCCATCTCCTTCGGGACCTCCTCCGAGACCACGACTCGTTCACAAGACTAGACCTAAAGGACACATACTGGTCAGTCCCGGTGCAGCCGGACTGTCATACACTCCTGCGATTCCTATGGCACGGCCAACCTTGGCAATTCACCTGCCTCCCTTTTGGACTCAGCTCCACCCCTTGGTGTTTCACCAAGCTCCAGGGGCATCCGCTGCATTATCTACCTGGACGATATCCTCCTCTTCTGCTCCGAGGAGTTCAGACTGCGACAACACACTCGTTTCACCGTTTGGAATTGTTGGAATCCCTGGGTTTCGTCGTAAACCGCACAAAATCTGCAACGAGTCCTTCTCCGTCGATTCTATTTCTAGGTTTCTAGATCGATTCCATGTCCTGCATTCTGAGACTACCATCATCAAAGATCTTGTCTATTCGGAAGGAGATCCGCAAAGTCCTCCGCTGCGAGTCCATCCCTCTGCGCTACTTGGAAAGAATCGTGGGACTCCTTTCCGTATCCATACAGGCCGTCTGCCCCTGGTGGCTTGGACTCTTTCCGGGGTTCCTGGCAGGTCGGCGGACTATCATGGGCTGCTAAAGAACTCCTATGGCACTCCTGGGCTCCCGAGATGAGACGCTGCTACCTTTTGGCTTGGACCTCCTGGTCCGCTTGGTGCATGGAACGGGACTCAGATCCGTTTACAGCCCCTGTACCCACGATCTTGAACTTCCTATCTTCTTGATTTTTGGCGGGCCAATCTTATCGCTCGGTTAACGTAGTTCGTTCAGCAATTTCCGAGGCTCATACTCCCATAGGGGACCTCCCAGTGGGTAAGGATCCCCTGGTCTGCCACCTACTCTGGGGTATGCGACTTCGCCGCCCCCCCTACCCCCCCCGGGCCCCAAGTACACCCGCCTCTGGGACATCAGGTTGGTACTACGCTTTCTCAGAGACTGGCCTAACGAGGGCTTGTCCCTTCGGCAACTGTCTGCTAAGTTCGCTTTCTTGCTTTGCCTGGTCTCGTTTCGTAGGGTGTCCGATGTTCGGGCTTTCGACATGGATGCTTTTTGCATCGCCCAAGATGGTGTTACCGTCCGTATTTCTCAGCGTACTAAGTCAGATTCTACGTCGGTTAATTAACCCCTTTTTTCCAAATGACCCTCGACTGTGCGTATTCTCGGCCCTGCTTAGATACGTGGCCATCTCCGCTCCTTTGCGGAGCTCTGCTTCGGGTCAACTCCTCGTATCGTATGTTAAACCTCATGGCCCAGTATTGGTTACCACATTGGCTCGTTGGATACTTTCTCTCGCGGGGGTGGAACCCTCGTTCGGGGCTCACTTCCTCTGCCTTCTTGGCGGGCGCGTCCCTGGCGGATATTCTTCGAGCGGCGGATTGGTCACACGAATCTACTTTCCGTACCTTCTATTTTTGCACGCCTCCTTCGGCTGGGTTTTCTCTGCTTCAGCATTAAAAATGCAAAATAGGAAGCCTCCTGTCATGTTGTAAAATTGAAGATTATACTAGCTTTAGTGTACTAATAATTTTAATAATGGCAGGAGGCGAGTATTTTCCCTCCCTAACTTCCCTCCCCTGTCTCACCTCGGGGATTAGAGGTGAAGGTTTTGTTGATTCAATGTGATTCCTTGAGGTATGGTAAGCAAGCAATATCAGTGTGGCTTCCATAGCACATATAAATGGTGCTATGATATAGCACATATCAAAGGCAATAAATAAATAAATAAATAAAACAGTGTGACTACAGGCGCTTAAATGAATAGTTCTCCAATTTCTAGCAAAATAATATCCAGGAACACATATAAAATTGGGGAAAACACTTTGCCATTATGCTGAGCATGCCTTCTACTTGCAATAATAAGAAACACTTTCAAGATTTTGTGATATAGTCAAAATGCATATAGTAAGATACAGATTTTACACCTGGATAACCATCCTCCTTTCTCTCCTTTCTAAAATGTTTAGTCAGCAAATAGGGCAAATAATCCAAAGGTATAACAGCTGGGGATCTCACACCCCCTTGACACACAGTGACTAAGACAAGCAGACCAAAAAACCCGCCAAGAAACGCAGGTACAGACTAGCCACAAACTCAGTCAGACCCACCGAAGGGACGACCCCGGAACGGCAAGCCCTGAAACCTTAAGAGACACCCAGCCCCACAGGCAGACAGGAGGCAATAGGCCCAGGCAGCAACAGTCACCCCCAGACGGGGGGTGATACCCGAAAGATGGTTGACTATATAACCCTACGCCCATCCGCCCCCCCCCGTTTGAACTTTCTGTACCCAATACCAACCCTACGAAGATTGTTATGAATCGTATGTCATTGTACCATTCACTAACCCCCCTTTCCTTCTGTATCCCAAAAACAATAAAAATTGTCAAATTGAAAAAAAAAAATGTTTAGTCAAACAACAATTAGGACATACATGTCATGGCCTGTCCAAGATTTATGAAGGTTATGCTCCTGGGCAGCAGCTACTATTTATTGCTGGCAATTTAATTTCAGTCAACTTCGGGTAATTTTAAGGCTGGATATGAGACTACATTCTGCTATTCAAGCAGAGTTGTTGATGTTAGGGCCTAAGCTAAGATAAAATAAACACTAACCCTAAAATAAATGTAATAAAAAGGTACAAGTAAAATACAGTCAAGTCTGTGTTAACAGAAAATAATATCTCTGGGATAACCTGTTCCAAAAACATGAGTGTTGGCTGTTCAGAGAATTTTTGGTGAAATAATTTATGTACCGTATATACTCGCGTATAAGCCGAGTTTTTCGGCAAATTTTTTTGTGCTGAAAAAGCCCCCCTCGGCTTATACTCGAGTCACTGTCTGTATTATGGCAACTTACATTACAAGCTCAGCGGTCCTGTTGGGGGCCGGAGCAAGCTGTTACTTACCTTTGTAGCAGCTCCGGTCAGCTTCCCCAGTGTAAATCTTGCGAGACCCGCGGCCGTCAGAGCGCTGCCATGGGTTGCTCCAAGGTAAGTAACAGCTTGCTCCGGCCCCCCCACTGAACAGCCAATGCCACTGGACCACCAGGGAATCATATAGCCTCCCTCCCTGGCCAGGCAACAAGCAGGGAGGGGGGACAAATTTTTTTTTAAACAATTAAAATAATTATTATAAAGCCGATCATTTAATCATTCTAGTCCCTGATCCCTCTAGTAAAGTATCTTGGTGTGCAGTATTTTCTTGCATGGGAGGGAGGGAGGGGCGAGATTGTTTCAAGCCCAAAAACAGAAGACTCTTAAATAATAAAATAAAATATTAAAATAATAAAAATGCCACCCAAACACAAACACACTTTGCTTCATATACACACACACACACTGCATTATATACACACTGCATTCATACAAACACACACTGTATTATATACACACACACTGCATTCATTATATACACACACTGCATTCATTATATACACACACTACACACAAACACACTGCATTCATTATATACACACACTGTATTCATTATATACACACACTACACACAAACACACTGCATTCATTATATACACACACTACTCACAAACACACTGCATTCATTATATACACACACTACACAAACACACACACAAACTGTAAATAAATATTCAATTAATGTAATGTTTTTGGGATCTAATTTTACTTAGAAATTTACCAGTAGCTGCTGCATTTCCCACCCTAGGCTTATACTTGAGTCAACAAGTTTTTGTGGTAAAATTAGGGGCCTCGGTTTATATGCAGGTCGACTTATACTCTAGTATATAACGTAACTAAAATGTAATTTAGAAAACAATCATCTTTATTTCCACAGACCAATTTCTATACACATTGCACTTAAAAACATATTCCTGTGAATTGTACTACTGCGGAGCTCTGTTAAACACTCAAACACACCAAGAATATGGACCTTGCAGAAATGAGGGACATTAGGATAGAAACAAGGGACAGAAGTATTTCACACCAAAATAGGGACAGTCCCTTCTAACCATCCTTGAAATAGGGATAGGCATATATACTTATAAACTACATACAAACACATATATACAGTGGCAAGGAAAAGTATGTGAACCCTTTAAACTGCACTTAAGTATAAATTTGTCTTAAAATCTGTTTTGATGATCAACTAAGTTACGGTAATCAACAAACAATCCGTTATAGCTAGTAAAACACAAAATATTGTTCTTGTACATATGGATTATATCATTCAAATATTCACAGTATAGGTTGGAAAAAGTATGTGAAACCCTTGGTAAAGGACTTCAACAAAAGCTAATTAGAGTTAGATATTGGCAAACTTGGTGTCCAAATTAAGAGATTGGAGGTGTGGGTTAGACCTACTTTGAATTATAAAAAGCACTCAAACATTTTGTTTGCTATTATTATTATTATTGCCATTTATATAGCACTAACAGACTCTGTAGTGCTTTACAATATTATGAGAGGGGGGATTTAACTATAAATAGGACAATTACAACCCTTGGACCCATGGATATGGCTCCTCTCCAAGCCCCACAAGAAAACCCCAAGAGCCCAAAACAAACTGATCACTAAATTGCATTGGCCACAAGGAGAGGTATTGCAGAAAAATGGGGAAGTCCAGATGTCCCCTCTATAGATACAGTAAAACGCAAAGTACACAAAGACAGAAAAATGTACGGCCTATCTGCACTAATACATGACACCAAACACTACGACAAAATTTGGGAACCATGGTTACCAGATTTTCCTCTTCCTTCATGAAGGGCCGAGGCAAATACAAAAATCGTCCGCAGAGGCTTTCCTAACTCCTAAACCCCACCCCAAACCTACTACTCACCCCCCCCCACCACCACCTAACCACCCTCACCACACTTCTGTAACAACTAAAGCCATACCATGCAGAGAAAGCATCTGACAAGGGCCATCATGTCATACACCACTGCACAGCCACGACCAAACGACAACTAAGGTCTTGGAAAACCAGGACTATACACCTAACAAACACCATCGCATCAAAACCCCAACTAACCCCCACAGACTGACCTACACTCTAAAGGTCAAACAGGACTCAAAAGGAAAGCAACCCCAAAACCCTTGAAACAAAGGATTTATAAAAAACAAAGGAAAGCCCCCCCCCCCCCCCCGACAGCCTCTAACCTTCCCCCTCCCCAACAGTACCAACCTGCAGTTGCATTGAATACCCCACTACGCTCAGCCTATGGTTAAAACTTGCTAAATGTTAACAGTCTGAAGTATGTTACAACTGTCAGACAAAACACTGCGTATTGGAATATTTTGCATGTACTCATCAATGAGACAAATGTAAGATATGCATTGTAATTGAGCCTGCATTTTTACCCTTTTCCTCTTCTTTTCTGTATCCCCACCCCACAAAACAAAAACCTTGAAATAAATAATTAAAAAATATATATATATAGGACAATTACAAGAAAACTTACAGTCTATAGGAGGTGGGGAATAAAACACATCTGCTATTCACAAAAAGCGCTCAAGAAAGCTAAAAAGAAAAAAAAGAGTTCTTGAAGTCCAGTGATCAAGAATTGTTGTCTTGCATAGAGCTGAAAAGGGTTACAAAGTTATCTCAAAGAGCTTAGATATTTATCGGTATATTGTTAGACAAACAGTCTACAAATGGAGATGAATTAGTATTGTGGCTACTCTCCCCAGAAGTGGCCGTCCAGTCAAGAGGATTCAAGGGCCAAATCACAACTCTTAATGAAATCACTGCAACTGGTTAACATCTCTGTTTTTGAGTCGAATATATGGAAAATGCTGAACAGGCATGGTGTCCACTGCAATATACCAGGAAACAGCCACTGCTTTAATTATTATTATAGACATTGCTGCGCCACTGAAGTTTGCCACCATGACACTTTACCAGGCTACTGGGAAAATGTTTTGTAGACTGATGGGAAGACTGATAGACTTATGGGAAGAACATGCAGCACTATGTATGGCGTAAAAAAGGGGTACAGCATACCAATATGAGAACATCATTCCAACGTTTAAATAGGGTGAAAGTAGCATAATGATTTGAGGTGGTTTTGCCGCTTCGGACCTGGATCACTTGCAAGGATAAAATGAATTCCCAGGTTGTAAAGACATCCTACAGAATATTAATAGGGTAACTGTCTGCCAGCTGAAGCTCAGCAGAAGTTGAGTGTTGCAGCAGGACACCAACCAGAATGGCTTAGAAAGAAAAGATAAACTGCATTTTGGAATGGCCCAGTCACAGCCCAGACTTTAACCCCATAGAGATGCTGTCTAATGACCTCAAGAGAGCTGTTTACACCAGACATCCTAAAAAATGGCTATAAGGAAACAGTTCTGTAAGGAAGAGTGATCCAAAATTTCTCCTGAAAGTTGAGCAAGTCTAATCCGCAGCTACCATTAACGCTTGAATTAGGTTATTGCTGCCAAAGGTGGATCAATTAGCTATTCACTTACTTTTTCTGCAGCACTATAAATGTTTAATGTGATGAGTTCAATAAAGACATGAAAGCTTATAATGTGTGTGTTGTTAGCTTAAGCACATTGTGTTTGTCTATACTTGTGACTGATGAAGACTAGATTATGCATTTTGACCAATTTATGCAGAAATGCAAATAATTTCAAAAGATTTATATACTTTTTCTTGCCACTGTACACACACTACAAAAGGCAACGTGCACCATTGTTAGCTTGGAGAACAAGCAAATACACTGAATAATTTACTGATAGTGTAACAGAGCTCCCTGTACCCCGGCTGGGTACCTCTGCCAAGGGCCGCTTCCTAGCTGGAACAGGAGACAAACCGCATTGCTTCTGCCCCCCCAGTCGCCGTGACTTGACTGGGGTCTTAAACCTCTCTGTCCTGGAGCATGCTTGGGGACTTGCTCTATCCACGCAGCATAGCATGGTTCTACGGAACGAATGTGGAGGCAGCTGGAAGAGCTGTTTGACCGCTTCTGAACGGCCATAGAGGCAAGCAGAACTGCAACCCTGTCCCGGGATCTGATGGGTGGTCGGAGACGTGGAAGCCGGAGAATGATTGGGACACCCTCGGACGCAACCTTGGCAAAGAAGCCTGATAATCTTCACTCTGGCCCGTCTAGGCCTGAGGCCAACAAGGGTGCTGCGCCCGTGCATCATCCACGCAAGTGGAGAACCGATCGCCACAGGTGGCGAAGGAACAGCAAGACCTTCAGCTTTTCCCCAGTTGTAAAAGACTCAGACTCCAGGTGCCCCCGAGTTAGTGGCCCAGTGATGCCGACCTTCAATCAGGCCTGGAGCTGGGGGGATGACCTGGCTTGCTACTAGCTACCCACTACTATCTACTACAACCCTACACCACTGACACGATTCCCCATATTTGTTATCGGATGAACGAGCTCAGTGTGGTATCTTTTTTTTTCGCCACCCAGCGGATTTTCCCCCTATATGTCCGGACGCTTTCCTGATCCAACAAGCTGTCAAGTTATCAGATTCAGCAATTCTCCTAAACTGACTCATCCTGCAGACTGTGAGGAATTATACAATGTGTTAAATAATTATGTAGATTTCCTGTGAGAGGCTTGATGATAACATCCTTATTTAAAAAAAAAAAAAAAAAGATAAGATGTCTTACCCAACGTATCCTTCAAATTTTTAACAAGGGATCCTTTCTTTAAGCTATTCTTTCGTTCAACATAGTTTGATGGCACATATCCAGTTTTGTTTGCAGCATTCCTTACTCTCCACCACGTTTTGGAGTCATCAAGTAGCCACAGGCGTTCATTTTTCTTTATAGCAAGTTCTTGATCCTGTTGTGCCGTATAATCCCACTTGGCAATGACAATGACCTCCTCTGTCATCTTTCATGGAGTCAATCTGCCAAGAAGACATTAAAACCTTTGGTTTATTTACATACAATATATAAAATAAATAATATATATATATATATATATATATATATATATATATATATATATATATACACACGCTCCATTACACTACATTGTATAACAATTATTAGTTGAAAAAAATCCAGTAACAAAATAAACACAGTACTTTATAAATGTAAGCACATGTATTACAGAATGCATCATACATTTTCTGAACTTAAAGGGATACTCCAAGTTCCATGACCACTTTAATAACGTGAAATGGTCATTGCGCCTGGAGTCTGTATGTAGGCCGTTTTGCTGTAGAACGCTTAATGCTGCACATACAGAGTTTAACCTCTATGCTGCCGGAGGTGTAACTTCAGCAACATCTTTGTGGCGTCATCAGTAAGCCAGAAATAAGAATTTTGGACTGGCTAATGTGAAATCCGTGCAAATTTAGCACAGCATGTTACAGACAGCTAATGGCAGCACTTTCCCTTTAGCCACCCATTTCCTCCCCTAAACCCCTGGCATTCAGACAGATCAACGGAGGAGGAGCAGGTGGAGGGGAGAACTTGGCCTTGGCTCCGGAGCAGAGGTACATTTATGCAAGAGTTACTCTAACCAAAACCAGTAATTTTGAGTATTTTCTTTTTTTTTTTTAATGGATTTTGATTGGAGTAACCCCCTAAAGGTTTTGAAGAGTCATTAAAAATGTAATTCTGTGGAAACAAAGAACATTAAGGAAAAAAAAATGCCTGACACAGAGTTATTAGCATTAAAGGAATACTATAGTGTCAGGAACACACACATAAAACAAATGACTATTTAAGTGTCCGGCACCCCCACTGTGCAGTAAAACAGTGTTTAAGCTAATTTTTTCTTCCACACCGTGTGGGTCTTGCTGCAGCTGGCAATGCCTCTACAGCTGAGATCAAACTTTATGATTTCAGTCAATCTAGTGCTTTCCCACAGGAAAGTATTAGGAGGCTATTGTGCATGCGCGGCAAAAAGCTGTGCTGCGCCAATTAGCATCGCCTCATAGAGACGCATTGATTCAATGCATCTCTATTAGGAATGTTCGCCATCTCCATGCAAGACACTATGCAGCACTGGTCTAGGAAGCACCTCTAGTGGCCACTAAAGGTGTTCCTAGGCAGCAGGCAGAGTTTACATTAAAAAGCATGCAGGGACAGGCTATAGACACCAGAAACACTACGTTAAGCTGTAGTGGTTCTGTGACCATAGTGTCCTTTTAAATCATTCTTAGCCTTGCAACGACATTTAAAAACTAATGAAAAACACAATACAATAAAAACAAAATCCATAACTCAAAAGAAGAAGTACAGGAACACAAACAAAGCTTTGTGTGATGCATTGCTTCTGTTACTGCAGTTAATTTCTATGAAGCTTTAACCTTTACGTTATTTATTGAGGCAGACAGGCATATATTATGGGACATTTAAATGTCACAAACCTTTAGTTCCATAGGCTTAGCTCACTGAAGCGTGCATTTCTTGAATATGTGAATTAGGTAAACACATAAAACATATTTGAGTAAATAATTATGAATGATCTATCAAAAAAGGAACAAGATGAGTAGATTGTAATATTTACAAACCGATTAGAAGAAGAGTTACGTATTTTCCTATGTTATGAACTAAAGAAATGCATGATTTATAATGGTTTTACATTAACTTTAGGTCTGATGAAGTGTCCATTGTGCTCTCAACAAATCAAATAAAAATCATCACATTGACCATAAACTGATACATAATGGATTGAATAAATGTACAGCTTAAATCATGCTGTAGTGGTTATGATGCTAGAAGAGCCCTGGGGTTTAGTTTGACTTCTTACGTGAATTCGGCGGAGCACTACTCCCTGCCTCCTCACAGGTGGAAACTCTGCCAATGAGTTAAGCACGGTTGTTACTAAACAATCTGACTACTTCACTGGAGTGTACGCTGGCTTCATAACCAATACAAAGTGTTGTAGTTGTTATGGTGCTTAGATTGTTCCTTTAACATCTACCTTAAAAATCTCTAACTGCAAACTCAGATTTTTTGGCATGTGCAATGTGCTACAATGGTTTCTACCAACCTCATTATTAGGAGCATCAGAAAACAATCTTCCAGATCATGTCAAAGACTAAATCAGGACCTAGATCATCAAACCTGGCCCTGCAATTCAAGTAATAGCCCATCTGAGTTGTCAAACCCAATAGGGCAGCAAGCTGCAAATAGGATGGTGCTGGTTACTCATATATGATATTCAGAAAAAATATGTCTTATGTCCATTAAATAAGAAAAAAATCATTCATCACAAATATATTCTAAGAAATATATAGCTAGATGCTATATTCTATATGCTCGGTTTTCTGTATATATAATATACATGCTGTGTTTAATGGCCAGTGAAAGATTACTAGCCATTTATTTACACACATAATTAAATCTTATTTAGAATTATTCTAAATTATATAGATATTTCAAATCGAAACTAGCCCTGGTGAGAATAAAACCACCACTGGTGAGTAATTCTATGGTTTTCAGTGGCAAGTAACTTTTACTGTCTGGCTAGTAGCATACGACTAATTTTTTTTGCCCTGTTATATATATTGCATCACGTTGCATTGTGCAACAGCAGGTGTTCTGAATTTTAACTGACAAAAGAAGAAAAAGAAATGCACCTAAACTGCACAAAAATCTACAGGAAAACCACAATCTTGAAGCTTAAAGGACCACTATAGGCACCCAGACCACTTCAGCTTAATGAAGTGGTCTGGGTGCCAGGTCCAGCTAGGGTTAACCCTTTTTTTTTTTTTTTTTTTTAATTATAAACATAGCAGTTTCAGAGAAACTGCTATGTTTATAAATGGGTTAATCCAGCCTCCAGTGGCTGTCTCTTGACAGCTGCTAGAGGCACTTGCGTGCTTCTCACTGTGAAAATCACTGCCCGGCGCTGGAGAAAGAGGTAAGTTTAACCCCTTCCTCTCCCCAGAGCCCGGCAGGAGGGGGACCCTGAGAGTGGGGGCACCCTCAGGGCACTATAGTGCCAGGAAAACGAGTATGTTTTCCTGGCACTATAGTGGTCTTTTAAACGTGTGAGTATTTTACACAAGCCCAAAATTTTTGGCGCAAACACATATATTCCCAGGACATACTTGAAATTAGGGAAATGCCATTAGATCCTGCCTAGGAAAACATTCTAGCAAGTCTATATTCACTATGCACTTTATTTACAAAACAGTGAGTTGATAATATCAATATCAACATTCTAGATGAGACTTGGAGATATTTCCAATTTGGTTATTTCACCCTATATTTTGCAATTCAGAGTTTAATAAATAATCTCAACTATTTAGTGAATAAACTCTTGTGTTTTTCAAATAATATTTCAATTCTTCATCATTTCAGCCATCAGAACTATATTCTAGTCTGGTTGTACCGGTCAGTAGAGGTGGAGTACAAAGAAAAGCTAGAAAGTCGCAGCTGTCAACTAATCAGAGGGATTTCCAGTGGAAATTAAAGATGTACTGTAATTATAAATATGTTTCTTGAAGAAAAAACTACTAAATCTTTTTCTCTAAACCAATGTTGTAATTGTTATGATGCCAAGAGTACCCTGGCCTGGTTCATCGATAATGGTAATGATAATGTTTTTCCCTATTACCTGGGTCCCTGAGGCTCCTTTAGAAGCTTGAAGCCAATGATGGTCCCACTGTGCATCAATATCTGCACATAATCGGCATTAGCCAACCAGAGCTCTTCTGTGGGCTAATGACGGCCCAATGCCATAGCTATAGGTGGAGATAAACCTCTGACAGCAAAGGGGTTAAACTCAGTACATACAAACTATAGGCACCATGACAATTTCAAATCACTACTGAATAGCTACTTGAGTCTTAAATTTTAAATTCTCTTAGAAATTCTCATTTGAGAAAATAACCCTGATAATGGAGACTAAGCATAATCTTTAGTTCTAACTGCCCATTCAAAACAACAATTTTTATTTAGGTCTGTTTGAATTGGTAATAAAAATGGCAGTCAGCATAAGATAATTTGTAGTTAAGGGCATCTTGTTTTGTATGGAGCCATATTGGTTATAGAAAGACCATTTAGGACATACCTTCTCTATACTTCACAGTTACACACATGCATTAGCAGCATAGGTGCATATAATTAATCAATTTGAAATAACTCTTGCACACAGTAACTTTCTAAGAATCCCTCCTGCTTCATACCTGTGTAGTCTGGGTAACTTAATACTGAGAGTAAAAGCATAACACAGTTTGGCGAGATTACGTTTTTTTTAAATTGTGGTACGTTTGCTGTAAAAGTGAACATTTGCGAGTGCAAAATATTTGTGACATAACTACAGACAATAATTAGTGAAATAAGGGATTATATATATATATATATATGCAATTAAACTGTGAATTGTTTGGCATTTGTTAGTTCTTAAAATGGATTATAGTAAAAGAGTAAACAGAGAAAAGGGCACAAAACAATTATACGTGCATAAAAACAATTATACGTGGTAATATAGGCACCAATTGGGAGCAGTTCTGATAAACTGTTTTGTTGGATAGGAATTCTCCAAATAATAGAGTAGAGGAAAAAAAAGTATAATTCCCATAATTATAGAGTGCCTTTTATGCCAGTTACAACATACTCTCTTTTAAAAACGCACAGCAATTAATCTATACAATGTTCTAGCAGATTTCCTAGGCTATATATAGACTAGGAGAACGTGTTAAAAAATAGGTCTTTGTGGGGGGGCGGAGCCTGAACACCGAAGCGAACAGTCGCAAGCACGGAGAGCTCCGAGACTCACACGGGGAAAAACGCTCAGAATAACCTCCCTCACACCCCAACCAAAGGGCAAACACCCTAGGACCACATGGGGAGAAAAGGGAAGAAAACTATACCAAACAAGCCCACCCCGTGACACACGATCGGGGAGATGTGGAGGCAAACACGAGGAGCCACTGAAACAAGCATGGCGGCGTTACATGGCGGGTGCTCGGATTTCTCGGAGGATATGCCTGACGACGCAGAGGAGGAGCACCCACAGCCCTCTAACCCACTACGGAAGATGAAACACCGAGGACTGGAGGCAGGCTCAGAACCGATTAGCACAGCGGTCATGAAAGCACTGCTAGCAGATCTGAAAAAAAGCTTCCACGAAGATGTCACCGCGCTCTGTGCAGACCTGACAGGCCGCATCACCAAACTATCGCCACACTGCAACACACCATGCTAGACCTAAAACAGCAAACCCAGCAATACGAACACTGCCTCACTAATTTGGAGGATGCCAGGTGGAGCTCCAACATCAAAATCAGGGGATTCCCCGAGGACATCCCAGAGGCCGAACTGCCTAAACTTATGGAGCGCCAATTAACGACAATATTGCTAAACAGACAGACCACCATAACCACCTCAGAAGAGGTCTTTAGAGTCCCTAAACCAAAAAGCGCACCACCCCCAGCCACGAGGGACGTCACTGACACCCTCCGCAGCGGCAGAGACAAGGCAGTGATCATAGCTTCCCTCCGCAGCAGAACCACCTACCGCTTTGAGAGCATGGATCTCTCGTTTTATGCAGACCTGTCCAATGGCACCGTGGCCTGGTGCAGATCGCTCACCTCAGTACTCTGCGCACGCAAGATAGATTACCGCTGGCGGCCCTCCAGAGCATTGACAGTCCAACGAGGATCGAACATACACACTATCCGAGACATCCAGGACGCTCCGGCCATGCTGCAATCCTTAGGTCTGCCTCAGGACTCGTTACCCCCAGAAGGACCAGCTGACAACAATAAAAGCTCCCCAACCCGCACCCACATCTGGAATCCAGAATGGATCACCCCATTCATCTCCCAGAGCTCCACACCTGACACATACGCGGCGATCACAACCTAAGGACACAAGCCACTTACCCGCAGAAGACTATAACTCGCCACCAGAGCAAGGATGCAACACAACACTACAGAGAACACCAGCAAGGATCCATGCAGGCACAGACAGCTGCCAGACTACCTTACACCACAACATATGTACCCCAGGCTCTGGACTTCCCCCACTGCTGGGCAACCCCCTTCCCTTGCCCCGGCTAGGTCAGCTGAACAGAACCCTGTTGGGACTCAGGAGACTATTTTTGCTTTCACTGTACACTCCACAATTTTGGATTCTTGTTTTTTTTATTTTTTATTTACTGATGGCCCCAAGTAGGTATACAACCCAAATTTGAAACAAGGGGCACAACTAACATGGAGAACCGCAAAAGAGGACTTTGTACACCCCACCGAGTTCACGTCCGCACTGATTTTGGACCTGGCTCCACCTCCCCTAAGAGGCACCGAGCTGGACGCAACAATCTGCACGGTGGGACCGCGCTCAGCCCTGCAGGACGAGGGCCGACAGAAACCGGGTGATGAGACTCTCTATCGGGCAAGCTGCCTATTGCATATTTCCTAACCCAGATTAAATAACCATAGGTGCTCAATATAGGCTACAGAGACTCCACTGATCATTTGCAAGGGGGATCGAAGGGAGGGGGAACCATTAGCATTTCCACTTATTATTATCATCTATTTGCTTAAATGTCAACTGAACTTACAAAAGGCATACCACCCATAACACCGCATCTACACCCACACACTTCCAAACTTTGCATTAACCCATGTACACACCCCACTCTCATAACAAACACATTCCAGGGCACTAATCTACACACCTGCTCATGTAGACATTGATCCTATGCACCTACCACCTAAGCGTTAATTTTTTATTTATTTTAATGTCTGCATTTTTACACTCACATGATGTGTTATGAAGGGGCACCGAGGGGACCACTTTCACAAGAAATACTAAGAAAGCACAGCTGAATAGTCTGCAGTATGATGAAAGTTTTACACCCACTTATCACGCTAAAACCCTAGTAAAGCATAGCAATAAAGGTGTCCAACTATTGCCTGCGCTCAAAGTTACCCCACGTGTTACTTATTATTAGTTTATGCTCAGCAAGGCTTAACTCGCATATCTCCCTGGCATTCAAATACCACCTAACATGTATACTACATTTTAACACAAGAATATCTATGTCTCACAAAAATTACATTAAAGGACCACTATAGTGCCAGGAAAACATACTCGTTTTCCTGGCACTATAGTGCCCTGAGGGTGCCCCCACCCTCAGGGACCCCCTCCCGCCCGACTCTGGAAGGGGGAAAGGGGTAATAACTTACATTTTTCCAGCGCTGGGCGGAGAGCTCTCCTCCTCCTCTCCGCCTCCGATCCGCCCCGCCCCGCCGGCTGAATGCGCACGCGCGGCAAGAGCTGCGCGCGCATTCAGCCCGTCGCATAGGAAAGCATTTACAATGCTTTCCTATGGACGCTTGCGTGCTCTCACTGTGAAAATCACAGTGAGAAGCACGCAAGCGCCTCTAGTGGCTGCCAATGAGACAGCCACTAGAGGATTAGGGGGAAGGCTTAACCCATTCATAATTATAGCAGTTTCTCTGAAACTGCTATAATTATGAAAAAATGGGTTAAGCCTAGAAGGACCTGGCACCCAGACCACTTCATTAAGCTGAAGTGGTCTGGGTGCCTAGAGTGGTCCTTTAAGACAAAGATAGATATCATATGCTAGGTCAGATATGTCAGACATGCTTAGGAGAGATGAATATACGCCTCAACAAAATACTACTGCCACAGAGCTTAACTACTCTAACCTGGTTTTTTACCTAGCAGTGTACACCTGCATTATCTTCCTTCCAGCTGCTTAACTGCTAGTTTAAGCCCAGCACAAACAGCAACCACTCACTCCCTACCTAGCCAGACAAGGGTTATGTTTAACTGCCTCATAAATCAGCCTAGCATATACTTAATCCTACTGCCTTGTTTATTTTACGACTGTATATATCATGTTTTCCTTCTTGGTCCCTCCTTTGACTACTCTTCTCTGACATATGCATATTGCTAACTTACTCAAACAAAACGAGAACCTAAACTGTGGAAATATCGATTTCTTTAAACTTAAAATGTGCCAGACTATCGAATGTATAGCAAATGTTTGCCAATTTACCCTGATGTCACTGATGTGGCGCACCAAGTTTATGTGTTTATTAAGTGCACAACAAAATAATTTTATTTTTTTTATTATTTTTTTTAAATAGGTCTTTCTCGTACCTGCCAATCAATTCTTCGGCATAGACTTAATGCAAAGAATTGACCCACAAGGGAGAGCAGAAAACACCGCCCACATATAGTCTATCTTCTCTCCCAAATATAACAGCCACAGCACGGTTACTATGCTAACTGCTTAGCCAACGCTGCTAGTGTTGACTAGGGTGTATAGGAACAACAGGCATTCTGTCTGTGGCAAACGTGCCTATGCCACAAGCTCCTGGAGGAGCCTGCTAGCTAGCCTCCTGCCCAAAGACTATGGGCCATACACAAAGACCCCATTCAGGAGTTCACCTGCCCGGCCTCTCCAAGCAGCTTTGCCTCGCTGCACCTGGTTCGGCACTTTTCCTTCTTTGGAGCTGAACCAAACGCTAGCTCCATGGCGGCCGATCGCATGGAGAAACCCATGAATGGTCCTCAGCGGTACTTCACTCTGTAGGAGAGCTTTAATCACTTGAACCTGGATCCAGGACCCTGTTGCAGGGTGGAAACGAAGGTGAGACTCCGGCCAAGCTGCGGCAGCTAGGGACTGGAGCATTGCTGATGTCCTGGTGATCGCCAGGGAGCGTGTATGGAAGAGGTACCAAGTCAGGGTACCAGGCGGTCCGCCACACTGGCAAATGAAGCCAGTGTGTCGGGTTCACGGAGGACACATGCCCTGCTTGGAGAACAAGGGGCAGGGCGCATGAAAGAAGACTGCAGGAGGAGTGAGGCTGGACCAGAGTACCACCCACAAAAATGAGGAAATGGCGGCACTGGAATAGAGGGGAGTATATCTCAATATTTTACATTGACGGCATCGTGTATATCTGTGATACATGGATGTACTCAATGAATTTAGGGACTGCTTAGCTCCACTTAATATATATATATATATATATATATATATATATATATATATATATATATATATTCATTAAGTTGTCAGGAATATTATAATTTTTCTGAAGATATTACAATACCTATTCCTATATAATATATATATATAGGCCCTATTTAATCTAGCACCACAGAGAGTCCCAGGAGTAAGCATTTTCCAAGTAAGTGGATTAATCTCAACAGGCATTAGGTTGCTAGAGTAGAACCTGCTAAAAATGCGATACATTGACTGTGTGACAGGCTTATGCAATGTATGATCATATACTGTAACTAAACCCCTATTATTTTTGCCTAGATGAGGTGTTTTTTGTAAATAAAATGATTACATGCTGTGAGACTTGAAATTGCTATTTAGTGAATGAGTGAATGAGCTGGATCTTGTATGTATATATATATATATATATATATATATGCAATTTTATGCTCTGGGCAATTTCCTACTGGGAAACCATGGGTCCTGGCATTCATGTGAATATTACTTTGATGTGTGCCACCTACCTAGAGTTTGTTGTAGACAATGCCCTGATGGCATTGACCTCTTTCAGCAGGATAATGAACCCACACTGCAAAATTTGTTCAGCAATGGTTTGAGGATCAAAGAGTTCAAGCTGTAGCCTCGATCTCCAAATTCCCCGAATCTCAATCTGATTGAGCATCTGTGGGACTGTGCTGGAACAACTAATCTGATCCATGGAGGCCCCACCTCACAACTTGCCAGACTTAAAGGATATGCTGATAATATCTTAGTGCCAGATACAGCAGGACACATTCAGAGGTCTTGTGGAGTCCATCAAGAGAGACCTAAATGATATTAGGCTGGTGGTTTTAATGGTGTGGCTGATCAGTGTCTCATTAGTTTTTGTATTATATCTCCACTGTATTAAAGTAAAGAGTTGCGAAATATGGTGGTGCTATATAGATGATAATGTTGATAATCACACTGGAGTAGAACCGTTGAATAAGCAGACAACAGCAATATCATGGCTGCTAATTGTTTATTGATATGCCCCATTCACAGCATTTGACAAGTTGTAGATCAAGTATGTGCACAGTCATGGATTAGGACTCTCTATCAAAAGTTCTGAGTGCATATCACTGAATTTATAAGTAAATGTGTGCAATGGAAGAGGGGGTCCCAAGTAGTGTCTAACGCTACTGGATATTTAACACCTTTATGACGTTCCATGGCATCCTAAACATAGTAAGCTTTAATGCCATTAGGACAGCATGGAAATTCCTAATGTTTTGGTGAGCAAGGTTAAATCCCTGCTCACACTGGAAGACCTAAGTATCAATTGATACCTGGGGCTCCTGCTGTCAGCATGGGAGACAAATTTAGTGGCTCCAGAATGACCGATGAGCTGTATGCAGCACTGAAAGTTAGCTCTTCATAGAGACCTAAAAATCTATTATATGTGTATGGGAGGTTAAGCGTTAACTGCCAAAAATGATTTGAAATTATAAGCAAACATGTGAAAAAAATACTTTTGTCCCATTTAAAAAAAAGATTTTTCACACATACATATATAAAATATAACAGACCACTATTTCTGTAGAACAGTGCCAATGTTGTTTTTGTATTTTTCTTTAACGATTCCTATTTTGTGTAACTGTAGTATTTGTTAATAAGAAATGCAGCAATGGTACCAGTAGACTGCAAAGCTAATATTCATATTTGTATTAGACCTCATATTGCATGCTAGAATGCTTGCTGCAATGCCTTCATGCAAAAATGTTATTTGAATGTTGCACTGATGTTCCAATCGCGCTAAGCCGGTGAGCACAAGCTTTTTAGTTTACTAATCTATCTCATGCCGCAGAATTGACAGTAACACTTGCTACATATTTTTTGTTTCTTCTCTTTATTGATTCCCGTGTTTGAGACGTTGCTCTGCATAATATACACACAAAATGCAGTTGTTTCTTCTGATATCTACTACCCAATTGTACTTGTGTTTGGCTGTAACGATTATGTAACCTACTCCTACTCACCATCTATACCTCGGAGTAGGTTAACCGTTGTTTATATTTATGCCACAGTGAAAAGAATTACAAAATAAGAAAGCTATTTATGTTCTTTTAAAAACTATACATAATCGTATAAATCACCTTTGTTTTGGTTTAGATCTTGGACAAATCGCTTCTGTCCTTAAAGCAGAACTGTCATGCCGAACTTACCTTTCCCCAATCGATTCCTCTTCCCTCCCTCTCTCAGGATCTGTTCTTCATTTCTTCCGGTCTGCTCTAGTGTTCTTCAAAACATAATACAAAGTAGGGACTATTTTTCCTTATGTAGGTTTTCTACGCCTGACCAGCGGAGTGTGCTTCATTTCCTGTGGTCAGAGTGATTTCCCACAATTTTCACCTTTCCTCTGTGATCTTGCGATGCTTCCTGTCAGTATTCCTGAATGCGGACGAAACTACCGAATTTCGTCCTAACAGAATGAGAACAGTTTGTCCATTCGTGTTAGGATGCAATTCGGGACTTTGTTTGGATCAGAATTTCATTTGAATGAATGAAATTTTGATCTATTCGTGGCGCGGCTGCTAAGATTACTTAGTATTAGTAAATTCTGCTCCTACTCGCTATATCGCGAGGAGGGGCATGTCTACTAAACAGTCAGCAGCCTGTGGCTGCTCACTGTAAAAAAAAAAAAAAAAATACACTGAACGGGGGGACCTAGCATCTACCATCCCCCCTGGTCCCCACCCACGAGCGGCTGGTGGGGGCCCTAAATGAAAACGGGGACACACGACCTATTGTCCTGCCCTCCCACCTCCCCCCATGGGCGGCGGGTGGAGGCTGTGACGAAGTGCCCTTCGCCACTTGTGCCTGGAGAGGACTGATTGCCCGCCTCTTGCCCTGTGACTATGGCCCCTGGGATGTATTGCCCTTTAAAGACATGATTTGGGTATAATGGATTTGTGTTGTGCTGCTGCTGGCCCTTTAAGAACCATCTGGGGACATACTGTGGAGTTACTGGGTGGCCACCATTTCCTGTATCAGAAGCATATGGTGAGAACAATGGATGGCGGCCATTTTAACTCACAGATACTGTTTGGACTTTTCAACACGGTGCCATCTCGCCAGTATTTGGTGCACAGAGACATCGTGCAGTGGTTTTGGACTATACAGCAGGGGACACATTATACAGTGATTGTTTTTCATTTAGCCTGTATATGTTCTGCAGAATCTGCATTAAACTGTATTTTCCAAAGTACTGAACGGATCTGGGTGAATTTTGGATATGTGGTTCACCCAGATCCCCCGGTTCCAAGGATATACTTTATACTTTATGGGGTTATTGCATGTTTTGGGGTCCCTGTGTGTTTTATGAAACTGTATTATTTCTGGCCAGCAGATAATTGAGCTTTGTGTATTGTAGAAACTCAATTATCTAGCCTGGCCCAGAGGAGGAGTTTTGTGTTGCATAAATTGTGAGTTCTGTGTGCCAGTAAATCAATCTTGTTCCAGCATTAAGCCTTGGCTCATGTTTGGGGGATTGGAGAAATACACTCTGGGGATTGCTATAATCACTATACTCCCCAGGGTATGATCACTAAGTTCTGCTAAGAGCTTATTCCTGCTCTCTGGGGAAAGAGAGGTTCACCCACTGGAAGCTGGATCCTGGCCTTGGGTCCATGGTGGGTGGAGACAGCAGAGACCCCAGCGCAGTTGCATCGCTGGAAGTGGGGTCTGCAGTGCTGATGGTGTCGGTTGGAGTGCTTGGAGTCCTCGGCAAGCGCTAGGAGCATCGATTGGCGGAGGTACTCAGTCGGAGTGCCAGCGGTCCGTCACAGAGGCTAAATGTAAACACCCCCCCCCCAGGTGACTAGGGGTCCCCAAGCCCCTAGTCACCCCCGCATCCCAAAAAATAAATCCCTACCTACCCCCCTCACCCTACAAATAGTGAGGGGGGGACAATAAAACTAAATACCTGTAAATAAATTTAAAAAAAACCAAAAAACTTACCATTTGATGTATTTTCTAAAACCTTTTTTCAGCCCCCAAAAGGCCAAAAAAAAAAATAAATAATAATAATACCCGTTGAACTTTGAAAATAAAATTAAAAACCAGAGCACAAAAAAAAAAAAAAATGTGGCAAATTTTTTTTTCCAGACTCTGAAAGGCACGAAATAAAGATGAAAAAATAAGTTACGGGGGCTTAGGGGCATTTGAGAGTAGCTAGGGGGACAATTTGATGCAGTGGAGTTGGGAGGGGGTTAAAAAAAACAAAACTGGATTCCACCATGACAGTGCCGCTTTAAGGGTTAACCTTCATGTACAGTGATGCACCACCAAGAGATTTCCTAACTCTGGCCCTGTACAGGTAAACTACATCACAAAGCATAAATAGTTATATACATACCTACTGACATTATCACTTATATTTATTCCTAAAATAATTCTTCCACTAACAAGTGATCTAGTGACCACATAACAAGATAGGGATTAGTAAACAGTCATTTACTGCCACAGTGACTGTCTGAAGTGTCATAGATTCACTAACACATCATTACACTGGTCTAGACAAATGTTCTCTGTAATAATGGCCTTCAGCCTGAGTAAAGCTGATATAACTTAATTCCACTTGGATATGTAACAAAACAGAATAAAAGCTTCTATTATGTCTAAAAACTGTGGCCCTGGCCTGCTATGACTCATTAAACAATGAATGTTACAAAGCAAAATCGGGATTAAAAGGCAAACACTTTTGCAATGCTTTCACATGAATATTTGTACTATTTAAGAGGTTACACCATTGTGTATTGTTTGGATAAAGGGGACACAAATGAAAGGAACTGATGTGGATTGTTTTATTTAGATACATATGCAAATAAAATAAATACTTGCACTTAAAGCTCCTAAAGCTGCTTCACTAGCACAGCCAAGTGTCAGCAAAAGAAACGCCTCCCTGACCAGGGTCTAACAATCAAAATCCTCTCATTTTAGTCTGAGATCTGATCTTATTCCACAAACCTCTATCCAGCTGAAATTTTATCCCCCAGCCACTGTGCCACTCACCACAGAGTGTCATGTACATAAGCTCACACAGAAAAGAGTGAAACAAATATTCCTTTTAACGCATCATACCCATATGGACTCCAGAATGTAAAATTGATGGTTTCACAATTCCTGCAGTTGTGTACCACTCTCTGCAAGTAGACAGGGTGCAACGTACACGCTACATCGTGTGTGTGTGTATATATATATATATATATATATATATATATATATATATATATATATATATATATATATATATATATATATATATATATTATAAAATAAAAAACAAATGTAAATTTAACTGCATTCAAAAAGCATCAATCGCGAAACACTGTTTTAAGAACAGTTAAAACAAGCTAAAACTCAATATCTTGTGTCTGCTGGCAAATCAAATCGATAAAAAAAAAAAAAAATGTTCTGCATGTCACAATAACTGGTTTTAAAACTCCCACTGTCATAAAGAATGACTCATGAGTTAAAGTCACTCTAAGAGTTGGTGAAAGGTAAGGGCAGTGCTACAATCAATTACGTGTTTGAATAATTTCATAAGTTTCCTAAAAGAGACACTTTGATTTAAAAGCAAGATCCATAATTAAATAAAATGTCTATTTGAAAATGCATAGAAATACAACAAAAAAGCATAACTAGAAATTCAAAATAGTAACAACACAAATTAGAATATAAATACAGCCTGACAAGATATGTTATGTATAAGAACAATGAATATAACAATCCAATACGCAAACTCTCACCGACATGAAATGTTACAATGGGCCACACCTCAAATCTGAGTTGTAACGAGTCTGATTAATAGACAGCTCATTCTCTGCAAAGTAGCAGTATTCGCTGTACTTACAAAGAGTATCATTATCTGTTATCAATTTTAAAGACCCTTGAAACATCATCCCACTCTTCGCTTAAAGTGAAATTTTAAGCACTAAATAAAAAAATTCATCTTTATAAAGCGAGTTTTGGTGCATAGACCCCGACACTTTTTTTCTGACAACATACAACACTTCAGTTTAAAGGGGCACTATAGTCCTCAGAAAAACTAAAATAGTTCCCTTCAGGCTTTTTTTCATGCAAACACTGTCTTTTCAGAGAAGAGGCAGTGTTTACATTGCCTGTAGGGATACCTCCAAGTTGCCACTCCTTAGATGGCCACTGGAGGTGCTTCTTGGGTCAGTGCTGCCGAAAAAGCAGCCCTGACCTTCGGCGTCCCTACGCTCTGCATGGAGACGCTGAATTTTCCTCATAGAGATGCATTGATTCAATGCATCTCTATGAGGAGGTGCTGATTGGCTAAAACTGTGTGTCTAGGTGCTGTAGAGAGTGTGTGTATAGGGGGCATAGTGGGATGTAGTGAGTGTGTGTTTAGGGAATTTAGTATGTGTTTGCTTACAAGGAATCTAGTGTGTGCATAGGGGATCCAGAGTGTGTATGTCAGAAATGTAGTGTGTGTGTAGGGGATCCAGTGTGTGCATAGGAGATATAGTGAGTGTGTGTGTGTGGGTATATATAGAGGATTCAGAGTGTATATAGGGATCTAGAGTGTGTATATGTGTAGATGATCCAGAGTTGGGTAAGGGATCTAGTGTGTGTCTGTAATGTAATGTGTTTTGCGGTGCAGTACGTGTGTCAGGGGTTCTGTAGTATATATACATATATGTTTGGTATATATACATATAAGTATTGTGTGTGAGTGGTGCAGTGTGTTTGGAGGCTGCTGTGTGTATGTGTGCAGTGTGTATGTGTGAGGGATGTAGTGTGTATTTGTGAGGAGTATAGTGTGTGTGTGTGGGGGTGCAGTGTGTGTGTAGGTGTAGTGTGTGTGTGTGAGGTGTGCAGTGTGTGTGTGTGATATGTGAGGGTGCGTGTGTGTGAAAAGTGCAGTGTGTGTGAGTGAGGGTGCTGTGTGTGTTAGGGTGCTGTGTGAGATTAATGTATGTATGTGTGTGTGAGGGTTATGGGTGTGTGTGAGTGTTTGGAGGGATTGTGTGTTGGGGGAGGCAGGTTAATGGCAATATATATGTATTTAAAAATTTTTTTAAATAAATTGGCATTGTATCCCCCCTCCCTTCAGCCTGGGAGGGGGGACCGTGCGGCTATCCCTGATGGTCCTAGTGGTGAGTGATCTCTCTCTCGAGACCCATGGCAATGCTCCGGATCTCACGAGAGAAACCCGGCGGAGCTGCAAGATAATACAGCTACTGCGGGTCCGCTCCTGTCTCCCTCCCCAGCCAGCGGCCACAACACACTGCATGTGGGCCGGTGAGGGAGATCTTTGATGTCATGAAACACAGCGGGGCCGGCGCTCAGATAGCGTGGTCCGTGCATGGACCGGCCGGGGAGATCCTATGACCTCCGCTGCCGGCCCTGCCCCGCATGCTTTTAAACAGACAGCCAATAGAGGTCTTTCTTTTGAAGATCTTCGATTTTTGACTATAAAAAAAAAACAGACTGATACAAAACATGCCCTCATTTCAAACTACCACACTCTTTCAATATGTACCATTAAGGGCTTACTAGCATCCATCCTGACACCAGCACAGCCTTGGGGTAATTGTTCGGTATGTATCAATGAGCAGTATTCTATACATAGTGTTATATAGTAGTATAGGTTAAAAAAAACAAAAAACTGAAGTGTATCAAGTTCAACCTTAAAATCCATTATTTAATGCTGTTCATCCAAAAGAAGAGAATCTCTTTAGAGAACTCCAGATCTTTAGTGTTCTTACTGTAAAGACCCCTTTCCTTTGCTGTAAGTGAAAAACACCTTTTTCCCCCCCAATCTCAACGAAATTAAAATGGAATTAAATATTACTACTGATGAACAGATAGTGGTTTGTACTAAGAAAACAAATGCAGTTTTTCTATCCTTTCTAAATAAATGTTTTTCATCCACTTTAATAATTTTGTAGCTAGGTTCTGCACTTTTTCTAGGTCTGCAATATCCTTCTTTAAAACTGGTGACCAAAATTGCATTACATATTCAAAGTGGGGATCTTACCGTTAATTTATATTTTGTTCAAAACAAATTCTTGAATACTAACCTGTTAATGCCGTTAGGGAGTACTATTTAATGAGCCTAAATGCAGTTACTTACCTGGACCGGTGATCAGCGGCGATTCTGGTCTGGGGGGTCTTCCACAGGAGACAGGCAGTCACCCTGCTTCCATTTCGGCCCTCCAGGGCCATGTGATCGCGACGGACGTCGCAATCACATGGCCACAAAGCAGTCTATGAAACTGCCTGCAGGGGGACTGCCTGAGTGCACCCCCTGGTGTCTGAAATTAAAAATAAAGTTTTGGGCGGTTTGGGCATTGATCTCTGCCTAGTGTGAGAGTAGAATTTTGGGTAACAGGTGCCCTTGAAGGCACATTATAGCCTCTACTTCTATCTTGATTAGGCTATTTTTTACTCTATTTATTCTAACCAATATTAATTATATTTCTCTCCTCCACTTGAAAGCAGATATGGGTTGCAGTAGCACACCTAGTTAACTATAGGTGTCAGCTCTAATGCACATATTGTTGCTGTGATAGAAACTGCAGCTACCCATATTCTCACCATATTATTAATTAATCATTAAGATCTAAGACCTGGAACTTCAGCCCAGCACAAATGTACGTTTTTGTTTGTGCTCACATAGACAGATACTATCTTGAGATTTATTTTTGTTTTGTTTTCTTCACTGAATTATATATATTTATTCATATTCAACGTGTACATTTATCTAATATATTTACATAATTAATTATAATTTAAGGGACCTGACTGACAACCCAGGCAGAAAGTCCATTGGATTTAATTTACAAGCCATATATTTAACCCTGTTACTTTCCATAACACCATGAGACCTGTACATTCGTGAGACTTCGCTGAACACAGATATGAGTGTTTTAAAACACTAAAATTTGTAATGATGATATCATCAGTAAAAGTGCAGTTTTTGTGTGGAAAATGCAAAAAAAATAAAATATGAAAACTAACTTGGGCTTGCGTTTGTGACTAAAGTGGCTACTACAAAAGTCTGGGCATACCCCATTTTGAATACCCTGGGTTGTCTACTTTTACAAATGGTATGCCATACTGGGGTTAAAGGTCCACTATAGTGACAGGAAAACATACTCGTTTTCCTGGCACTATAGTGCCCTGAGGGTGCCCCCACCCTCAGAGTCCCCCTCCCGCCCGGCTCCGGAAAGGGGAAAGGGGTTAAAACTTACCTTTTTCCAGCGCTGGGCGGGGAGCTCTCCTCCTCCGATCCTCCTCTTCTCCTCGCATACGGCTGAATGCGCACGCGCGGCAAGAGCTGCGCGCGCATTCAGCCGGTCACATAGGAAAGCATTCATAATGCTTTCCGATGGACGCTGACGTGCCTAGAGTGGTCCTTTAATTCATTGACTGCCATACAGTCCCAAAGGTAGCTTAGGCCCAGCAAACCAACCTTGCAAATTTCAATGTGTAAAATTTAAAAAGGTGAAAGCCCTATATTTGATGCAGTAACTCTCCAAAACACCACAAAACCTGTACATAGTGGGTACTTTTGTACTTGTGAGACATCGCTGAATACAAATATGTGTAATTTATTGCAATAAAAACTAACAGTATTATGATATTAACAATTAAAATGCCACGCAGAATTTGAAAAATAACAAAATTGCTTAATTTCAAGTTTTTTTAAAATTTTTATTCATATTAAATTATGTTTCATATATAAATATTTGATATAAAATGAAAGCCCTGTTTCACCTTAAAATTATATATAATAAGTAATGATGTCCCGAACGGTTCGCCACCGACGGCGAACATATGCGCTGTTTGGTCCGCCCCCTATGTCATCATTGAGTAAACTTTGACCCTGTACCTCACATTCAGCAGACACATTCCAGCCAATCAGCAGCAGACCCTCCCACCTCCCGGACAGCATCCATTTTACATTCATTGTGAAGCTGCATTCTTAGTGAGCTGTCCAGGAGGTGGGAGGGTCTGGGAGGGAGGGTCTGCTGCTGATTGGCTGGAATGTGTCTGCTGACTGTGAGGTACAGGGTCAAAGTTTACTCAATGATGACGAATAGGGGGCGGACCGAACAGCGCATATGTTCGCCATCCGCGGCAAACCGTTCGGGACATCACTAATAATCAGTGTAGGTGTACTTAATATGAAAGAGGTGAATTATGGTTCAACAGACATGTAGCGCAAATGCCAGGTTTTGTTTTTATCACAACTGACTCCGTTCTTAAGGGGTGAAATATTTTCCCAACCACAGATGCTAAAACTACATTGAAAATGTGTGTACTGGAATATCCAGCCTACCTTTATAGGTTCCCTACCACTAAATGATATAATATAGTCTGTAAGAAATCCATCGCCAAAGTTGCAGATCAGAGGCATACATTATCAAACTGTATATATTATCCAATGCTAAAGATTTTAATTCTGTGATGGTCAGAGCAGTGGATTCAGACTTAACAGCAGAATAAATCTATGAATGTAAGACCAACTGTAAATAACTGTGTATATATACAGATGTAAAACATTGTAACCCACTATATCAATATATAAGTGATGTCTTGAAACTTTGTGCAATGACTTCCACTTCTATAAAAATAAAAAAATGGAGCAATCTAAAAATAAAATATATCTGGCATTTGTTACCACTGAAATAATTGTTTTTATTTTACTCTCAATCTGAATACAACTGAAATATTATTCTAGCAACCTTGCAGCAAAGTTTAGGGGAGGTAGAAAAAAAATAAAATCAACTATGCTGCTACCAATTTGGTTAGCACAGATCACTGCATACGGGAATAAAGTAGATGAGTTGGTAAACAGTGTCTAGTGGTCTATTCTGATGGGGCATCATAACTCCACGTTAAGATGTAGTATATGTGGAATAGGCAGCATGAAACACTGATGCAGAAATTAACCCTATTTTATTAGGACACAAACGTGTGAGGGGAGAGAGTAACATTGCTTGTGATCTCTCTACAAATCTGTTAACCTGTCTGGGAAGCAAGCAGGCTATGAGCTACTCCATGCATAGTGCTTGGGCCAGGGGAGGGCTTATGGTTACATAGCAGATTATAACACTTTCTGTAGAAATATAAACTTCAAAGAAAAAATAATCTAGGTTGATGGTGAAAAAAAGATGCAAATCCATAAAGTTCAACTTTTTTGTGCCTCACTATTATTTAATCCTTGCAGCACTGTCAATCAGGCCATGTGCACTTCCAGTATCAAGGATAAGGCACTATCACTGATAATGCTTAATGGTTGAGAAAATGGGACAAGATAGAAGTAGTTGTAAACATGTTAAGTTTAAGGTAATCTGCACTTGTAAGATCTCTTCTGAATCTAGAGCACCATGGAGACACTCCAGTAGTGTCTAAGGCCTAACCCGTGTGTGTATATAGAATAGAACTGTAACACTCACTCACAAAAAAGAAAACTTTGTATGTGGGTGTTACCTCGGAAAATATTATAAAGTACACAATCATAGAATAAACACTTCACCAAAATCTAATAAAGGTCAGGTTTGGAATCCAAAGCCTACTAGGCTAAGCCTCTGACTATTGAAGACTGTGACATGAATCCAATGTCACTGTGACATGAATCCAATGTTAGTAACTAACTAATCAAGCTTTATTAGTGATTGCCTATGTAGAGGAGTTGGGTATGAATGAAGATTTCTAAGTAGGAAGGAAGGCAGGGAGAGGGCGTGATATCTACTTTGAAAATTCTGAGGTAAGTATCTCCTATACGTAGAGACTGATTTTGAGGTTTATAAATAATCGTAAATAGAACTAATATGGAAATAGATAGTTGCCCAAAATCCGCAGTCACACCTTCACTGTATTAGAGTAAGTAGAGCCAGTATAGTAGTTTAGACTTTTCTTAAAATCTGCAGCCACACATTTAGTTCCGTGGAATATACTAAGCATAGGATAAGTTTGAATAGAATTTCAGTGCTCACTTTAAAGGAACACTATAGTCACCTAAACAACTTTAGCTTAATGAAGCAGTTTAGTGTATAGATCATGTTTCTCAGGTTTCACTGCTCAATTCACTGCCATTTGGGAGTTAAATCACTTTGTTTCTGTTTTAGCAGCCCTTGTCACACCGCCCCTGGCTCTAATTGACACAGCCTGCATGAAAAAACTGGTTTCACTTTCAAACAGCTGTAATTTACCTCAAACAATTGTATCTCTTTCTCTGTAAATTGAACTTTAATCACATACAGGAGGCTCTTGCAGGGTCTAGCAAGCTATTAACACAGCAGGGGATAAGAAAATCTAAATTAAACAGAAGGAAGGATAAACTGTAGAGAACTCTTTACAGGAAGTGTTTAGGAAGTCTGTGCAAGTCACATGCAGGGAGCTGTGACTAGGGTTCATAAACAAAGTGATTTAACTCCTAAATGGCAGAGAATTGATCGGTGAGACTGCAAGGACATGATCTACACACCAAAACTGCTTCATTAAGCTAAAGTTGTTTTGGTGACAATAGTGTCACTTTAAGGTCTCTACAAGTGTCTCCAGTATTGAGACAAGCAGAGTATTAAAGGTAGAGCTGTTATAATGATTAGGCCCTTGATCAAAATCTGCAGCCACACATGTAGTTCATTAGAATAGACTAAACAGGATAAGATTTAATAACATTTTAATGCTCACTTAGGGTATCTACAGATTTATGAAGTATGTTGAAACAAGTTGAGAGATTGTTCTATTAGTCATAAATGAGCCTCTTTTGCTCGTTAGATATCAGCTCAAAATTATTCAACCTGTAATTAAATCACTTAAATAGATGGAAAAAAAGTAGATATAGATAAAGCCTCTCTACCTTTTAATCTTACTAGATAGTCAGAGGAATGAAGGGAAAAAAAATAAAAGTTTTAAAGGACCACTCTAGGCACCCAGACCACTTCAGCTTAATGAAGTGATCTGGGTGCCAGATCCAGCTAGGGTTAACCCATTTTTTTTTTTAATAAAACAGAGAAACTGCTATGTTTATAAATGGGTTAATCCAGCCTCTAGTGGCTGTCTCATTGACAGCCGCTAGAGGCGTTTGCGTGCTTCTCACTGTGAAAATCACAGTGAGAAGACACAAGCGTCCATAGGAAAGCATTATTAATGCTTTCCTATGAGACTGGCTGAATGCGCGCGCAGCTGCTGCCGCGCGAATGCGCATTCAGCCGAAGAGGAGGAGAGGAGGCGGAAAGCTCCCCGCCGGCGTTGGTAAAAGGTGAGTGTTTAACCCCTTCCTCTCCCCAGAGCCCAGCAGGAGGGAGACCCTGAGGGTGGGGGTCACCAAGTTGGCATCAGACACGTAATGGCTTTCCTTCAAACATGTGACCCTTCACTAAGAGTGCATAACTTTGTTGCAAAATTACTTTCTCTAATTTTGACTCACAATTATTTTCTTTTTGAAGGAAAGCACTACCACCAGGTGAGAGAGATCGCTATGGGGACGGCTTGTGCTCCCTCAAATGCCAACCGCCACCTGGGCTGGTGGGAACAAAATATTGTGTTTGACCAAAAACTGGTTTTACAGTAAATACGTCAAAATGTGGAAGAGGTATATAGACGACATACTGATCATCTGGACAGGCACTAGAGAAATCTTTCAAGATTTTGAAATTTTGATGAGCTAAACATCAATATTATTAATCTAAAACAGACTTTTGAGGTTGAGGACAAAAAAAACTTAACTTTCTAGACTTCTCTATTGAATTAACAGAGGAGAACCTCCTGGCCACAACTTTATATCGAAAACCCACTGCCACTAATAACGTCCTTAATTGGAAGAGCCACAATCCTACGGTTCTTACAAAAGGAATACCAATAGGGCAGTACCTTTGGCTGAGGAGATATTGCTCCTCAGTAGAAGATTTTAAAGTTAAGGCCAAAACCCTTAGAGAACATTTCAAGGCGAAAAGGTACCCAAATAGATGTTTGAAACAAGCTTACTTGAGAGTCTTACTGACTAAAAGACCAAACCTTCTTATTGAGGCACAACAAAACAGATCTGAACAATCTTTAATTAGATGCAGTGGTACCTTTGATGCTGGCTGGTATGCCGTCAAGAACACACTAGACAGATACTGGCCATTACTACACCAGGAAAATTGTAAAGCATGTAAGTACATTCGCAGATATTTTAAGACCTCTTCAAATTCAAACGAAGCAGAGTCCTTTACCACCAAAACTTTCATCAACTGCCAAACCTCAGATATAGTGTACCTATTGATGTGTAGCTGCAACTTAAAATACGTGGGGAAAACAAGAAGAGCATTCAAGAAGCGCATTCTAGAACATGTCAATTCAACCAATCCATGCAGACTTATTGACACCCCAATATCTAAACATTTAAAGTTACACCATGGGGGTTCTTCCCAAGGACTACGATTCAGCAAAAAATTAAAAAATAAATGTAGGCCGAAGGAAAGGTGACCTAGACAAAAAACTACTCCAGAGAGTGTTTCTGGATTTACAAATTAAAAACGCTATCTCCATCTGGTTTGAATTAAGGTTTTTCATACACTTCATTCATATCTGATTGAAATTACTTCCACATAGATTACAATTCACTTTAACATATACTTATAACAAAGCATACTATCACTTTTCTACAACCAAAATACCTTCCTTATGTTTCCCTCTGTAACTATACCCACTTTGTTTATTGACCTGGTTTACATATACATACCTTTAATTTTATTATGGATAGGATTGGTGCTAAGATACACAATATAATTATATCTAGAGTTGTAATAATCTTTTTGACATAGGGAAACCTGGTATTATTACCATTAGACTTTATCTTTATTGTCTGAAATTATCATGAGCAAATAGCAGTTACTTTTATAAATATATAGTTTGCTATAAACTATGGGACGATAATGTAATAAGTGAGCTACACACTAATATGAGCACATGAAAAGGTTAAAACTATACCAGGGGTAGGCAACCTATGGCACATGTGCGATGCACGGCACTCGAGGTGTCTTTGCACAGCACTCAAGGCTGCCAGAGCCAAACAGGGTCTGGCCTATCAGAAGTCCCAGTGAAACTTCAGATATCTGCTAATACGAAAAGGTGGTTAAGGAAAATCCTCAATTTATGCATTGCAACACGTATGGGAATTCACACTGGAGTAGAGCAGCCTGCAACTGCTGTTGCAGCTCCTGTCCTTGACCTGTACCTGGCCAGCCTGGTCCTCACTGGAACCCAGGGAAGCCACCCACACTGCTTTATATACACAGAAATGCAGATTAACCCTCCCTCATTCAAATAATACTAACAGCCTACACACAACCCCACACACAGTCCGCACAAACGTAACACTACTAACAATCCACATACATGCACACAACCCCACACAAGCAGTCTCTCACATGCAATACCCCAAACAGCCCCACACATACACACACTACGAAACTCACTATGTGACATTTTCATCCACGCACACAATTCCACAAGCAGCCCCCATACACAGCCAACTTTCATAGGTATCATACACGATACCACAAACTACTCCTGAACATATACAATATAATAGCTCATATACACTCAAATACAATGATACAAAGCAACTTCAGTATAAATAACACAAGCAGAATACGACAACATAGACACCCCAATTTAAAAAAGTAGGACCGGCACGCTATGGGCCATCACAATCTTATTTTGGCACAGTGCTGCTAAAACGTTGCCTACTTCTGAACTATCCCTTACATACCTTGGATTTATTTATATATGCTCCATCCATCTAAGTAATAGAATAAACAGTGCATCACGATGTCGGTTTACCATTCTAACCGACACTGCTATTATATTGGTTACATATTTGATTTGATAATCATTAAGGTGGAATCTAATACTCAGTCAAGTCCTTTATCCAAATCAAATAAACACACAGATAAGTAAGCGTCTCTTGGTCCCCATCGTCCGCAATGGCAACACCAGTCCGAGTGTTAGAGATACCTAGATTCATCTAATATGAGGCATAGTGATAGTGAACATGCTTCGAAATAGACAGTAATTGTATGCTTGAAACGTAACAACTCCGGAATTCAGCACGGCATTGGAAATTTGAATACAAACAAGACTGTAATACAAAGATATATTTGACACTTTATTTCAAATGTAACATTTTTAGCAAATAGATACATTATTGCACCCTGAGATTGTTTCAACAAAAGCAAGTTCATCTCTGACCCAGTTAAGTGAAATAGAACGGGAATAAGATATACAAACAGATCGCTATGAAGATGCTAACAATTATGCATAATATTTGCCAACATTTGTTGAACAAGTAATGAAGCTCATATCGAAGCCGATAGCATGACAGTTACGACTATTCACTCATTGATTGGACCACATGCAAGAGGAACTTTGCATAATTAATTGTATCATTCTCCAGGTCACACCTCTAAATTAACATGGCAATACCCGATTGGCTTTAGGTCACGGGTTCCACTTGGGGTGATGGGTTTAAAAGGCAAGACATGGTCAGGTCACTTTTGGTCCCTGACGAAAGTGCAAACGCTGTGCACCGAAAAGCGTGTCGGGCATTATATCGCAGGGCACTAAACACATTAAAGGAACACTAACGTCAGGAACACAAACATGTATTCCTGACCCTATATGGTTAAAACCACCATCTAGCCACCCTAGTCCCCTCTTGCCTCCCTAAATATAGTAAAATCTTACTTTTATTGAAGTCTGCAGCTGCTTACTTTGTCCCTGTTTCTTTTTGACCTGCCCACTGCCATCACCAGAAGTGGTGGCCTGATCCAATCACAATGCTTCCCCATAGGATTGGCTGAGACTGACAAGGAGGCAGGGGCAGAGCCAGCACAATTGAAGCACAGCCCTGGCCAATCAGCATCTCCTCATAGAGATGAATTGAATCAATGCATCTCTATGAGGAAAGTTCAGTGTCTGCATGCAGAGGGAGGAGATACTGAATGTTTGGATACATTTTAGGCACCCATGACCCAGGAAGGATCTCTAACAACCATCTAAGGAGTGGCCAGTGAAGTTATCCCTAGACTGTAATGTAAACACTGCATTTTCTCTGAAAAGACTGTGTTTACAGCAAATAGGCCTGAAGGTAATGATTCTGCTCACCAGAACAAATTCAATAAGCTATAGTTGTTCTGGTGCCTATAGTGTCTCTCGAAGTACAATGGTGTAGTAAACCAAGCTAATTAGAAGCATGATTTTGATTTATTAACATTTAAAACTTTTATTTTATTTTTTTCCCTTCATTCCTCTGACTATCTAGTAAGATTAAAAGGGAGGCCTTTTCTATATCTACTTTTTTTCCCCATCTATTTAAATTATAGGATTACAGCTTGAATACCGGTAATTTTAAGCGGATATATAATGAGCAAAAGAGGCTCATTTATGACTAATAGAATAATCTCTCAACTTGTCTCAACATACTGGAGAACTCTGTAGAGATCCTAAGTGAGCACTGAAATTCTATTCAATCGTATCCTATTTTTAGTCTATTCTAATGAACTAAATGTGTGGCTGCAGATTTTGAGCAAAGGCTTAATCATTATAACAGCTCTACCTTTTATACTCTGCTTGTCTCAATACTGGAGACACTTGTAGAGACCTTAAAGTTTGCATCGAAATTCTATTCAAATTTATCCTATGCTTAGTCTATTCCAATGAACTAAATGCGTGGCTGCAGATTTTAAGAAAAGGCTAAACTACTATACTGGCTCTGCTTACTCTAATACAGTGAAGGTGTGACTGCAGATTTTGAGCAACTATCTATTTCCATATCAGTTCTATTTATGATTATCTGTAAACCTCAAAATCAGTCTGCACATATAGGAGATACTTACCTCAGAATTTTCAAAGCAGATATCACGCCCTCTCACAGCCTTCCTTCCTACTTAGAAATCTTCATTCATACCCAACTCCTCTACATAGGCAATCACTAATAAAGCTTGATTAGTTAAGGGATTTTGGATTCATGTCACAGTCTTCAATAGTCAGAGGCTTAGCCTAGTAGGCTTTGGATTCCAAACCTGACCTTTATTAGATTTTGGTGAAGTGTTTATTCTATGATTGTGTACTTTATAATATTTTCCGAGGTAACATCCACATACAAAAAGTTTTCTTTTTGTGAGTGAGTGTTACAGTTTAATTCACGATAGAAGTAGGGATTAAAAGGACAACGTAGGCACTATAACCAATACATCAAATTTAATTAGGTACAGAGGTAAGAGTCTGCTGGCACGGTCCCACTTTCAGTATTAAATTATTTTCAAGCAGTTTAACACTGAATGCAGATCCCTGACTTCCATTAGCCCCAAATCGGAGGTGTGGCTAAGCCAGAGATTACACATTTTCATCTAGCCATACCGATTTATATATGAATGGGTACGGTGATAAGATGAAAGTGGTCAGCTGACACTCTCAGCCAATCATAGCTGCCCTTTACTACTCAGGCTAATGCTTCATTATTAGCCAAGGCAGCAGAGGGTGGGTTGAGCTGCTGGGAGCTCTGTTATAGTATTAAAACATTAAAAATGGTTTAATGTTGAATGGACTAATGGTGCTTGGGGATTCCAAACACTGTAAGCACTTCAATGAAATGAAGCAGCTTATAATGCCTACAGTGTTCCTTTATTGGTCTGGTGCTGCTTATTTATTCGGAAAGCATAAAGCTAACTGATCCTCTGGTTTAAACCCATTTCTAATAGACAAAAATATCATCCGTGTGGCCACTTTAACAATAAGTTGCTGCTATGAAACAGCACTGAAGGCAGTAGAGCAGGCTTCCCCAAACTCTGGCCCCCCAGATGTTGCTCAACTACAACTCCCATGATTCTCATGATTCATTCATAGAATCATGGGTGTTGTAGTTCAGCAACAACTAGAGGGCCGGAGTTTGGGGAAGCCTGCAGTAGAGAGTCCACTACACAACATATGCACTGCTGCATCTAAAGGCTGAGTGAAAAATCTTACACACACAGGAACTTATTTTTGTGAGTGCCAACTCAGTGCCTTTTACGTTTTTCATAATGCGCTGAAGAAAAACAACAAAGAAAACAAAAAAAATAGGCAGACCAAGTGATGATATTACACACACAATTAAAGGGACACTATAGTCACCAGAACAACTACAGCTCTTTGAATTTGTTCTGATAAATAGAATCATTACCTTCAGGCTTTTTGCTGTAAACACTGTCTTTTCAGAGAAAATGCAGTTTTTTCATTACAGCCTAGTGATAACTTCACTGGTCACTCCTCAGATAGCTTCCTGGGTCATGGCTGCCTAAAATGCATCCAAACATTTAGTGTCTCCTCCCTCTGCATGCAGACACTGAACTTTCCTCATAGAGATTCATTGTTTCAATTCATCTCTATGAGGAGATGCTGATTGGCCAGGGCTGTGCTTGAATCATGCTGGCTCTGCCCCTGCCTCCTTGTCAGTCTCAGCCAATCCTATGGGAAAGCATTGAGATTGGATCAGGCCACCACTTCTGATGATGTCAGCAGACAGCTTGTTTTTCTGAGGCAAACCGCATGCAGATCTACAGCTTCAGGCTTGAATACAGTAAGATTCTGCTATATTTATGGAGGCATGAGGGGCCCAGGGGGGCTAGTTGGTGGTTTTAACACTATAGGGTCAGGAATACATGTTTGTGCTCCGGCCCTATAGTGATCCTTTAAAGGAACCTATAGTCCTAAAAATAAATTTGTTTTACCATGACCTCTGCCCATCCACTTATATTTTGAAAAAAGCTATTTAAGCATATTTTGCTCACGTGCCTTTTGCTGCTGCCTGCTCCACCTCTTTTTGTCAGCGGGCACACTCCAATTCAATGCTTCTCATAACAAAGCACTGGAGACAAGAAGCACATGTGCGTGAAACCCTGCACTCCTCCAATCACAAGATCTCTGTGAGAAGTAATGAATGAAGAACAACTTCTAACACTGAGCTTAGTGGTGTACTAGCAAATTTATTTAACCAATCATTGTTAACAGGAGAAGTCCCAGAAGATTGGAAGTTAGCGAATGTTGTGCCCATTTACAAGAAAGGTAATAGGGAGGAGTCGGGCAACTATAGGCCAGTAAGCCTTACTTCAGTAGTGGGGAAAGTGATGGAAACCATGTTAAAGGATAGGATTGATGAACATCTAAAAACACATGGATTTCAAGATCAGAGACAACATGGGTTTACTTCAGGGAGATCATGCCAAACTAATCTTATTGATTTTTTTGATTGGGTAACTAAAATTATAGATCAGGGTGGTGCAGTAGACATTGCTTACCTAGATTTCAGTAAGGCTTTTGACACTGTTGCACATAGAAGGCTTATCAATAAACTGCAATCTTTAAGTTTGGATTCCAATATTGTTGAATGGGTAAGGCAGTGGCTGAGTGACAGGCAACAGAGGGTTGTAGTTAATGGAATATATTCGAAGCTTGGACTTGTCACCAGTGGGGTACCTCAGGGATCTGTACTTGGACCCATTCTCTTTAATATTTTTATTAGTGATATTGCAGAAGGTCTTGATGGTAAGGTATGTCTTTTGCTGATGATACTAAGATATGTAACAGGGTTGATGTTCCAGGAGGGATAAGCCAAATGGCAAATGATTTAGGTAAACTAGAAAAATGGTCAGAATTGTGGCAACTGACATTTAATGTGGATAAGTGCAAGATAATGCACCTTGGACGTAAAACCCAAGGGCAGAGTACAGAATATTTGATAGAGTCCTAACCTCAACATATGAGGAAAGGGATTTAGGGGTGATTATTTCTGATGACTTAAGGTAGGCAGACAATGTAATAGAGCAGCAGGAAATGCTAGCAGAATGCTTGGTTGTATAGGGAGAGGTATTAGCAGTAGAAAGAGGGAAGTGCTCATGCCATTGTACAGAACACTGGTGAGACCTCACTTGGAGTATTGTACACAGTACTGGAGACCGTATCTTCAGAAGGATATTGATACCTTAGAGAGGGTTCAGAGAAGGTCTACTAAACTGGTTCATGGATTGCGGGATAAAACTTACCAGGAAAGGTTAAAGGATCTTAACATGTATAGCTTGGAGGAAAGACGAGACAGGGGGGATATGATAGAAACATTTAAATATATAAAGGGAATCAACACAGTAAAGGAGGAGACTATATTTAAAAGAAGAAAAACTACCACAACAAGAGGACATAGTCTTAAATTAGAGGGACAAAGGTTTAAAAATAATATCAGGAAGTATTACTTTACTGAGAGGGTAGTGGATGCATGGAATAGCCTTCCAGCTGAAGTGGTAGAGGTTAACACAGTAAAGGAGTTTAAGCATGTGTGGGATAGGCATAAGGCTATCCTAACTATAAGATAAGGCCAGGGACTAATGAAAGTATTTAGAAAATTGGGCAGACTAGATGGGCCGAATGGTTCTTATCTGCCGTCACATTCTATGTTTCTATGTTATTGCTGCAGATGACAGCCACTATAAGTGCGCTTAACTCTGCAATGAAAACATTGCTGTATCTATACAGCATTGCAGGACTAAAACTACAGGGCCACTGCACACAGACTACTACATATATTTATGCGCAGCCCTGAAAAAAAATAGAACTATTTAATTAGCCCTGTGTTTAACTGAATTCACTATTTAAAATTATGAGCTATATAATAAAAATTTTTTTACCCTTTTTAAGATTTTTTTTGTGGTAGCAAAATACTTGAGTTGATTAAACTGCATTCATGTATCAAATATGCCCGTAATATGAACCGAAGAAATGTTTGCATACAAACAGCATTGCCCTGAGGTGTTTTTACTTTAAAATAAATTGGTCTCCTGAATAATCTATGGCACTGTAGTCCTTCAATAGTGTACTAGCAACACTAAGCACCAAGAATAATTGTGGAGGTTAACAAAAGTACTCACAAAGATATAATGAGACTACATGGGCAGAAATAGCTCACTGGTGAACACAATTTGAGTTGTGTTTGCTTGTGTCTAAGAATCTTTATGTACTGAAGCTTATTTATCAAAATGCATAAACTGTAATGTATTTAAAAAACAAATTGCTTTATTTAGGTTGAAACAGCTGTGACTATAGTCAAAATAAGCTATTCTGCACCAATGGGACATGCATCCATTTAAAAAAAAGTCTAATTTAAAAGATATGCTTTAAATCAGACATGTGTCTCATTCTGAGACAGTCTGAAAAAGCAGATAAATATAATTTATTTTTATTCATATCTACCTGCTTCTTTGCCCTTGTGTTTCCAATGCCATTCTTAAGGGGAAGGAGGAGGGGAGTTACCAAATCAAGCAGTGTTCAATCCATAGTTTTTTATGCAAAACAGATTACGTTTTGTGACTTTGCCGGGCATACGGAATTGAAAGATAGTGCGGGAATCGAGGAGGCCAATGGCCATGAATGTTGATTATGAGTGTTCTTGGTCAACAAATCATCTAGATCAAGGGTTCCCAATTAATTTTTCCTGTGGAAAAATTTACCTAGTATATCGACATCGTGGAGCCCCAACACCTGTCAAAAATGTTTTGCGCTGTAGCATAAACATTTTAATAAGCAGCACGTAAGGTTTTTTTCCCCCGCAAATTTTGTTTTCTGCTTTATATACACTAATGTACTTAGAAGCAGGTGTGTGCATTTGCATGCAGAGGTGTGTTTGGATGTAGTGTTGGATAAATGCGGATGTTCATTTGTGTGTACTATTGGTGTTTGAGTGTTTGTATATAATTTTAGAGTTAGAGTTCAGGGGTGTCTTTGTATGTCATGTTTGCGTTTGCAGGAGTGTGTGTTGTGTTGGTGTTTGATTGCTGGGATGTCTGCACATGCACTGCCACATACATACTTACGCAACACATACACACATATACACACTAACACATAGAAACACAGTAACACACATTGACACATACACACTGACACAAATATACACACTGGCAGACACACACACACATTAGCAGATACAAACCTTGACACACAGGTACACAAACGGGCACATTGCACATACACACACTGCACTGACAGATACATTGACACAGATACACACTGACATACACAGTTACACACATTGAAAACCACCCCAGTTGGGAAACACCGCCCTAGATAATGAGCTCTGAGGGGATTTTTTTCTAGTCTTGAATAAATTCCAAGTCAGGACTGATACAGTTATACTTTGTTGCTAGTTGCGAAGTGTGATTAAATGCAACATTTCTGAAACAGTTACTAAGCCCCACAAGCGAAAGAAACACACACTAAATGCCATAGTTTAAGTGGTGAAGCTCTGCTTGCGAGAAATATTTCATCGCCAATTACATAATATTATACTACACGTTGAGATTACTTCTTGTTTAGAACACTTAATACACTTATGTAAGTTCAGTCAATATGACACTTTAGTTGGCATCATGTAGAATCCTTGCAAAAGATGTATGTGTTTTTCTTGTTTTGGTTGTGTAAAGACCAACTTGTCAAAGTTTTGATAAATGTAATAAACTATTACTTTTCAGATGTGTCTTTTAAATGCACAATAGTAAAAGTATTTTTAGTTGAAAATTGCAGTAAATGTTTATGTAGAATATAGAAAATATTACTTACACGCGCCACATTAGCCTATTTGTAAACAGGAAAAATTCACAGGAATTTTTTTTTTGTAGTTTCAGGGCCAATCAATTGTGCTGAAAATGTAAATTAAGAACATTACTGTACATTCATATGTTGCAACTACATCTGAATTCAGTTATAAGATGTTACTAAATTACACAGGACCCGGGTACAACTGCCCACTTGAAAATGTAAAGGATCTTTTTAGTGACCCTATCCACTTAATGGAACACTATAGCATTAGAAATACAAATATGTTACCGCAGGAGATCCTGAATGGCCTATTTGCGCAACTACTAGGAGATGCAGCTCCTGGCGACTTCGGCATCGAAAGGGCCCACAGGGCACTCCGCGCCCCCAGAAGAGACGGGCAGCCAAGAGACATGATTTGCGCCCTCCTGTCATTCCCGCTAAAAGAATCTATAATGCGGGCAGCACGTGCACAGCAGCACATCACTTACATGGAAGCACAAATATCCCTTTACCAGGACTTATCTACCATCACCCTAGATGCCCGCAGGGCCCTGCGGCCTCTCACCAGAGCACTTCAGGAGCGACGAATTCCATACAAATGGGGATTTCCATTTAGCCTGCAGGCCCGGATGGGAAACGTATGGCACATCATCCGCTGGCCGAACGACGTACCACGGTTTTTAAGAACCGCCAACTTACCTGCTATCTCAGTGCCAAACTGGATCCTGGAGGAACCCCCGGCGCGAGCCACAGGCCCATCTGAAGTGGCACACAACATCCACCTGGAGCCTGGACCACCAAGACGCAGAGGCGGCCCAATAGGCCCTGAGGAATAGAGGCCCCCACGCCGCACGGACCAGTGGCCCCCCCTGGGTCATCCCATGCCAGATCAGGACATTGCCTCCTGAGCTTACCCCAGCTATGATTATGGACGCCATGCAGATCCGATGACACCACGGCAGGGGTATGTACTTTTAAGTCCGCTGCCTGCTTGCATTAGCTAGTAGACAGGGAGGAAGGCCGCAGACAGGTGGGGAGGGAAATGAAGCCACTTTCGGGGAGCGGCCGGGAGCTAGGGCCCCATCAGCAAACCCACACACCCGGGGCAACAAGGGGGACATACCCCGTAGGTGGGGAGGGGATGATGGGCAGGGTGCAAGGGGTCTGGACACCGACACCATCACCCGGGTCACAACCTGGGTCAAGACTGCTGAACTGAACAGGCTGCTCTAGCACACCGCTGCTCACGGACCAGAGCTGAGGGGGGGCTGCGGGAGGGCGAGGGCAACGGGACATGCGGGCACACGGGGCTAGAGCTGGGAGGGGGGCTGGGACAAAGCCGGGCACTTCTTGTTCATGTTGTTTAGTTATACACGGTTCCGTTTATATCACCCAACACACATCACAGCCACTCACATGAGGGAACAACCACACACAATCTGCCTCACTGAGACAAGCAAGACGCCATGTTGGTACTCCCCACTACGAAAGCCCAGGCACGCAGATAACTATCATGACGGAAATTCTGGGTGCAGGGAGAGACCACGTCCCAAACCAGCCCCTCTGGAGGGACGCAAACGTGGGAGCTGGCGAGCCACGCCCATAGGGTGGCCTCACAATGCAGCCCAACACTTGTAGGACTGACTACCCCCAAACAGCGCCCTAACACCCTAGACACGCTGACCTGTAGCCAACGAACTGTAAGTTGCCAGGCGGGGGAGGGCAGTCACGGAGGGCCCCGGGGTGCCCGGCAGACAAAACCAGTCGAATCCCCTGACAGCACCCGGCCATTAAGACCGGGAAGCCAGGAGAGCCGACCGTGACGGGGGGACCCACGGGTACCACTGACCATAATGCCGACAGGACCGGTAGGCTTATCCGCTCCCAGACCTCGGTACTGCGGTACAGGACACCACAGCCCGACCGACACTCTAAGTCCCGGGCGAATACTGCGGACCCCTAGGCTAGAGTAGGCAAACATGGCGATTGCACACACCCTTACAGGTTGGGTGCCGATGGAGAGGGGAGAGAACCAACCTCACTCAGATCCGAGACCGACTTCACTGTAAGTGACCATACGGAACCCCCACTGAGACAGACCCACACTGTACATTACACCGGCGTTCTCGTCGCTAAGGTTACCCACCAGGCTCGAGAACGAATACACCCGGTACAGGGTCAGAGTCACACCCGCACACCTAGAAGACACGCCAGACCGTTCACATCACCTCCACAGACAGACAGACCCCCCCACACTCACCACCTTTACATCATACAGACAACGCTGCGGGGACGCCGCCCTGCCGCCGGGATGGACGCCTCGCGAGGATTTGTCCCGGCCCAACTGACATACTGGTCCAATAATGTTCAGGGGCTTAACACACCTGAAAAGCGCGCGCACCTGGTAAGGCGCCTATGGGCCGTGAGAGCCTCCGTGGCGTTCCTGCAGGAGACTCATCTCCGAGGACTGGACGCCCCCAAACTAGAGAACAGACGCTACCCGCAGGGATTCTACGCGAACCACCCGGACGCTAAGAGGGCTGGTGTGGCAATACTCTTTGCACAGACGACGCCGTTCCAACATATAGCAACGCAGGCTGACCCGAACGGCAGATTCCTTTTCATTAAGGGTACAATCATGGAACACATGTATACCTTCGCATGCCTCTACGGCCCGAATAGAAAGCAGCATACATTCCTGGCTCGGACGCTAGCCAAATTGGAGAAATTCAGAGACGGCCTCTTGGTCATGGCAGGTGACCTCAACTTACCACTGGACCCCCGCACAGACACCTCCAGAGGACAAACCACGATCCCGGCGCACTGCATACGAGCAGCACTACGAGCTATACATAAACACGGCCTGGTGGATTGTTGGAGGGCATGTAACCCTGAAGGTAGAGACTACACCCATTATTCGACAGTCCATAAAAATTACAGTCGCATAGACTATATATTCCTGGCCCAGGAATACCTCAACCTCCTCCACGACGCACGAATAGGCATAATGGACCACACAGACCATGCACCACTGACGATCCGCACAAGCTCCCCACTATATAAACCCCGCGAAAGACACTGGAAACTGAATGAATCCCTACTGGACGATGCAGAGTGTAAGAGGGTGACTGCTCAAACCTTAACTGAATACTTTAACACCAACGAAGATACGGAGACGCCACCGTTAACGATATGGGAAGCTCACAAATGCGTCATACGGGGACATTTCATCGCCATAGGCACCAAACGCAAGAAGGAACGAACACGACGTATCACAACACTGCTAGACCGGATAGCTGACCTAGAAGGGGAACACAAGACGGACCTCGCAGACAGCACATACCTCCGCCTGACGGAAGCACGAAGGGAGCTGAAAGCCATACTATCACAAGGACTCCTACACACCGCGAGGAAGGCCTCCAGGTATTATTATGAACACTCGAACAAAAGTGGTAGGTTGCTAGCTAGGATGCTACAAGACAGAAGGAAAGCGCAACACGTTCACAAGATACGCACGAGCAGTGGAGACACAACCTGCCTCCCGGACGGCATACTGTCAGCGTTCCGGGAATACTATGCGGCGTTATATAACCAACCACGACTCCACCACGACAGAGACATAGGTAGCCATCGAGAACGGATAACCACATACCTTCAGAACCACATCTCCCGTCAGCTTACCCCGGACCAGGAGGCGGAACTCGAAATGCCCTTGACGATTGAGGAACTATCTGGCGCACTGAAATCAACTAAAGCGCACAGGGCCCCGGGCCCAGACGGTCTACCAGTCTCGTACCTACGCTCCTTCAAAGACACCCTGCTGCCCAAACTTCTGATAGGCATCAACTCAATCAGAGATGGAGGCCAATTCCACAGAGACACCCTGGGAGCAACCGTGGCAATAATACCCAAAGAGGGTAAAGACCCAACAATCTGCGCCAGCTACAGGCCCATCTCTCTGATAAACGCGGACATCAAACTCTTCGCTAAGGCACTGGCACTCAGGATGGCCCGGACGCTTCCGGATCTGGTGCACCCGGACCAAGTGGGGTTTATCCCCGGAAGAGAAGCCAGAGATAACACTATTCGAGCCCTCAACACCATCCATACCGCTAAAACGGGCAAAAAGGAAATGGTCCTACTATCCACTGACGCTGAAAAAGCGTTCGACAGGGTGGACTGGGTCTATATGTCGGAAACCCTACGACATTTGGGATACGGTCCACACCTGCGGACCTGGATAACGGCTCTATACACCTCGCCCACAGCCCGCATAAGAATAAACGGAGCACTGACTGACCCGTTTGATATACATAACGGCACGAGACAGGGCTGCCCCCTGTCCCCACTCCTGTTTGCCCTCACCCTGGAGCCCTTCTTGGAGGCGGTCAGACAGGACAGGGGTATCACGGGGTGCAGCATAGGAGGAAGAGAACACCGGGTAGCGGCTTACGCTGACGACATGCTCTTCTTCCTGGAGCAACCCAGAACCTCCCTCCCACATCTCCTGGAGGCGTTTCGACAATACAAGGAGGTATCCGGCTTGACGCTTAATCTAGATAAGTCAGAGATACTGCTGCTCGCACAGGACAACATCCTCCAACGACACATCCAAGCACAATTCCCCTTCAAGATCTCCACAGCCAAGCTACACTACCTTGGGGTGTGGCTCCCGAGAGATTTGACACTTATCTACCGACTGAACTTTGCGCCCCTGCTCACCACCCTACAGCAAGACATGAAACGCTGGACACCTCTGTACATCTCTTGGTTTGGGCGCATCAGTGCCGTAAAGATGAACATTATGCCCAGATTATTATACCTGTTCCAGACACTACCAACGTACCTCCCGAGGGCATTTTTTCAGACCCTGACGACCGCAGTCAGGAACTTCGTCTGGAACCAAAAACCAGCGCGTATCCGAAGAGCGATTCTTGAACGCCCTAGAGGAGAAGGAGGTATGGGATTGCCGTCCATCCTCACGTATTACCACGCTACCCATCTGCACAGACTGGTTGATTGGCATGCAAACCCCAGTACAAAGCAATGGGTAGACCTGGAGAAACACCAAGCCCAGGGACGAATCCCCGCTATGCTATGGCTGGGAGACGCACCACCCAAGGAACTACTTACCGGGAACCCAATGATCGACGCCACGCTGAAGGTGTGGTGTAGGATACGTTACTCCAAAAACCTCACGACATCGCCCAACCCACTCACACCAATAACACAAAATCCGAGGCTAGCGGGAGGGCTAAGCACGGCAGACCTGAAAAATCTCGGAGCAACGGACTGGGTATACGCTAGCCAATGGAACTCCGGGACGACGCTCAAACCCCTGGCAACGCTGATGCAGGACCGTAGGCCCAGTGGCCTAGACACATTCCGATATCACCAAGTGAAAACATACCTCGACGGCATTGCGGGTAAAGGCCACCTACACCGCCCATTGCTGATGATGGAACATCTATGCACGGCCAGACAACACCTCTCACATGGAGTCTCACACCTCTATACCGCGCTGCTAAGCGACGGTGATAAGAGCCCCCTAGGCTTCACATCGCGATGGGAAAGAGAGACCGGGATGGAACTCACGGAAAAGGAATGGCTCAAAATCTTTCAACTAACACACAGGGGGACCATCAGCTCCAAGTTCCAAGAATGCAACTACAAAATTCTAACAGGATGGTACCGGACGCCAGATATCCTGCAGCACGTGCATGAGTCAATTTCAAACGAATGTTGGAGATGCGGCACAGGAATAGGAACCAGCATTCACATCTGGTGGACATGCCCACGTATCGAACCGTTCTGGAGGATGATACATCAGACGACCAAAGACATCACGGGCTCAGACGTCCCATTCCAACCCATGCCACTGCTTCTCAACCACACGCGTACGCCGGTGAAGATCTACAAGAGAGGAATCCTCATACACCTACTCACGGCAGCGAAGTCGCTCATCCCACTCCATTGGAAAAGCTCGACAATTCCAACCCTGCAACAATGGGTAGATAGGGTGGAGATGATATATAACATGGAGATGATGACAGCCTCCCTGCAGGGACGCCAGGAAAAATGCGCTTTGGCGTGGTACCCATGGATAGACTACACATCGAAACGGACGAGAGGACGAGACCCGGTGGAGAGGGACGGCGCCCCCGCACTAACACAACCCACCCAACAGAGCTCTGCACAGACACAGGCAGTGCCAGACGAGTAGATTGCACCCTCAGCACGACGGAGACACACTTCCTACGCGACCCCCCACCCCTCCAACCACATGACACATAGACACACAAAAGACCCGGAGGGACACAACCCCCGGGGGCACGCAGACCGACTTAAGGCTCCGCACAAAGCGGAATCAATGAGTAAGCAGAGACAGAGACGGAGGACCATGGGTCACGGGAGGGGAGGAGTGACCCGCTAGAGCGACATATGGACCAATACACTAGGGGACGGAGGGAAGAGAGAGACCGGGACGCAAGGAACATGGACTCACCCCCACCCCAGACACAAGAAGCCACGACCGGAGCCAGTAGCACCCGGCCCTGACCACGCCAACTAACAACTGGGGCTGCGGCAGGTGGCATACATAACCCCACACACACAGCGAACCCAGCGAGACCCAAGATAAGAGATAACAACCTAGAATTAGGTATCCAGAAGAGTCACGGGGACCGTGCTACATGCCCCAGGGATGATATGATCACACCCACCACACGAGCGACTCAAACCAGGGGCCTGAGGTGACGAAACGGCATCTGACACAGACCCCACACACCGCACAACGACAGAACAAGACATCACAGGATAACCCTACATATACTAGCTGCGCCTACGGACAACCCAGGTCAACCACCCCCAGGGAAAACCTAAAACAGATCGACTCAGGGAAACTAGGGGGTAACTTCACGGTCACAGGGGCAAAATAATTGGCCCCCTCATGATTTAAGGCTGAGCCCATCCACATCAGGCTCATTACGACCTAAACCAACACACAAATCAAACACGAACCAGACTGGACCCCCATACAAAGCCCCAGACGGTACCCCCCCAAAGAAGGACACACGTAGACAGACATAACACGGATTGGGACAAAGCTCTATATCCATCAACCTGGCACTAGAAACACGAACAAAGCACCATGTACGAGGCTGGGGACAAAGATGAACTGCACCACACATAGACGGAGACTACCACACCTCTTAAGTACCATAGGTCACACTAGACCCAATAAGTAAGTGAGGGGAAACCTTGCACTGAGCCAACCTCTCTATTGGGATCCAACCTACAAATGAGGAAGCTCAGATACCAATGCAGGGTTGTACAACTCACCCTCTGACCCACGAGCACAACACAGAGCGGTTGAAACAACCCACCCGAAAACTCACACGAATCTTGAGGAGCAACCACAAACTCCATTCGCACCCGACCACAGAGGGGACTAACCCCATACAGGGCTAACGACAGAACACAACACAAAAGAACGCTCACCGTTATAATGAAGCCAAATACTCAAATATAATTTATTATCCAGTAGATGAAACTATCTTGATGCTGTAATACACATAACTGACCAGTTTATATGTTACCACATGTTAATTTATATTGGATATACATGCTGTGATTGAATATTGAAAAACTTAAATAAAGAATGTCAAAAAAAAAAAAAGAAATACAAATATGTATTCCCAACGCTATAGAGCCCTAGTGACCTAAATGATGACTAGGGCCCTGTTCTACGGCGAATATATAGTTAATTAACCATTTAGTTGCTTACCTTAATCCAGCGCCATGTTAGTTCCAGAGTGGAGCCGAATGCGCATGCACGGTCAGAGGCGTGTGTGCATTCAAACCCGCCCATTGGAAAGCATTAGTCAATGCTATGGGGATCTTTTTTGACGCTGGATTCCGTGAGGATGTCCAGCATCAAATAAGTGTGATTTACTCAGTGTAAATCGCGAAGTGCCTCTAGTGGCTGCCAGGGAGACAGCCACTAGAGCCTGGATTAACCTGGCAGCGTAAACATAGCAATTTCTCTGAAACTGCTATGTTTTCAGCTGCAGGGTTCAAAACTAGGGGGACCTGGCACCAAGACCACTTCATTGAGCTGAAGTGGTCTGGGTGCCTAAAGTGGTCCTTTAAGTACTTTGGAGAAGTCTAGCTTCCCCACTAAGCACTAATTAGGGTTTTCACTAACCTAGAAATTGTCAAGGGAAATCCATATTTAAAAAAAAAAAAAAAAATTAATTATGTAGTCAAAATTTCATAATTTTGTTTTGTAAATAACCTTGTAAATTATAACTTTAATATATATCTAACCCTAAAAAAATTAGTGCTATATAAAATAGGTACAATAAAAAAAAAAAAAATTATATACCGTATTATTCATTCAATGTATTCAAAACACTAGTGCTTTTTTTTCATTTCTTTAGAAACCAAAAGCTACAAAATATTTAAAAACAAATGAATTTCCGTCATTTGAACTCCAAAAAAAGATAACTTATAAATACAATTTCTGCTATTTGCTGCATAAGCAATGTTACAAAACAAAGTTCTACTAATAAATAATTGCAAATAGCTATTCCAATTGGCCAGAGAACATCAAGCTACAGATGGTGGACAAGTCTGCACCTAACTCTTATTAAAGATTACTATAAACATCTGGCTTGCAGTCAAATCTAGTTATAATTCTGCTTCTAGCTTGTCTTGTCATGCAATTCCTGTGGGTATACATGGCAGGCAACAGTCTCACAATAATATGGAATGCTTTACTTCTGCAAAAATAAATTGATTTTGAGCTATATTTTCCTGTGCATGCAAATACATTTAATATCAAACCATTGCTTGCTTTGGAGTCTAAAGCTACCAGTAACATTTATAACAAGAATAAGGGAATTTTCCATGCAAGCTTACCCACATGTTTGGTCATATCCCAATAGAACTGCTGAAATCGGAGAAGCATAGTAGATACACAATTACTAAGAGGGTTATTCACAAAGTGAGAATTCAACATGAATGTCAGATTTAAGGTCAAAATACTGGACATTTTCTAAATATTTTCTAAGTTAGCTTTGCTTAATTAAAATTACTTTGAATATACACTTTAGTGAATAACTCTGTAAGAAAGCAAGCGCACGTAAATCGCATATATTTTGCCATTTCTAGTGAGTGCTACAATTGCTCTCAACACGATTATACTATCAATGTACTGCAAAAAAATTAACACGGGGCTAAAAACTGGAAAGTACAAATGTTAAAGGGACATGCATCATTTGACAATCAAATGTACAAACAAGCAAGCAAATGCATTTAAACATATATACAACCCAAAAAAAGCAAGAAAAACCTTGAAAAGTAATAAATATTTATAAACTTACTAAAAACCTGGTTAGATTGCATTGTTAGGCACACATCTCAGATAGGGATTTTTTTCCTTCTCCCCCTTACTAACTAATCTCAATTTCAGACCATTACACTAATTACACCTCCCCATTTGGATGTTGCAAAGTAAAGAGATCTTATCAACTGCATATGTGAAAATCTGTCAGGCATTTCGAGCATTCTTAGGGATAGGACACTGTGGGTGTGGAAAGCGTAAGAAAGAAAAAGCAGTAAACATAAAATAAAAAATCCACTTTTTATATTTACCTGCTTTTTTCAGCCTGCAGAGTGAGGCAATTGAGTAATTCATAGCTAATGCTTTTGAATAAGTTGTCTCAAAGTAATGCATGTCCCTTTAAGTAAAAAACAATGCTAAAGAAAATGGATGCAGGCTGGGGACAGAAGACACTGCACAGAGGACAGAGAAGTGAGGGTGACAACATGCAGACCAAGTGATGTACCATAAAAGCTGCTGTTAATGTGAAAGATGCAATGGTACTGCATAGTATGTGGATCAGATGGAAATTGTGTGTAAATGAGTCAGTGTTTGACTATGGAGTGTGTATATAAGTCATTATGTGTTTGTGGGTACGTGTGTCAGAGTGTGCAGTGTACATTGGTGTGTGTGTGTGTGTGTGTGTCTCAAAATGCACAGTATGTGAGTCAGTAACCGTGTATTGCATTGTGTATTGCAAATAAAGTGTGTATGTAGGGTTCCGTTAGATGGACAAATTTTGATAAAAAATTCAATAATTTGACTCAATTTATGGGAATTTTGCATGTATTGTGCATATATACATATACGCACGTACACTGGTCAGACATGCTATTAAAACCACCTGCTTAATATTGTATAGGCTCCCCACGTGTTGTCAAAACAGCTATGATAATTCGAGGCATGGACTTCAATCTCTGAACATGTCCAGTGGTAACTGGCACCAAAACATTAGCAGCAGATCCTTTAAGTTGTGCAAGCTGCGAGGTGGGGCCTCTATGGAATGGATGTTATTCCTGCACATCCCACAGATGCTCAATCAGATTGAGATCTGGTGAATATGGAGGCCAAGGCAAAACCTTGAACTCTTTTTCGTGTTGCTCAAACCTATAGTGAACAGTTTTTGCAGTGTGGCAGGGAGCATTTTCTCCTGCTAAAAAAGAGAACAATGCCATCAGGGAAAACCTCTGGCATGAAGGGATGCATGAGGTCTGCAACAATTGCTAGGTTTGTGGTATGTTTCAAAGTAACATCCAAATGAATGCCAAGACCCAGCATTGCCCAGAGCATAACACTGCCTCTACCAGGCATCTGCCAAACCCAGACTCACCCATCAGGCTGCCCAACAGAGAAGCGTGATTCTTCTCTCCACAGAACATGTTATAACTGCTCCAGAGTTTAGTAGTGGCACGCTTTAAACCACTCGATCCGATGCTTGGCATTGTGCTTGGTTATGTGAGGCTTGCATGCAGTTGCTCGGCCATGAAAACCCATTCCATGATGCACCCCACAGTTTTTGTGCTGATATTAATGCCAGGGAAAACTCTTCAGCTATGGAATCAGCAGAGCGTTTGTGACTTTTACACACCTTGCGCCTCAGCACTTGGTAACCCTGCTCTGTGACTTACTGCCTCTATACACTGGTTGATGGGTGGGAGCCCTAATATTAATAAAATCTGTGGGAGGACCTAGTGCCCTCAGTCCCCATAGACGGGGGCTGTAATTATACAATTGGGGGGGGGGTGACATGCCACCCTCCAAAATAGTTTTATGTCAATCTCCTTGGGTGGCTAAGGGATCCCAATCCCCTAGCCATGCCGCCTAAAATAAATCCAAGTCTCTACCTACTACCCCTCATCCCAATAAGAATGTAAAAGGCAATAAATCTTAAAACCTGTCAAAAAATGTATACTTACCATTATTCTTTCTTCTTCTAATTCTTCTGTTCTTTAGCCCCAAAATGCCAAGTACAAATCCATAATTCCCTACGCAGCTAATAAAAATTGTAAAATACTTGAATCGGAAAAAATTTAAATAAAAAATCCTGCCAGAAATGAAAAAACAAACGCATCGCAAATAAAAGTACCCCATCTTCACCCAAGGTGGGCTCACCGCAGACTGGGTGATGATTACGAGAAAAGCCCTTATATAAGCTTTTGCAAGGTGTAGGAATATTTCCCACACTTTGCAATCCAAGTTAGAACTACTAAGTCAACCAATCAGGGCATTCTAACAGCCAAATCTTAAAATAAGTCTTACTTCATTTGAGACTTTGTTGTCTACCCCCCCTGCCCCCCCTCCTCCCCCCTGAAGTTAGACTAAACCATACCTGATGTCTCCCCACCCTTTATTTTACAAGTACCATCTAGCGACTGGGTGCGGTGTATATTTTTTCTATTATAGTAATATCTGTGTCTTATTGCCCTGCATAGGTTTTTTTATTTATTTAATATTATTTCATTCTTTTTACTTTCATTTACTTTTATTTTGTTGTGGTGGTTGGCTAGCAAGCACTGGCCATTCAGGTGCAGCATTTGAACTGAAATCCGGACCAAATTCAGATAAGTAGATAAGTCAAGATAAGTAGATTAGACTAGCACTTTAGTTCCTTGGACAAGTAGATTAACAAAAAAATATCCACACCTTTAGATTTCCTAAGTACAGACTATTTAGTCTTATGGTAAACCTGAGGTTGACAAAAAGGCAGGATTGGCCACATTTAGTATTTAGTTCCCTCCATCTCACTACACAAAAAGGATGGCGAAAAGGGTAGACACTATTTACCTAGTACCCAACCTACAGTGATTTTCACAACATACTGTACATATGGAACATAGTACACCCAAAGTCTTGGGTGCTCACCATACATCATGTGGATGAGAAAGAGTATCTCTTTCTCAATTTAATAGTGATTTTTTTTTTTAATATGTTATAGTTACAAACATTGTTGCACTCATTGTTCTGGTGACTACAGCGTCCCTTTAAGCAAGCACTTACGTAATGTGAAAATATAAGAAAGAAAAACCCATACCCTAGTCTGCAAGTTACACTTACAATTCAGAACAGTGTTTCAGAAGATTTTCTGATTTCCAAGTGTAAATAATTTTCCAAGTTATTCTGGTTTTAAAGCTGAACAGAAAATTAACCCCTAGGCTGGATAGTAACATTGAGACGCCAGGTTATATTTGAAAATTATTATTACATTCTGAAAATAAACTGTGGAAATGGTATTGCTTAGTTTCAGAAAATCTGGCTCATTACATATTTGGTGGATTAAAGTGATATTTTAAAGGCATTACTCACAATGCTATTTACATCTACAATTCATTAACAGAGTCATTCATACCATATTTATAGTTGCAATTAATTACACAAGTTGGTGCAAATGCAAATTAAAATCAGGTTTCTCAAGATGACATTTTCACACAAGACTGTGTGACAACCATTTACATTTAAACAGATCAGCCTAATCTGAATGTTCCAATTACTGCCCACACACAGTTCAAGCTGCCTACAGTGAAGGACAACTTGACCATGATGGTCTAAAATGGGAATCTTATTGCAAAATGGGCTAAGCAGAACTGTTCTTTTATTAAACTTACTAATTTTAGTATATAGCTGGTGGCAATTTAAACAGAAGATAAAATCTCTCAAAACAGTGAAAATTACCACAAAAAAACCCATGTTTATTTTTCAATTAATGGATAACATTTTACATAGGTTTCATATTCCCAGCCTTGATTAATACAGGTTTATCTAGAATCACCTTGTGGTTGCCAAAAACAAAACCAGATAGTAAAACTACTATAATCTTCTAAAAGTAATTCCTAAATTATTATAAATTAAATACGGGTTTCAATTATAGCCGTGTTCCTGGGATGTAATAGACAAAAAAAAAAAAATACGAATTAATTCACCCTAGTCTTTCGAAAGAGGACATCTTATTTAGTTATAGCAGGTATTTGTTTTAAAAACATAAAACTGTCTATAGCTGTAAAAGTGCTCCTCTGCCAAGTAATTTACATTCAAATACAGGCAGAATTGATGGCAATATTGCAGAAAAATTAATAATTAGTGATTTCATAACCAGAGACCAGAGGCTTACAGGGAACACAGGAAAGTGACAAATAACTAGTACAGCACTCTGTAGTGGTTATGGTGCTTAGACCATCCCTTTAAACAATGGCACCAAATGGAATGAGACAGCTTAAACATGCCAACATTTTTTAAATTCCTTTTTTGTACTATTTAAATAAATGGTTAGATCTATTAGATGTCTTGTGGGATACGGGTAGTTTGTGATTTTCATAAAGATAAAGGATACTAGAAAGCTAGGGTGAATAATCAGGTGTCTAATAAGGGTGTGATGTATTTTGCATTCTGATGATGGATTACTATTTTGGAGTGTAAAATCCACAACACACAGTCTGCAAAACACAACTATAGCCTTTTTTATTACTTTTTAAGGCACTCTGGATAAGAGTGCTATTTCAGAACTATAGCATAAATAAAGCACAATTTACAAATGGTTACCAAATCCTCAACTGATAATAAAAAACTGCTTTTCATCTTTCCAGCAGTGATTACACTGACATTTTTTGTACACAACGGTAATCTTTTTACATATAAAAACAGAGACTGATGTCAGGAAGATCACCTCCCCTAACTAGAACTGCATGCTTGGTAAAGATTAACCAAGTAACTATGTGTACACTAGCCAATGAAAATGCACAAAACAAAAAACATGAATTCACAACTTTAGAAAACCAAATGTAGATTGACACAATATGAATTGCGCAAATAAATTGGAACATTATTAACTCACTATTCTAACTCATCTGGGAAGAGAGCAGTCCCCTCCCTGGCATTTACTAGCACAGAAGGAACATTGTGGAGACAATATTAGGAGCAATTGATAAATCTGAAGTGCATACAGGTCCTTCCCAGTGTCCCCAATGTACCAATCACTCCATTTAGCAAACCAAAAAAAGTGCAAGGCTTAGCTCAGGAGAACGAACAGAAGATCCTAAGCAGGAGCTACCGGCTCTCCGTGTCGGAGAAATGGAGGCATGGAGCAATTCCCGGGAGCCCCAGATAAGAAGTCAAATCTTTCTAAACTGGTTTGATTACATACTCTGAGAGTAGTAAGGGCACTTTTGGCACCTAAATCATTACAGTCCTCTGTAGGGTTATAGTGTTCGTTTAAAAGGCAAAACCAGGCCAAAAATAAATACTTCCATTCTAAGTCAGTGGTGGTGTGTGTCTTTTTATTGTTAAGTCATGAACGTCAAATATTATTCAAGACTCAACAATGCTACAGTATGTTTACACTATCAGTGGAATTAATTCTTCCTCTGCTATTACAATGTAGAGATGAAATACGTTTTAGTCTTTGAATTGAACATACGTTGAATGTACTATGACACACTTTAAGGGAAAGATTCAAAAGACTTAGATTTATTAAAACAACATTTTCTGTTGATTTTATTACTGTTACATTTCAGATTACCAATATCTCTAACACTCATTTGGATCCAACAAGTTTGTCATAAAATGTCCTCTGAGTTGAAGGGAGGCGGAGGGAATAACCAAAATCTGTATGACAACAAATTTCAAATTACAATCTCTTTTGCCAGCTTTTGTTTCTTTAATAGAAGCAAAAGTTAAGTGCGTGTTGCTGACTGAGCAGTGTAAAAACCTGATGCCACATGAGAGGTGCTCTGCCAGCTGGTATATTTGAAGATACATTCTATTAAGCAATGACGTTAATGATGAACCGGAGGCATAGATTAATTGATGATGTCAGCATCATCAAGCTATTGTAAATGCAGCAATCAGTTAAATTTAGTAGCAAAATGAGAGAATTTTCATGTGACAAAAAAAAACCAACAGTAAAGGCAATTTAGTTAGGGTCCCTTCACAGATTCCATATAAAATCAAGTCACAGACTTCTAGGTACATCTGCAATGACTTACAGATCTTTAAGGAAACTATAGTGCCAGGAAAATAGGAAAGGTGTTTTCCTGGCACCATAGCTCCCTATATAGCTACCCTCGGTGCAGAAGATGTTAAAGGGCCCCCCTTCTGTCACTTACGCCAAAGTCCCTCTGTGCTGGTTCAGGCACCTTCCCGCTACTCCCCTTCAGATGTCAGCTGGCAGGGGGGACCTAACATGCATGCAAGGCGAGTGCCGAACTCGCATTACGACTTCCTCCATAGGAAAGCTTGCATAGATTTGCACCATCCCTACTCTGATAGGAAACCAAAGATCAACAAATGCACTGGCATCTACTTTTACTGGGATAAAAAAAAAAAAGATATTGTGGCTTCAGTTAACTTGCACTTCACTCTTTTTACAGAGGCATGCAAACATCATGGTTTGGGTGTGCTCCCTGCATTGAATTCTGAAGCAATTCTTTCATCCGCTATTCAATGAATGAATGCACTGTTTAAAACACTGACCTTTGAGGCTACATTACCACCATTCATTGATTTTCTAGTTACCAATTCAACTTTTGCACTTTAAAATCATTACATTAAACTCCCCTCATCAAATATCAGTTAAAGGACCACTATAGTGCCAGGAACACATACTTGTTTTCCTGGAACTATAGTGCCCTGAGGGTGCCCCCACCCTCAGGGACCCCCTCCCGCCGGGCTCTGGGGAGAGGAAGGGGTTAAACTTACCTCTTTCTCTCCTCCTCCTCTCCGGCGGAATGCGCATGTGCGGCAGGAGCTGCGCGCGCATTCAACCAGTCTCATAGGAAAGCATTCATAAGTGAGAAGCACGCAAACGCCTCTAGCGGCTGTCAATGAGACAGCCACTAGAGGCTTTAGAGGCTGGATTAACCCATTTATAAACATAGCAGTTTCTCTGAAACTGCTATGTTTATTAAAAAAATGGGTTAACCCTAGCTGGACCAGGCACCCAGACCACTTCATTAAGCTGAAGTGGTCTGGGTGCCTAGAGTGGTCCTTTAATCTGGTGCTGGGACTAGTAGTATTTTCTAAATAAACTGGTAAACACAGAGAATCGAATGAGCACATGTAATGATAAATGTAGCATATTACTTAGATATTATTTACCATTTGAATTAAAGACAGGTGGCTATATGCGAATTGTCACTTTTCTAGAAGAGAGAGAGAGAGAGAGAGAGAGGGAGTGTCTGTTCTATTTTGCCCCCTTTCGATTTTGCTTTCTGCATGGAGAAGGAAATGGTCCCTGGGGTTTAAGCTAAACATGTTATTTATTAAGACAAGGAGGCTTCTCTTTCTTTATTTCCCTCAGCAGCAAAGAAAAAACATAATTAAATCAGTATAATAAACAATCCCTAACATTAGAGGTATATCTTCCTAGCAACAGGAACAGACAATCAGATTCCACTCCCTAGCATAATAGGCAGTGATCTACAAACTATTTCCTCTTTCTTTGCTGCTCCCTCCGTTAAGTACACTGCTCCCATAGTTTTCTTAACTGTGGGATAGTTATTTAATACTGTTATATTATCGTTGTGAATTATTATCCTTATTTATTATTAGTATTATTGTTTAATATTTCATGGTTATTTTCACAAATTTCATGTTTAACCCCTTAGCTACTGCTGACGTATCAGGTATGTCCAACAAAAAAACGGTCTTCAACCCCTTAAGGACACATGACGTGTGACATGTCATGATTCCCTTTTATTCCAGAAGTTTGGTCCTTAAGGGGTTAAGGACGTGTACCTGATCCGCATACCTGATACGTCTTGGGGTAATTAGAGCTCTGGAAGCGATCGTGATCGCAATGTTGAGGCATCGCTGTAATACCCCCTCACTGCCGGGGGCCACCGGAGATTACCGGGTGATCGATCCCCCGGAACTGTATTTTGATATTAATATATATATTTATATAAAAATACACGTAGAATGAAAAAAAATAAATATATATATATATATATATATACACACATACACATATATATATATATATATATATATATATATATATATATATATATATATATACACACACACACACACACACACACACACACACACATACACACACACGTAGCGACCGTGGACGTACTATGTACGTACGACAAAAAAACTGGCGCTAAGGACCGTGGCAAATAGGAGCCCTGGACTGGCGATCCGCTACGATCACGGTAGGGGGGGACTGCAGGAGACCACAGCAGCCCCCGTACAGCAGCTCCAGCCACCCCGGCCCTCCAGGGCAATGTTATCACCATGATCACATCGCCGCAATAGGAGTCTAGGAGCGGCCAGCAGGGGGACTGTCTGAGCTGTCAGACAGTCCCTCAGGCTACTAAAAAGTTAAAAAAAATTATATATATATATATATATATATATATATATGTATATATATATATATAAATAAATAAAATATAAATTGAAAAATTTTCTATTTATAAAAATCAAATAAAAAAGCTAACTTTGGCCAGCGTTTGTGACTAAGTGGCTACTACAAAAGACTGGAAATACCCCATTTGGAATACCCTGGGTTGTCTACATTTGAAAATGGTATGCCATGATTGGGTTATTTCACATTCCTGGGCTACCATTGGTCTAAAAAGGCAACACAGACCCAGCAAACCAATCTAGCGAACTGAATTGGACAAGCCCTATATTGACCCAGTACCTTTTAAAACCACCATAAAACCTGTACATGGGGGGTATAGTTATACTTGGGAGACTTCGCTGAACACAAATATGAGTGTTTACAACAGAAAAACTTATCAGAACGAGGAAATCACCAGTAAAAGTGCAGTTTTTGTGTTAAAAAAAAAAATGCAAAAAACAAATATGAACACTAACTTTGGCATACCCCATTTGTCATACCGTGGGTTATTTTGAATACCGTGGGTTATTTACTTTTACAAATGGTATGCCATGATGGGGTTAATTTTCATTTCTGGGCTGCTATACGGTCTCAAAGGCAACATAGGCCCAAGCAAACCAATCTGTCAAATTTCTCAGGTTCACCACGATTACCCTGCTGGGAATGGGGTTTTGTCCCCTGATCTCCCTGCACCTGCAGACATGCAGGCGCTTTTAGACGCCTCAATATCCAGATCCATGACGCAGGCTCTGATGTCTACTATGGGCGTGATGTTGACTGCTTTGTCACAAACTATCACTCAGGCCATTTTACCGGCTCAGCAGTCAGCTCAGCAGACTGCCCTGTCGACTGCACCTACACCAGCACCTGCCACACAACGTCGTAAAGCTACGGTCAAATCTAAACACTCCTACAAAACAGATTTGACAGACACCTTTCCTGCTGCCACAGATGGCGTGCAAATGAGACACTAGCTGGGCAAAGTTGGCTAGACTATAGAAGCGGGCGAGAGCCCAGCTTGATTTGTCGGTGTCTGTTCTCAGCGACATCAAGGAAGAGAGTAATGAGTACATACTGGATGCCTCAGATGACCAGTTTGAACCAGATTCCGACAGTGCAGAGGGAGAGGCCATCGCCTTCTCCCACAGCACCTTTCCTGCTATGATTTCCGGGGGCCCAGGTAAGTGTGTCGGGCTCTGGTGACTATACAAAAATCTTGGATCCTCTGGGTTTACTCCTGTTTGATCCAGAGGATTTGAGACATCCGCGTTCAGCAGAGTGGTGCCCTTCCGAACATGTAGCGAGATACATCTGTAAACCCTTGGACAAGGTGGTTCTTATATACAGAATCGAGGCTCCTATTTAGGACGAGCTGGTTTTCAGGAACAAAGAACATCATCAGCTTTCTTCCCACAGAGATATATACCCTGGGTTGCTAGGGGCATTCGAGGAGCTACTTCTGGAAGACGACCTTATGGTAAGTGTCAATGCTCCCCCCTTTTTCCTTTAGTGGGGGGCAGACTCATGCAATTTTCTCATGTGTGGTCACATCTGATGTCAGATGCTTGGGTCCTTCAGGCAGTGACGGGTTATCAGATAGATTTTGTGTCACAACCAGTCCAAACCTCCCTCCCAGGGAAATTGTTTTTTCCCCATCAGGATGCTTTCCTGGTATCCACACAAGCCATCACAAAGATTCCGACCCATGTGGAGGGGTAAGACCATTCATAAACCTAAAGCAACTAAACAGTTATTTATCCTATAACCATTTCAAGATGGAAGGCATACATTGTCTTTGCGATTTACTCCAACCAGCGGATGGCAAGATTAGATTTACAGAACGCTTACCTCACGGTTCCTATAGCAAACCAACATCAAAATTTTCTCCAGTTTATGTGGCAGGGACGAAAATGGAGATTCAGGTGTCTCCCATTCGGCATGTCGTCAGCTCCGTGGTGTTTCACCAATTTCATGAAACCAGTGGTTGCTCAACTAAGGAGTCGAGGTATTTGGCTTCTCATTTATCTGGACAAAACCTGGGTTTCCTTTTCAATTGGGAAAAGTCCGTCATGGCTCCTTCCCAACGTATCGAATTCCTGGGACTAATGGTCGATTCAACTCTTCAGACTCTACATCTACCAACATCAAAGCTGGTAAATATCAGAAAAGAAATAAGATGTATGTTGGCTGTTTCCCAACTCTCCATCAAACACTTGGCACGGGTCATTGGACTCCTCGCAGCTTCCATCCAAGCCATATTCCCAGGTCATCTACACTATCGGGCACTTCAATGGCTGCAAGCCTCTTACCTCAGAGGCGGAGCATCAAACCAAGACATGGTGACATTGGACAAGGAGGCGAAAGACGAGCTTCATTGGTGGCTTCTCCACATGGAAGTCTGGAATGGACCCCTGACCTGATCATAGAATCGGATGCAAGCTTACACGGTTGGGGTGAGCATTGTGGAAATATTTCCACAGGAGGCAGATGGTCAGATCTAGAATCAACACTACATATCAATTGCCTGGAACTTCTGTCCGGATCCTTTGCTGTGCGCAGCCTCTCTCCAACCCACTCCGAATGCACAATCCTACTGAAGATGGACAATATTCAGCAGTCAAATACATCCACCATCTAGGAGGCACGAAGTCCAAAGTGCTGGCGAGCATGGCTCGCAATTTTTGAAAATTTTGCCTTCTGCACAATGTTTTGGTGACAGCAGAATATATTCCTGGCCTCTCAAACACCACAGCAGATTGGTACTTCCCCACCTCAAAGTCTTCAGCGACTGGCGTCTGAACCCTTTAATATTCCAGAAAATCACAGACCTGTGGGGACCGTTGGGAATAGATCTCTTTGCCTCTCGAATTAATGCGCAAACCCATAATTTTTTCAGCTGGAGACCAGACCCGACGGCTCTGGCAACAAATGCTTTTTCCCAAGATTGGTCTACGAAAACAAACTATGCATTTCCCCCATTTGCACGGATTCCTCGTTGCCTACTTTACCTACGTCACCAACGAGGCATGTTGGTGCTCGTGACCCCGCTATGGGCATCACAACCATGGTTCCTGCATCTGTTGGAAATGGCAGTGGATTTTCCTCGTCTTCTCCCATTGTACGACTCTCTCCTCCAAGACCCGGATGGTCAACCCCACCCACTGATCCTCGAGGGCCTTCTACGTCTTATAGTGTGGCTGATTTCAGGGGACCTTCGACAATCCCAGTTATTCCTCAGTCTGCTATCAGACTTCTCGAGAATGCAAGGCACCTGGCACGAGGCTAGCTTATAAACCTGCTTGGAATGCATGGAATGGTTGGTGCCTGGAAAGAAATCTGGATCCCTTATCAGCTCCTTTAACATCCATCTTACATTTTCTGACTTCTCTTTTTAAGGCAGGGAAAGCATACCGCACGGTTAATCTTTACCGTTCTGCGCTTTCCGCAGGACATCAAGGTATTGATGGTATCCCCATTGGACAACATCTCTTTGTCTGTGGCCTCCTTCGCGGAGTGCGGTTTTCTCGTCCTCCTTTGCCTCGTTATACTTCACTCTTGGACATTTCTCAACTTTCTGGAGTCATGGCCAGACAATGTGTCGTTATCCCTCAAACAACTTTCTGCTAAAATAGTCTTGCTTTTTTGCCTAATCTCATGCAAGAGAGTTTGACGTATGGGCTCTTGACACAGATGCTCGCTCTTATACTTCTGAAGGCGTCCTTTTTTGACATCTCTAGACGGACAAGACCTCTTCCAAGTCTGTTCTATACCTGGCCTTCCCAGAGAGACCTTTGCCCTTTGCTCAGTGGCATTTTATGGGAATATGAAAGTCGTACAATCTCTTTACGGAATCCTCAAAAGCATCAACTGTTCATCTCCTTCCGCTAACCACACCTACTGGTATCCTCTCTTTCATTAGCCTGATGTGTAAAATGGATTATGGCCCTAGCCGGCATCGATACTTCTGTATTCTCCACACATTCAGTGCGTGGTGCTATGGTTTCTAAAGCTTCTGCAGTCGGCTGCCGTTTAGAGGATATTTTACAAGCTGCCAACTAGTCATTGGAATCTACATTTCAGAATTTTTATTTTAAACCCATTCAACATTTTGCAGGAACGATCATACCACAGCTTTAAACTAGCATAATAGGAGCCCCCGTGTCTTATTAAAATGACCAGATTTTACTATTTCATGACGTAAAGTCACGATTTTATTAATGACACGGAGGCGAGTATTATGCTGCACTTTTTCTTTATTTCCCTCAGCAGCAAAGAAAAAAATAACATTAAATCAGTATAATAAACAATCCAAAAACATAAGAGCTATATCTTCCCAGCAATAGGAACAGCCAATCAGATTCCACTCTCTAGCATAATAATAGCTCAGACAAAGCCACCGGCTGTAGCTGTAATGGGGCTGACCCGATGGAACCTTGAAAGAAGTGAAACCATTCTAAAATGGTTTTACTACTTACAATAGGGTGGCACTGGCAAGTGAAGTGTCCCTTTCACCTTTTTTTCATGTGACTAGACACTTCCAACAAAGATCAACACATCTACAGGAAACATACCATAGTATGATTTCTCATACACATATAGGGTGAACATGATTTTTATTTATTTTTAAAGTTTAAAAAGAAAATATATACACAAGATAATAAAAGCTGTAGGAATAAACTTCTGTAACTATTGCTTGGAATTCTATTCAGAATTCTGATCAGATGTTTAGTAACTCAACAAGAGGTAAAAGGTTACCAGAACTTTTCCCAACCTTTTTTTTCCCAACCATCCAGGAAATTTTGGTGGGTCTGGAGAGAAAGCACCCCCATGGGTTGAGCTCCATTCGCCTTTGGAGAATGTGAGGGCTGAGGTCTACCACTTTTCCCCAGAATTCCCTCACTCTTGGGCATTGCCACCACAGGTGTATATAGCTTCCCTTATCACCGCAAAGGTGTCAGCAGGTATCAGTGGGACTCAGTTTCATGTGACATTGCTTAACCGACGTTGTATACAGCCTAAATAATGTTTTGTAGCATTGTTCCTGTAGCGTTACACACATGGACACTTTGGTACAAGCCTCCCATATATCCGCTGCTGCTTGGATCTCCTTGGTGCATGCAAAGTGAAATGTTGACTTTTTAAGAAGCTACAATAAAAGTTGTTTTATTTTCAAAAACTTTAACAAGACCCTGGAGTGCTTTCATTGTTTGCTATATTATTGACATTCACAGTACCCCACCTATCCACTAAAGCAGGGCTCGACAAATCCCAGGCTCCAGGTTGCTATGGCGACCAGGAAATTTGTCCTGGCACCTGGGATTTGTGAGCCTGTTTAGCCCCCGAGGCGACCAGCTGCATGAGAGCAGAGGCGGGCAGCCGGAGGGCTGAGGCAGGATGCTGACTGAGGGAGGCGGGCAGGCGGCCGGCTCATTGAGAAATAAGAGAGGGAGACTGGCACATGGAGAGCTGTGAGAGGGAGGCAGGTGGCTGACAGAGGGAGTTGGGGCGGCCGGCTCATTTTTTGCTGAGTGAGGGGAGCGGCCAGCCTATGGAGAGCTGAGGGAGGCGGACAGCTGACGGAGGGGGCAGCTGGGTAATGGAGAGCAGAGTGAGGCGGGCAGACGGATGACTTAATGCCGCGGCGAGGGAGCTGTAATCGCTCTGCTCCCTCGCACGACTTATGGTGATGCCGGGTTATGACATCACTCCAGCCCCCGGCTCACTAAACAGTGTGCGAAAGAAAGCAGAGCAGGGAGATGACAGCAGCCCCACTGGACCACAGGGAAAGCCTATCCACTGCAGCTCTCCAGAAGTAAGGAAGCTGGGTAGATTTAAATAAAGTAATTACTTGTAAGTGTGTGTGTGTGTGTCTGTATGTCTGTGAGTGTGTGTGACTTTATGTATGTCAGTATGTCTGAGTGTTTTTACTCATCTTTTTTCCCACGCCATGTTGATGACGCTGCGGCTGGCCCCACATCCATGGCTGAGATCAATCTTGACGATCTCAGCCAATCCAATGCTTCCCCATAGGAAAGTATTGGAAGACTATTGCACATGCACGGCAAAATGCCACTGCACCAATTTAACTTCTCATAGAGGTGCATTGAACCACTGCATCTCTATGGGGAACATTAATGTAGGTGCTGCACATTGTGAAGCACTGACCCAGGAAGCATCTCTAGAGGCCATCTGAATGGCTGTCACTAGAGGTGTTACCAGGCAGCAATGTAAACACTGCCTTTTGTCTGAAAAGTCAGTGTTTACAGTGAAAAGCATTCAGGGACAGGTCACCTAAATTACTTTAGCTAAATAAAGCAGTTTTAGTGTATAGATCATTCCCCTGCAATTTCACTGCTCAATTCACTGTCATTTAGGAGTTAAATCACTTTGTTTCTGTTCATGCAGAAAAACTGGTTTCACTTTCAAACAGATGTAATTTACCTTAAATTATTGTATCTCAATCTCTAAATTGAACTTTAATCACATAGAGGAGGCTCTTGCAGGGTCTAGCAAGCTATTAACATAGCAGGGGGTAAGAAAATCTTAATTAAATAGAACTTGCAATAAAGAAAGCCTAAATAGGGCTCTCTTCACAGGAAGTGTTTATGCAAGGCTGTGCAAGTCACATGCAGGGAGGTGTGACTAGGGTTCAAAAACAAAGGGATTGAACTCCTAAATGGCAGAGGATTGAGCAGTGAGGCTGCAGGGGCATGTTCTATACACCAAAACTGCTTCATTAAGCTAAAGTTGTTCAGGTGCCTATAGTGTCCCTTTAAGATGTAATGGTTCTGGTGACTATAGTGCCCCTTTAAAAAATTTATTTTTTTTGCACTGATTTCTCTGACTTAACTTTTCTAGCTGGCTCCTAGATTCCAAGCAAATTTGTCAAGCCTTGTACTAAAGGTACCCCTTTGGAAGTGACCAAAGGAAAACAAACTGAGCAGTCTCTGGAAGCTGTTTAAGCAGTCAGTACTGAAAGTTATCATGTAAACCTCCCATGTTAAAATTAGTGTACGACCCACTAATATTGTGGTACTGTGACATAGTGGTGAAATGAACACAAATATGGCCATATGGTGTAACAGAAACTCCATACTTGTTTGCCAAGATAGATTTTAAGTAGCCTTGTAAAACTTCAAAAACAGTAATTTTGTCTTTGTGTGTTCATTGTTCCTTTGACAGTGTTTTTTTTGTGTGTGTATAACTTAGCCTTTATAGTAGCACCACTGCTTAGAAATGCATGTTCTGGGTGTCCCCCCAATGCCCATTTTATTCACAATTAAAATACTTTTTTAGATTTTATTCATATTCAATTGTGTCCATATATAAATATTTGATGTGAACTGAAAGACCTATTTCTTCTGAACAAAGTGTGGGTGCACTTAACATGAAATTGGTAATTTATGGTTCAACAGACATATAGCTCAAATTCTAGGTTTTGTTTTGGTTCAGAACTTGGACAATTTCCTCCATCCTTAAGGGGTTCAACATTTGAATTATCTATAAAATAATTATCCTGAAATACTGTGCATGCATACCAGACCCAATGATGAGACATTGCACATGTTCATGCTAACAGGACATGACAATAATTTTACACAAAGTTATTAACGTCACTCAATCGCAAAACTCCAACATTTAGACTTTGCACACCCACTTTATTAACTTTTAATGTGGTCACTTGAGTAATTATATTTAGTAACTGGTTATTGAAATAGTTTGAATAATCACTGCAACACTATAGGTATCATTAACTAGGTACTGCATTCTATGGCTCTGGTTTGTATACCTAGTAAAAGGTACATATAACACCATGAACCGAGCTAATGCCACTATATGTTATTTACTGTAGCTGCATTGATTTTCCCAGTACAGAGAAGATTCCTTTGATTGTAGAAGTTCAATCATGGAATTTTTAAATAATTTTTATGTGAATTATGTAACACTCAAATAGGTAGGGTCATTGTGATCAGTTTTCAATTGAGGAATGAGCTATCAAGCTAATTCTGTGTTTGTGAATTTGGCCCATTGCAACAATAAAGTTACAGTATCTCACAAAAGTGAGTACACCCCTCACATTTTTGTAAACATTTTATTACATCTTTTCATGTGACAACACTGAAGAAATTACACTCTGCTACAATGTAAAGTAGTAAGTGTGCAGCCTGTATAACAGTGTAAATTTGCTGTCCCCCTCAAAATAACTCAGCACACAGCTATTAATGTCTAAACTGTTGGCAACAAAAGTGAGTACACCAGTAAGTGGAAATGTCCAGATTGGGCCCAAAGTGTCAATATTTGGTGGCCACCATTATTTTCCAGCACTGCCTTACCCTCATGGGCATGGAGTTCACCAGATGCCACTGGAATCCTCTTCCACTCCTCCATGACAACATCACGGAGCTGGTGGATGTTAGGGACCTTGCGCTCCCCCCACCTTCCGTTTGAGGATGCCCCACAGATGCTCAATAGGGTTTAGGTCTGGAAAAATGCTTGGCCAGTCCCTTACCTTTAGCATCAGCTTCTTTAGCAAGACAGTGGTCGTCTTGGAGGTGTGTTTGGGGTCGTTACCATGTTGGAATACTGCCCTGCGGCCCAGTCTCCGAAGTGAGGGGATCATGCTCTGCTTCAGTTTTTACAGTACATGTTGGAATTCATGGTTCCCTTTAATGAACTATAGTTCCCAAGTGCTGGCAGCACTCATGCAGGCCCAGACCATGATACTCCCACCACCATGCTTGACTGTAGGCAAGACACACTTATCTTTGTAATCCTCACCTGCTTGCCGCTGTTCTATCAGTTTGGTATACCCCGTCAGATTGCTATACCCACGTCACTTCCGGGGAGGGGAATCAGCTGTCTCCTGTGCTGCACATGCGTGCTAGCACTCCTGCTACTCCTCCACAGCAAGGTCCTGGAAGGTAAGTAAAACTAGTTTTACACTTTCATTATAGTTAAGGCATTCACTAAGCTTAGGACATGGGACATTTAGGGTTAATGTTAGGGTTCAAATTAGGGTTAGGATTAGGGACTTGTTCCTATTTAGTGATATTTCACATTAGGGGAATATCACTAAATAGTGATTTCTCACACTTTATTTTAACCCTTACCCCAAGGGTTAGGGTAAGAATAGAGTGTGAGAGAGGTTAGAAGCACTTACCTAACCCTAATTTGTACCCTCACTTAACCCTAAATGTCCTGTGTGCCTAAGCTTAGTGAATGCACTAACTATAATGAAAGTGTAAAACTAGTTTTACTTACCTTCCAGGACCTTGCTGTGGAGGAGTAGCAGGAGTGCTAGCACGCATGTGCAGCACAGGAGACAGCGGATTCCCCTCCCCGGAAGTGACGTGGGTATAGCAATCTGACGGAGTATACCAGACTGATAGAACACCGCCACACACACTTGACAACATCTGAACCAAATAGGTTTATCTTGGTCTCATTGGACCACAGGCCATGGTTCCAGTAATCCATGTCCTTAGTCTGCTTGTCTTCAGCAAACTGTTTGTGGGCTTTCTTGTGCATCATCCTTAGAAGAAGTTTCCTTCTGGGACGACAGCCATGCAGACCAGTTTGATGCAGTGTGCGGGTTATGGACTGAGCACTGACAGACTGACCCCACACCCCTTCAACCTCTGCCGCAATGCTGGCAGCACACATATGTCAATTTCCCAAAGACAACCTCTGGATATGACGCTGAGCACATGCACTTAACTTCTTTGATCAACCATGGTGAGCCCTGTTCTAAGTGGAACCTGTCCTGTGAAACTGCTGTATGGTTTTGCCCACAGTGCTGCAGCTAAGTTTCAGGGTCTTGTCAATCTTCTTACAGCCTAGGCCATCTTTATGTAGAACAACAATTCTTTTTTTTCAGATCCCCAGAGAGTTCTTTGCCACGAGGTGCCATGTTGAACTTCCAATGACTAGTATGAGAGTGTGTGAGCGAGATAACACCAAATTTAACACACCTGCTCCCTATTCACACCTGAGACCTTGGTAACACTAACAAGTCACATGACACGGGGGAGGGAAAATGGCTAATTGGGCCCAATTTGGACATTTTCACTTAGGGGTGTACTACCTTTTGTTGCCAACAGTTCCTATACTTTTTAGGTACGAGGCGCCCTTAATATTTCAATATTTTTCCAAAAATTTTTCTAGGTTCTATATATGTACAGTGCTGCAGCATATACTTGGCCCCTAATCTTTGGGAGTGGCACTGGTAGATTATTTAAAGAAACAATCCAGCCACACTACATTGTAGTGGTTATGGTGTAGTAGTTATGGTGCCAGTAGTGCCCTTCCAGGGTAAGTAGTCAAACTGTTTAAGAACAGTTTGACAACTTATCTGGGGTCTGCCGGGATAGGGGCTGTAGTGTGTGTGTGAGGTACAGTGTGTATTGGGGGGGTGGGGGATAATTGTGTGTATGGGGGATAGTGTGTGTGTATGAGGGGTAGTGTGTGTATAATTGTGTGTATGAGGTCTGTGGGGGTAGGAGGGCAAATTAATAAATATTTACTTAACTTTTTTTTATTAATATAAAAATGATATCATCCCCCTCCCTGCTTACCTTTGCCTGGGAGGGGGTACATTTTCTGCAATCCCTGGTGGTCCCAGTGGAGAGAGTGAACTCTAGCAGCCTAAGGAGCTGCTAGAGTTCACTCTCGCAAGATCTGGAGTGTTGCCTTGGCAACCGGGGCAGAGGAAAGCACAGTTCATGGCGCTATCATCATAGCACCGGGAAAATAACTTGCGGCTCCCGTGTGCCCGTTGCGGCATATAGTTTGGGAACCGCTGGTTTAGACATTAATAGCTGTGTGTGGAGTTATTTTGAGGGGACAGCAAATTTACACTGTTATACAGGCTGTACACTTACTACTTTATATTGTAGCAGAGTATCATTTCTTCAGTGTTGTCACATGAAAAGATATAATAAAATATTTACAAAAATGTGAGGAGTGTACTCACTTTTGTGAGATACTGTAAGTAACACTGCTCTAAAAAGGTATCAACACAGGATTAGTTATTACTCCCAATATGTACCTCCTTAAAACACCATTATTATTAAAGTTTTATGTGTGGCATGCACTGTACACACAATTTGAAATGAGGTTGTCAAGGAGGGAAAAAAAATAATTTGCAACTTTTCAGATTTCGAGTGAAGTACACTTCATGATTACATTTTACACAATTTAGTTCTTCAAACATTGTGATAGCAGTTTGGTAATATAGCCCTGTGGCAAACTCCCATTTTTACCAGAGTTTGCCAGCCTTCTGCCTACAGACTATGGGCCCTGCAGGGAAACTTGTAAAAGACTACCGAACTTAACCGACTGTTCGCACTGATTTCATTGGAACTGTTTTGGGCATAGGACTATGTGCACGGTCGGTCAAAGCGCTGGGAAGTGACAGTTCTTCAAAGCTTGTGAGCCTCTCTTTGTTTTACTCCTTGTGTCTCTTCTTTTATGCTTTTTACTGGCCTCTCTTTTTAGTTATCTCTTTCTGCATCTGTCCTGTCTTTTTCTCTTATTCCAAACCCCTTATGCTTTAGCCTCATATTTATTAAATCCCGCTTTATTCCCTAGACCGCTTTCTCATCCACGGAGGTATAATGGATAGGAGTGAGAATCGAGAATTAATAGCCTTCTCAGTTCTTTCAACCTCTGATCCATTCTGAAACAATGAGTGGGGCAATGAGAGAGACCCTGGAATACTACATCACTTATATCCTAGTGCCATGCAGAAGACACAAGGCACAACAGAGCAGAAAAAGACAAAGCTTAGTTATCCTGCTTTAGGCACCAAGGAGACAGGGAATTGTAGTTCCTCTGCTGCATAGGTGCTAGCACAGAGTCCAAGTGTGCACTTGACAGTCAGATGCTTATGTGGGAAGAGTGGAACTAAGTTTCACTGTACTTTACTTGGCCTGATATGTGAACACATCCAGTCCATGTAAATTTTACACTCTTAGTGTAAAGTTTTCCTAGAGGAGTAGTGGATTTAACACCAATGTGGGGTTAATTCTCTATTAACACCCGAATTACTCAGTTCTTGGCAAGCTGTTGTCCATATTCTTTGAGTTATGTACTATATTTTTTTTTATTAGTATACATATTTGTGTTTTCTCCCTTCAAAATGTGTGTGAATTTGCCTGTCTAGAGACTATATTCTTTTGAATTTTCAAATAAAAAATAACATTTGATTTTAATATAGCCACATGTATGTGTTAATACAAAGTTACCAAAAAGCAACAAACTCTTTGGTGTTTTACCCATTGATTCTATGATGCACTTGTCACTAAAGCATTGTGCTGCAATCTCAAGACAGATCAGCCACCTGCTGTTGTAAAGAGATAAGAAATTGCAGCCACAACAACTGATTCCATGAATGAGAGAAGAAAACGGGTAAGATCGTTAAAAAAAAATAAAAATTATAACAAGGTCAGTGTGATTCCAAAAGATAAACACTAAGTAGAACTAATAGCATTCAGTGCCCTAGAGTCCACACCAGCACTAGGACTGGCATAGTGCTTAACACTTACAAATACTATCACAGTGAGTAATCCTATATTAATAGAACCTAAAAAAATAATAAAATTATTACAGTAGATACTAATGTTACCAGATATAAAGCAAACAAAAAGAATAAACAAATATATACAAAATTACCCTTTATAGCATGGGTGTCAAACCATTTAGCATCCCTTCGCCGCATTGAGCGCAGAGGAATTGCCTTGGGCCACACATAATATCTATAATATAATGAATGTAATAAAACTTCAAAACCCCTTTTCTTAATTTTGATATTTCAGTTGTTTAGTAGATAACTCCCTTATTTGTTATCCTTATGTGGGATTGACATATTTAAGGATACCAAATTAGGGTGCTATCTACTAAACATATACACATGTAAATGCATATGCACACATAACCACAGACATACACACACACACACACTCACAAAACTATACACAGATAATCACAGACACACATACAATCGCAGACCTATAAACACACAATCACAGATGTACACACACAATCACAGACCCACACACGCACACACATACAATCCCAGACCTATACACACACTACATGAGATATATATACACATATACACACGCTCAATACAAACAAGTGCCGCGACAGACAAACATACAAGCTTGCTCACTAGCAGGCACATGCACACAAAGTCACTGACAAACTGAAGCTTACCTGGCACTGAACACTTGTGAAAATTGATGGCAAGATGAATGCAACATGGTATCAGAAAATACGCATTCTTCTGCACAAAGGCTGCCCTTGGCTTTCCAGCATGACAATGACCCTAAGCACAATGCCCAATTGACCCTCCAGTGGTAAAAGCAGAAAGAGGTGAAGGTTCTGGAGTGACCATCACAATCTCCTGACCTGAATACCATCGAGCCAATCTGGGGAGATCTCAAACGTGCAGTACATGCAAGATAACCAAAGACTTTGCATGACCTGGAGGCATTACACAGTTATAAGAACTACGGATATGCAGACTTTTGATCAGGAGTCATTTCATTTTTATTCTTTGTTGCCATGTTTTGTTTTAGGATTGTGCCATTCTGTTATAACCTACAATTGAATATGAATCCCATAAGAAAAAATGTTTTTGTCTTGCCTGCCCACTCATGTTTACTTTTAAACAGGTACATATATTACCAATTCTCCAAGGGTATGCAAACCTTTGAGCACAACTGTAAGTATATTCTCCTTATAACAGTCCTATGAAGTTAATGTAGGTCCCAGGTCTCACTTTTCTGATTGAGATATTGATTATGTGATATAGGCATTTATTATTACCAGTATCTCCAATTTAGGGCATTGTAGGTTCCAGGTGCTATTTTCCTGGTGACTGAAGTATTGAGTATGAGAAAGGGGAATATCTTCTTAAAATCGCTATCTTACTTTGGGATTACATATGTCCCAGGATTTTTCACCATTGTGACTGAGGTATAGAGTGTAAACTATAGGTATATATTTCTGAGGTATTACAATTAAAGACCTTCCTTTGCTCACTGATATACTTGGTTTTCTCCTTTTATTCATATGCAGACCTGGATCCCCGATCTTTGTATAGGATTACAAAGGACATACGGAATACAATATATAGTCAGAGTTTAAATTATACGGATAGAGCTTAGAATGCTTAAAGGACCACTCTAGGCACCCAGACCACTTCAGCTTAATGAAGTGGTCTGGGTGCCAGGTCCTTCTAGGGTTAACCCATTTTTTCATAATTTTAGCAGTTTCAGAGAAACTGCTATAATTATGAATGGGTTAAGCCTTCCCCCAAAGCCTCTAGTGGCTGTCTCATTGACAGCCACTAGAGGCGCTTGCGTGCTTCTCACTGTGATTTTCACAGTGAGAGCACGCCAGCGTCCATAGGAAAGCATTGTAAATGCTTTCCTGAGACACGCTGAATGCGCGCGCGCTCTGCGCATGCGGGAGGAGGAGGAGGGAGGAGGAGAGCTCTCCGCGCTGGAAAAAGGTAAGTTTTTACCCCTTTCCCCCTTCCAGAGCCGGGCGGGAGGGGGACCCTGAGGGTGGGGGCACCCTCAGGGCACTATAGTGCCAGGAAAACGAGTATGTTTTCCTGGCACTATAGTGGTCCTTTAAATAAAGAAAATTATTTATGGTGAAGCCTATATTAGCTTTGTACAAGTGATATTAAAGAATGGTCTCATAACGGCTCTATACAGTAATAAAGTCAGAATAGAGAGACCATCTGGTTTTATTTTTGAATTAGGTAACTAGGCATATAGTAAATAGTTTGCTATAGGGGTAATTTTGTACATTTTGTTTCTTCTCTTTTATCTCTCTTTTATTCTGATTATATTATCTACTGCAAGACTTTCATTAGGTTTTTAGATGTTTACAAAACTTAATATAAATACAGTGGACATTACTTATTACATGTACAATTCATCTGCTTTCTATCGTATTAATCATTTCAAATTACAACACATAAAAGGATATTCTATGAAAAAGTCAAGAAAGGTTCCTGATACCCACATTATGCCAAATAAAAATAAAACATATTACACTAATAATAACCCAAAGGAATACAACATGAAGCTTTAAAAATTGACAGCACTCTTCTTTTACTAGAATTATTTCTCTGCTAAGCAAATATAGTCCAATGCAAAACAGGTGGTCTAGGGCAAGAGATGCTTTTCCATCCTAGTACAATGTGGGCCACTAGAGGGCATCTGAGGTATCCATCAAATACAAGCTACTTTTTAAACTAGAAGCATTACATTATGAGTAAGTTCATTTTTGAGTATGATTTTATATATATATATATATACACACACACACACACACACACTAAAATAAAAATATAGTATTTATACAATCTGTTTCACTAGAAGGAATCCATAAATTTGATATAATAATATAACTGCCATGTAATGTATCATTATATTAATGCTTAGTCAGTCCAATCAGTATTGCTAAATTTGGATTAGACCATTAAATGTCAGTCATATAGGTTTTCCAGACTCACAAATCACACACCAAACTTAACGCAATAATTTCTCCAAAAACACAAAAATTAAAAAGGTAGACATAACTGGCAAAGGATTGCCTTTAGCAACATAATGCATGTATTATACACACTGAGTGCCTGGCATGTCACATGAGGACAAGCCATAAGGCAGATAACCCTCACTGGGAGAGTTGGAGATAGTGAAGGGGACCTGCACACTCGAAGAAATGTGTGTTGTACACAAGAAGAAGGGGTGAGCAGTATATAGGAGGATGAGTTAGCAGACAGGAGCATGGAGGGGTCTGCATGGGAAGGAATCAGCACACAAGCACGGGGGACTATATACACCTGAAGGAAAGGGAGAGTGTGTACACAGGGCAATGGGGTCTGTATACTACATAAGGAGTGTGTACACAGGGCAATGGGGTCTGTATACTACATAAGGAGTGTGTACACAGGGCAATGGGGTCTGTATACTACATAAGGAGTGTGTACACAGGGCAATGGGGTCTGTATACTACATAAGGAGTGTGTACACAGGAGGAGGAGTCTGTACACAGGAGAATGAAGAGGGGAGGGGTCTGCATGCACCACACGGAGTTTGCACACAAGAGGTGTTCAGCACATTAGTGTTAATGGGGGTATACACACAAAACAAGCCCGAGGAGTGCACCCAGGGTCACTCTGTATGAGGAGCGGGAGCAGCTCAGGCTGGGAATGCACACAGTGTGGGGAGAGCTGGGGTCACGGTTAGCGGACTATGCCGGGGCAGGTACATGGCAGCCAGTCGGACACACAGCCCCCATCCCACCCCCTCCATCACACAGGCCGCCTCACCTCTTATTATTCACACAGATCCTGTCCGCCGAGTCGGACTCCCTGTTCTTTTGTTCTTGTCTCCGTCCGCAGGCCCGGGATGAGACCCTCTCTCTCTCTCTGTGTCCTCGCTCCCTTCCCGCTGATCCCTGCCCACCTCTCTCCCCTCTCTCCTCCTCCTCCTCGCTCCTGCCAACCGACCCAGCGCGAGCTAGCGAGCGCGCGCCTTCCAACTGTCACCTCCCGCCTGCGCGCGCCCGCTCACCGCCGCCGCTACCACAGCCGTGCGCGCGCGCATCCCAACTAGTTCGAGTCCGACTCCGGCCCGCGGAACTCCCGTGGGACCTTCTAGTCACGTGTCAGAGCGCTGGGCATTCTGTGTGGGCAGACAGTCACCGGGCGGGATCTCAGTCACTGTGTATGCTGTCTGTCATCGTCTCACCGGGAGCATGGCTCCTCCACAGCTGGTTATTGTGTAATAATAATAATAATAATAATATGTAGCCCGGCTGTGAGAGAGACAGTCTGCAGCCTATAAAGTGCTCTAACATTTTTGAGAGTTCAAACAAACTTGCCCCCCCACCACCATATAGTTTCCATTTTTGTTACAGAAAATAATGCTTAAATTCGCTTTGGACACGGTTATTCTCTAAACACCGAACTTTAGTCAATTAAGGGAACATTTGAAGGCACCAGAATCACTACAGTGGTTATGATGTATGGAGTGCCCTTGAGCCCTCAGAATGCAAAGTGTGAAACGGTTTGTTAAAGAAGGGTTTGACAATTTATTTATGTCCCCTGGGCGTCAGCGCTGCATCCATATATTCCTGCAGTTTCCCGAGCTACAAAGCTGCACTCATTGGATGAGAGCGCCAAGATGATGCTCATTGGATGAGAGCGCCAAGATGATGCTCATTGGAAGATGAGTGCCAAGATGTTGCTCATTGGAAGATGAGCGCCAAGATGATGCTCATTGGAAGATGAGCGCCAAGATGATGCTCTTTGGAAGATGAGCGCCAAGATGACGCTCATTGGATGAGAGCGCCATGATGACGCTCATTGGAAGATGAGCGCCAAGATGACGCTCTTTGGAAGGTGAGCGCCAAGATGACGCTCTTTGGAAGGTGAGCGCCAAGATGACGCTCTTTGGAAGATGAGCGCCAAGATGACGCTCATTGGAAGATGAGCGCCAAGATGACGCTCTTTGGAAGATGAGCGCCAAGATGACGCTCTTTGGAAGATGAGCGCCAAGATGACGCTCATTGGATGAGAGCACCAAGATGACGCTCATTGGAAGATGAGCGCCAAGATGACGCTCATTGGATGAGAGCGCCAAGAGGACGCTCATTGGATGAGAGCGCCAAGATGATGCTCATTGGAAGATGAGCGCCAAGATGATGCTTGGCATAATAATGCATGGCTAAGAATAAGCAGGCTCTTGGGCTGGACGTACAGTGCCTTTAAGGATCAGAACTTCACGCTGCAGCTCCTAAACAGTGTGGGCCAGGCTGGATACTTGCTGAGCAAGGGACATGAGCAGGAGGTATGTTCTACCTGCTTACCTTCCTTGGTAGTTCAGTTTAGAGGCAATATAGCAGGCCCAGGACATGAAGGTCCCAGGTTCAAATCCCCTGCTACACCTTGCTGTCTGGATGGCACGGGAAAACCGTGACAATCTCTCAGATAATTATTGGATGAGAGCGCTAAGATGATGCTTATTGGATGAGAGTGCTTTTGGCTAATGACTGCAGCCCTGCATGGTCCTGCTTGGTTGAACAATCTGGAAGCGGGTAGTGAAGTGCCCAGTGGGACGCAAAAAATGGTTTTACAAATTACTTTGTGAGCGCCCTGTAAAGCAAAGCGGGTGCTTTGGGACTTTAATAAATTGTCAATCTGTAGTGAAATAGTTAGACTACCGTGTTTCTTATATTAATTTTAGTCACAAAAAACACACTAGGGCTTATTTTCAGGGTAGGGCTTATTTATTTACGGTACCGGTATGTACATTGAACCCCCCCTTTAATTAATCCACCCCCCCTTTAATTAATCCACCCCCCCTTTAATAAATCCACCCCCCTCTAATTAATCCACCCCCTCTAATTAATCCAGCCCAATTAATCCACCCCCTTTAATTAATCCACCCCCCTCTAATTAATCCACCCCCAATAAATCCACCCCCCCAATTAATCACCCCCTCTAAAATCCCCTCTAATCACCCCTCTAATAAATCCACCCCCTCTCCACCCCTAATTAATCCACCCCTCCTTTAATAAATCCACCCCCTCTAATTAATCCACCCCCTCTAATCCAAATCCACCCACCCTCTAATTAATCCACCTCTATTAATCCACCCTAATAAATCCACCCTCTAATAAATCCACAATAAATCCACCCCCTAATTAATCCAAATCCACCCCTTTAATTAATCCACCCCCTTTAAATCCACCCCCCTTTAATAAATCCACCCCAGCTAATTAATCCAGCCCCTTAATTCACCGCCCCCTTTAATTAATTCACCCCCCCTTTAATTAATTCACCGCCCTCTTTAATTAATTCAGTCCCCGCCCGGAAATGGATCCTTCCGCTGAAGATCCGTGAAGGCAGACTGACGGCGCTGCGCACGTCGTCATCACGTTGCGCGATGCTGCGGCCCGCAACGCTCCTCCTCCTCATAGAAGAAGGAAGTCCCGCCGGGCCGAAAGGTGCAATGCATAGGTCTTATTTTCGGGGTAGGGCTTATATTGCAGCCCACCCCGAAAATTCAGCTAGGGTTTATTTTCGGGGTAGGGTGTATTTTCAGGGAAACACGGTACAAACAGTGGGATGGTGCCAGGGCACTCCTAGCACCAAAACAGAAGGTTGTAGTGTTTATGGTAATTAGATTGTTCCTCACAAATTAATACTTATAGGGCAATTGAACTTATGCAGCCCTAAAGTATGCTTTATTTATTTATACAAATTCCTCAATCTCAAAGTCACTCATTTTTATTAGCAGCCTTGGAACAGATATTTTATCCCAATGCTTTTTATGAGAAGCATTCTGTTGGACAATGCCCAGCACTAAAACGGAAGTAAAGTAAGGGTTGAGCATAAAGAGAGTGGATTCAGAGCCGGGTAAAGATTGCCCAGGCCCTAGTCAGGGTGCCAAATTTGGTCCCACTCCTAGAGCCCTTGAATGTATTTCTGTGAGCACGGCTGTCTTTAACACGGGGCAGCTGCCCCGGGCCCAGTTGCTCCTGGGGGGCCCCAGAGCAGCTGCCCCGTGATTTGAGCAGCCCCCATGGACCCGGCGGTGCGGCTGCACAGAGCCGCACACTAAAGAGGACCCCTGGGTGGCCCATGCACTAAGGGCCACCCGGTGGGCATGAGTCAGCAGGTGCCCGCCCCTTTCTGTTTGGCAGCCGGCTGGGAGGAAGTGAGTGCCGCGCGTCACTTCCTCCCACCGGAGATCAAAGCCGCGTGGGAGGAGGAAGGCAGGGAGGAGGGGAGTTCCAGAGCATAACTCCCAACTGCCTCAGCCTGCCACTGGACACACTGAATTGTGTGTGTATATTCTACCTGCTTAGCTTCCTTGGTAGTTCAGTGGTGGATCCCTGGCAGTCCAGTGAGAGAGTTTCCTGATCCCCACCAATATAATACAGATTCCTGCACTCTGAGTCCTGAAGAAGCACCAGGGGGCACGAGGCTGTTCTAAGTATTGGTACAGACCACAATGCTTCGTCTTCAAAGTGAGGAAGCACGGCATCGTATAGGGAGATCTTTTTATTTCCCTTCCGGCTCAAGGATAGCCTGCTCCAAGCCAAAGCTCCAGTCACAGACATGGACCCAACAATATAATATATTGCAGTAGGTGCAGTTTTATATTGAAAAGCTGCGCATACAGACTCCAAGCACCACGACTACTTAAAATCAATTAAGTAGTCATGGGACTTGGAGTAACCATTTAAGCTAAGCTGTTAATTTTGAGTACATAGATTTGCAGAATAACAATGGGATTAACCCCTTAAAGACCAAGCCAAATGTACACGTTTTGATCAAAATAAAACGTAAACAAAACTTGGAATTTCACTATTTGTCTGTTCAACCGTAATTACTTACTCCATATACTGCTATTTGCCCCTTACACAAGTATTAAAGGGACACTATAGTCACCTGAACAACTTTAGCTTAATGAAGCAGTTTTGGTGTATAGAACATGCCACTGCAGCCTCACTCAGGGACGTATTAGCCGCGAGGCAAACAAGGCATTTGCCTTGGGCGGCATTTTTCAGGGGGCGGCAAAAAAAGCCGCCCCCCAAATGCCCAGGGCAGATGCCTAGTTAGCCTTGCGGCTAACTGACATCCCGAGCGGGCGGGTGGCGCTGGCAGGCAGGCGGCTGGCGAGGGAGCTCTTCCTCTGAGCTCTCTGCTCAGCTCCCTCGCGCGTCGCAGAGTGAGGCTGGGAGCCGGAGGATGACGTCATCTTCCGGCTCCCAGCCTCACTCTGCAGCCGGCGCGCGAGGGAGCTGGGCAGTAAGCTCAGAGGAAGAGCTCCTTCGCCTGCCTGCCAGCGCCGCCCAGCCCGACCGGCAGCCACTGGACCACCAGGGAGAGAGAGACCTCTCCCCCCCCAGCACTCCCAAAGGTAAGGAGGTTGGGGGGGGATTTAAATTTTAAAAAAAAGTTAATGTGTGTGTGTGTGTGTGTCTGACTGTGTGTGTGTTTGTGTCTGACTGTGTTTGTGAGTGTGTGTGTGTTTGTGTCTGACTGTGTTTGTGAGTGTGTGTGTGTTTGTGTCTGACTGTGTTTGTGAGTGAGTGTGTGTGTGTGTCTGACTGTGTTTGTGTATGTGTGTGTTTGTGTCTGACTGTGTGTGTGTGTGACTGTGTGTGTTTGTGTCTGTGTATGTGTCTGACTGTGTGTCTGTGTGTGTGTGTGTTTGTGTCTGACTGTGTGTGTGTGTTTGTGTCTGACTGTGTGTGTGTGTGTGTTTGTGTCTAACTGTGTGTTTGTGTCTGACTGTGTGTGTGTGTGTTTGTGTATGTGTGTGTTTGTGTCTGACTGTGTTTGTGTCTGCGTCTGACTGTGTGTTTGTGTCTGACTGTGTGTGTGTGTGTGTATTTAGAAGGTGGGGCGGGGGGAAGGGTTGGGTGGGGGTGGCGCGGGGGGAGGGGGGCGTCTGAGTTTTGTCCTGCCTAGGGCAGCACAAAACCAGGATACACCACTGGCCTCACTGCTCAATCCTCTGCCATTTAGGAGTTAAATCCCTTTGTTTATGAACCCTAGTCTCACCTCCCTGCATGTGACTTGCACAGCCTTCCAAGATATGACACTATCACTATGTCACTTTAAGGTTTCACAGTTAAGAGGGTGAAGAACTACAAGAGATGTGTATATGAATAAGGACAAGAAATATCTTATTAATACATGTTCTCTCTCTCCCTTTTCACATTTTGCATTTCATTAATTAGGTATTCATAAAGGAAATGTATGTTGAATCAGCTGGATATTGAATGTATTTTATTTATTGATTAAATGTATTTGTTTTATACTATAATTGAACTTGTTTATGTATAAGTAATGATGAATCTGTGAATGTATATATCGCAGTTTAAGGGTGAGATGCCCGTTTTGGACGAGGGTGAAGCAGCCATTGATTGTAATTAAGATGAGTCTGCCGATCCTGACGTTCTCTCTGGACGTCACTGTGGCAAACCTAGCCACTTTGACATTATTTAAGTACTGTCACTTTAAGGGTTGCTTGTATGTTTTTCGGGTTATGTGTGTTCCAGCGTGTAATGTAATGCAATTGTATAACTGTATTTCCTGCCTTGGCTATCTGCCGAAAGCAGATAGCTGATTCCCTTTCGTTTCACGAACGGCACCTTTGCGGGCTGTTCGTGAACTGAACAAACCATCATTTAATAGCCCACACACTTAGAGACGTGTGGCGCCTATTAACCGATTGCAACAATGTTGCAATTGGTAATTAGAGGCTCTCCAAGGTGGCCGTCGTTCAACTACCGACCATGCGGCGGTCGGCCATCTTGGATCCTTTGTTCCCTCAGCGGTGTTTGGTCGTCGAGCGCATGGTACTAAAAACGGCTACTCGACGGCATGAACACCGCTGAGCTTCCAGGTCGTTCGGGAGGTCCGGGCCGTTCGGTATCCTGTTCCCTTACATGCAATCGGTCTTTTGAAGATATGTTTTAATGAATGTGTTTTTCGTGCGGCGTTCGGTTGTTTCAGCTGGGATCTGAGCGGTAATCTCACGAATAATGCGCTCAGACCCCAGCTATCTACCGAACGTCCATTCGTTTAAATAGACCGTATATTCAGAGAGTTATACATTTTAATACGAATTGTAGGTTCTGCTGCATGGAGGGATAATCCACTTAACGGTACATTCCTGTGGGAGGATCCCTCTCGTGCAGCAGTGCCTGATGGGAGAAATGTCCTGTACAGTAAGTCCCCCATGTAGTCCCCTCTGGGAATGCCCCTGGGAGGGGACACAGGAAACTCCTTGCATGGGGACTTGTATAAATTGTGGAGCAGAAATAAAAGACCTCAGTTGACTCCCAGCCTATGTGTCGTCTAGTTCTTGGAAAGGAAGGGTTACTACAGTGCTACTTGGATTATTGTATGCTGATTCCCTGGATTATCCTTTGTTGTTCCTGTTACCCAGCGGAGATATCGTGGATTATACTGCCTCTCCGCTACAATTGGTGGCAAGCGACGGGATTGAATCTACACAGCAAAGCAACGTTCGGCAGAATTTAAAGCGAATCAAGGAGCAGCAATTCAGGAATTAGCTCATTCGAATGAAACCCACGAACGGCCGGTGAATGGGAACAAATTACGCCCTGTTAAAACAGAGCATACTAAAGGAGCTGCTGGAAGCAAGAGGAGCAATAGCCAGTAACAAGGCAAAGGCTGTCCTAATTACAGAGCTCATGGAAGGAGACAGAGCCGCAGCTGCTGCAGCACCTCAAATGGAGGGAGAACCCAACGAATTTGTAACCGAATTCAGAGCACGAATGGCTTTATTCCCTGAACCACCATCTGCAGAGATGGTTAACCAGCTCTTCGCTGATGTACAGGAGTACATCATGTCTAGGAGGGCGCAAGGGAATCAACAAGTCGGAGAAAGAGCCGCAACGCCCGTCAATATCCTCCCAGGGAAAGCCAAAATTCCATATCAAGCCTTTAAAAGCTATGTGGAGGCTGACGGTGGCGTTGACGACTACTTACAGGACTTTGAGAGGCTGTGTTTGCTGCATGAGATCAGCGATGCAGAGGAGAGAGGACCCGGAGCTCAGGCTGCAGCTCCTCCGGGTCCTCCTCTCGCGAGATTTGCAGCGTTGCCGCGGTTACCACGGCAACGCTCCAAATCTCGCGAGAGTGAACTCTAGCCGGGCTAGAGTTCACTGTCCCCACTGGGACTCGCGGGGAATCACCACTGGGACCACCAGGGATCGAAATATGTCCCCCCTCCTCCCCAGTAAAGGTAAGAAGGGAGGGGGGACATAGAATATATATTTATTTTAATTAAATAAATAAAAATATATATTATTTAAAAAAAAGCCCCCCTACCCTTATCACACACTCTATACACATACCCCCATGCATTGCCCCCCATACACACACATTGCCCCCCATACACACACACTGCCCACCCATACACACACATTGCCCCCCATACTGCCCCCCATCCACACACATACTGCCCCCCTGCCCCCCCACACACACATATACACACACATTGCCCCCCATACTGCCCCCCACACACACATTGCCCCCATACTGCCCCCACACACATACACATTACTGCCCCCATACACATACACATTGCCCCCATACATACTGCCCCCATACACACACATTGCCCCCCATACACACACACTGCCCCATACACACATACACTGCCCCCATACACACACATACACTGCCCCCCCCCATACACACATACTGCCCCATCCACACACATTGCCCCCCATACCATACACACACATTGCCCCCATAACGCCCCCACACACATTGCCCCATACACACACATTGCCCCCATACACAGATACTGCCCCCCATACACACACACTGCCCCCATACACACACACTGCCCCCCATACACACACATTGCCCACACTCACACATACACTGCAATACTCACACACACACTGGAACTGTTACACACATACACTGCATCCCTGACATACACTGGGATGGTTCGTAGGGAAAATGCCACTTGTTTAAAATTTTAGGTCAGACGGTAATGCTAGCTATTCTGCGGTCGGCATGCCAAAGGTGCTGAGTGCCTTGCGGTCATGGCGCTTAAGGGCTAGATCTTCCATAAAACTTAAAATATACAGGCCAACATTATGAATTATACGTCTCCAGACAAGTTTCAATCCCCCAAGTGTAATGTCCAAATATCCGAATTGAAGATACCAAGCCCGAGTGATTATTGAATAAAGTTTTGACCGTGCTTGTCTTTGAACAGGAGCTCCTGTGGTATTGGTATGTTTTTCCTTATGTGAAAATTTGTATTTAACTTCCATTTTCCTGTATAAAATATACATTTCTTAGCTTTGGGTTTTTAACAATACTTATTTTAATCGTCAACCCTTCATTTGGGGGGAAGTTTCCATGGTACAGTTTTCAATATTTAATTTAGCTTGCTAGCTAATTTCTTTGAGGTAATTTTTATATGTACCCTTTTGGCTTAGTATATATATATATATACACACACACATATATACACACACGCACACACATGTATTTATACACTAGCTGTAATAGGAAACAAAAAAACATTGTGAATGTTATTTAAATAGTAAAATCTTACCTTTACCAGTCAGACACACTTAGAGACATCAATTGATTGTGCACCTGTTCATGTGGAACAGCACTCAGTAATTTAGAATGATTGTCTAATGGTTGTGTTAGAGATTTACCAAACCCAATTAAGTTTACTTTCAGAATAGCCGGGTTAATAAATAACCTGGCTGAGAGAATCACCTCACCGTATCTGAAGCCAAAGGGACTCTGACCTGTTCTAATAAAGCTTGTACATCAGATTATAAACACTTTCCTACAAAAATCGTGAGGTAACTATTAAAAAGAATTACTGAATACTTAATGCTTTCTTTCTATGTGTATGGTGATATCATTGTTGACAGTGTCTTGAGAAACAGAAACAGAAAAACTGATTTCCTTTATGCAATTATTATAAATTTAAAGTGGCTTTGTCACTTTTTGGGGGGAAAGATCCTGCAAGGTAACATGTCTGTTTGTGTAAATGTGACCAAAAAGGGGAGCAATGGCATGCGCAGGTCGGGACTTTGTTGTTTTGGTGCTAAATTTGAACAGCTAGCGCTATTTAAGCTGTGCTAGACCCTCCTGTCAGCAGGATGCTGTTCAGGTTGGGTCTGCCATGTCATCAGACCCCAACATGGCTCTGAGGTTTTTGAGGTGAGATATATTTTGTCTCTACTTTAAAGATCTCTGTTTAATTTTCAAATTTGGAGTTTAAAGTTGATTTTTGTTCTCTTTCAGAATGTCTATTCCTCTTTCACCTGATAAAATGTAAAAAGACATGAATCTTGCACCTGCACCCACAAAAGTTACTGCTAACTTTTATGCTGCAGTAAATACTCTACTCCTCTACCGAATGGATAAAAGATGTAATTTATGTTTGGCTGAGAGTCTGGAAAAATCCAAGCAGAAAGACATGCAGTCTTTTTTGATGATAATTTTGCTCAAACTTTTGAGTCTTTTAAGAAAACAGTCAGATCAAGTATTCCGGTAGCTGCTCATGTTACAACTAGTAAGAAACATAAAAGGAGAACATTGAAAATATCCTCGGGAGAATGCTCAGCCTCAGTTTTCTCAGAAACTTCTGATTCGTCATCAAGTGTGGAGATGGGTTTCCCACCAGACGAGCTGAGAAATTTTATGAAGGAGGTATTATTGATTTTGACTGAAGATCTATCTAAAAAATCTAAGGAAAAAGGTTTTCCTTTTCAGAATAAACTGATTAACTTAATGTACAGAGAATGGAAACATCCAGAAAAGAGAGCTTTTATTTCAAGGCATTTTAAGAATTTTTTTCAAGATCAAAAGTGATGTGTAAATGGGAAGAACTACCTAAGGTAAACATACATCTTTCAAAAAAAGACAACCATTCCAATTGTAGAAGTTTCCGGCCTTAAAGACCCAATGGACAAACAGTTTCCGGCCTTCCAGTCAGCTGGTTTTCAATGTAATGCCACCTTAGCCAGGACTTCTGCTGTTAAAACTCAAAGCTTTTGGATACAATCTCTGGAAGATTGTTTGATGGAAGATGCTGACAAAGATTTAGCCCATATCATGAATAACTTGAAACTCTCCAATTAAGTTTTAATGCATATGTCAGAAGAAATTCTGGAATTGGCAATGTGCATTATGGGTCTTTCCTTTGTAGCCATAAGGGCTACACTTTCATGACTGGGTGGATTTTATCCCACCCACTAGATTATTGGGGAGAGATTTTTCCTCATTATCACTCGATTCCACTTCCTGCATCCATGTCTTTGCATCATTGTTGCTGCAATTCTGACATCAACAATTCACTCATTAAGACAAACTGGTTACTACTGGTTAGTCCAACTAGTGCTTTTCTTCTAACCAACGCTATTAGATATCCTTGCTGTTCTCTATATAAACTGATGTTTACAAGGTAAGCAGTGTAATATTTTTATTACCGTATGTCACAGTTCTTGTACTTCTACCTTCATCAGATGTGAATTAAACCTGTAAGGTAGTTTTAAGTCTCATAAAAGTAAAGGCCATATTCTAGCATGTACAGTATCTCACAAACGTGAGTACATGCCTCACATTTTTGTAAATATTTTATTATACCTTTTTATGTGACAACAATGAAGAAATGACACTCTGCTACAATATAAAGTAGTAAGTGTACAGCCTGTATAACAGTGTAAATTTGCTGTCCCCTCAAAATAACTCAACACACAGCCATTAATGTCTAAACCGTTGGCAACAAAAGTGAGTACACCCTAAGTGGAAATGTCCAAATTGGGCCCAATTACCCATTTCCTCTCCCCGGTGTCATGTGACTCATTAGTGTTAGAAGGTGTGACAGAACGCCGTCACTGAGTACTATGCCCATGTGTGCCCACTCGCTTGCCTACTTATTGTTTTCAGGTCATATTGCTGGGGATCTCCCTATCTGTGTGGTCCCCCTGTTCCACACATCATGTTTAGGCTTGATTAGAAGATTGTGCTTGTCCCATCCTAAATATGATAAAAATGAGGCTTGAGTATTAATCTATGGGTAGGACTTAATGTCTCTTTTGGATATGACATTGGAACACAAGGCTTGTTCATATCAAAGGACTCCTTATCTAAGAGGCAATATGCTCTGACCTCCCATACAATCAAACTAACCCCTTTTGAAATTAACAATATCACCTCTCCGAGGCACACAGGAGGAGTTGTGTGTAATTGTATGAAGACCCCCTGCTGGGGGTGTGTGTATAACTTGTCTGTACCATGTCCCATTAAACAGAAGTTGAGTTGACTCCCTGGACTATGTTTCATCTGCTTACTAGGGAAATGATGTAACGGACCGTTTTGCACAAAAGGGGTAAAAAGGGGTTAACAGCCGTTTAGGAGATCTTCCCTTTCCAGAGATACAGGCACAGCTACTGCAGAACACCAAACTCCCGAACTGGATACAAAATAGCACTCCAACTCCCGAACTGGAATCTCCCAAATAGCTGCTAGCAGATGAACAGGAAAAGCAGACAATCAGCTTACACTCCTGGCAATCAGTCTCTAACAGCATACAGTGAATCCCCCCAAGAACGAGACAAGGCTCCGTGTTGAGGGTCAAGCAGTGGTCTGAGGTTGGCAACCTAACAGCATACAGTGAATCCCCCCAAGAACGAGACAAGGCTCCGTGTTGAGGGTCAAGCAGTGGTCTGAGGTGCTGGCACACCCAGCCTGGTTTTTATTACAGTCTTTTCAAATACAGGACCGCCCACAGGGAGGTATAAAACAACCAATCACATATCAGTTACATCCCACATATTCCCTCCCCTTATCCTGAGAGGAAACTCAATTACACATATAGTTAAAACATACTTTCTACCCAACTTTCATAACTCTAAAACCATACATCACATTCACATAAAATTACATATTCACAATCAATCCATTCAGGGGAACAACATATTTAAAAAATGGCATGAATCAGACCAGGGGTTCAAAAGTTAGTAAAAGTATCTTGTGGGCCCTGGCTGGCACATGGCTATCTGGCTCAAACAGGTTTTACAGAGCCCTCTATCCTGGAGACAATGGAGAAAGTAATCCAATTATCCAGGGATAGAGGCAGACTCCATTGAGCACATGGTTGCAAAAAGACATAAAACACTTTAAAATACATAAAGTCACCTTTTACACATAACACACAGACATTTCACATATCCCCAGATAGCTGGGATCTGAGCGCACAAAACTACCGAATAGCGCTCAGATCCTATTCACAGTTCAATTGCCATGGAGCCAAAGTCTTTAACTATATGAATGGGCTCCATGGCATAGCTATCTGAGTTAACACATTTACATAAAGTCTGGTCCATAGTCCAAAGGCAGCAGGCGGGCAGCCAGGCTTCTCCAATGCAATGTGGCAAGATTGCTCTCATCACAAATGGGCATTTACTTGTGCTGATGGTTTCAGAGTGGCTAAAGGAAGGTAATAGCGGAGGTAGCCAATCGGGTTACCCGTGGTCTGCTACACAAGATCTCAGGTGTGAATGGGGAGCAGGTGTGTTAAATTTGGTGTTATCGCTCTCACACTCTCTCATACTGGTCACTGGAAGTTCAACATGGCACCTCAGGGCAAAGAACTCATTGAGGATCGGAAAAATAGAATTGTTGCTCTACATAAAGATGGCCTAGGTTATAAGAAGTTTGCCAAGACCCTGAAACTGAGCTGCAGCACTGTGGGCAAGACCATACTGCAGTTTTACAGGACAGGTTCCACTCAAAACAGGCCTCACCATGGTCGCCCAAAGAAGTTGAGTGCACGTGCAAAGTGTCATATCCAAAGGTTGTCTTTGGGGAATAGATGTATGAGTGCTGCCAGCATTGTTGCAGAGGTTGAAGCCATGCAGACCATACGCCGCACACTGCATCAAATTGGTCTGCATGGCTGTCATCCCAGAAGGAAGCCTCTTCTAAAGATAATGCACAAGAAAGCCCGCAAACAGTTTGCTGAAGACAAGCAGACTAAGGACATTGATTACTGGAACCATGTCCTGTGGTCCGATGAGACCAAGATAAAATTATTTGTTTGAACTGGGTTTTCATACGTGCTGAACCAAGTAGGAGATTCAGGTAGGAAACGTCTCTGAGGTGTATTCTTGCTGCACAATGTGACTACAACCTCTGGAGGGTAATTTAGCATAATATTTGTGTGAACATCTCTGCTATGTCCCACTGTTTAGCACTGATTAAGATCTCTAGTCCTTACAGGTTGCATCTCCATGAGTTTTTATCGTCCTTGTGATACTTCCTGTTGTGGTAGCCTCTAATTTCCTTACATTGCATATTGTTCTAATACAGGAATACAAACATCAACAAAAGGTGTGGTGTACTCAGATTGGGCATTCAATGTATGAAAAATACCAATGTAATAAAAAGTGTTGCTAAATTGGCTTACATTCACCATTATGGATCTTCAAAACCTATATACAGGCATAATGATCCAAGTGTGAAGTATATCTTCCCAAATTTTATTCATTTTAAAAACATACAAAAATACAATATAGGGGTGAGGCCTGTCTGCTAAGATTGTGCTTTTCAATAGCTCTGGCTTCTGCACGCTTCTATTGGGCTTTTTCGACTGCATCCCGCCTCGGTAGCAGCTCAGTTAGACCGTTGAAGAGAATTCTGTGGCCGAGGGGGTCACCAGCGATACAAACAGAATACCATTTGGCCATGAGGCTTTCTATGCTGCGTGGTCTACTGCTTGGGGGAAGTGGCTGATCTTCCAAAATGAGACATACTTTTAGCAGAGAAACTGATGCAGCCCCGTAACTCCCCCCTTTGGACCTGTGGGGGTTATCACGGTCCAAGCTGGAGATACTCCTTTGCCGTAGAAGATGCTTCTAGCCCCGAATGTGCCTTCAAGCATAGTGTAGTAGCTCCAATAGAGGTGTGCTTTTTTTTGTTTGTTTGTTTTTTAAATATATTTATCCATAGGCTGGGCAGCTGCACACTATCTGATATACCAAGCTCGATTTGCACGTGTTTTATGATACTGTTTTTTTTCTATTTGTTTTCATAAGCTGTGGAACATTCTATTCATATTGTGCTTTGAGAAATAAAACAATAAAAAAAACACAAAACAAAGAAATATACAAAAGATACTCACTCACAAACTCTATGTCACGGTGTCGCGGGTTTCTGTCAGTGTGACCGCACTGAAAAACAGCAGTCACCCTGACAGAAATAACAAACACTTACCTTACCCGTGGCAGATCCAAACCCAACCTCCTTCCATCTCTGCTCCCGGCGTGTGCGACGTTAACAGAGACGCTGGCTTTTGCGGTTCCATTTTTAACAAAGAAATACCCTTTGCCCATATTAAAGATTGCGCTTGCGTGTGTGCGACATCACGTCATAGACGTGCACGCACGTTTTGGGATCAGAGATCAGCCAATTACAGCTCTAGGAGGGTTATTTGAATTTTGTATTTATTGTGTATTAATATTGATTTTGTATTTTATTGTACCCTATTGTACCTATGCAATGTTTTGTGGACCCAGGACATACTTGAAAATGAGAGAAATCTCAATGTATCTTTCCTGGTAAAATATTTTATAAATAAATTACCTTTCGATCAGTGCCCTGTCATGGTTTCCCTTAGCTGGTTATCCGAAATAGTGTTCCTGATCTTTGTATTTTTGGTATTTGACTTTGGCTTCATTTGACTTCCCTGATTTCTGGTATCCTTGACTTTTGGCTTTCCCTCATCGTTGTGTCTGTATGCCTGACCTCAGCAAGCATTTTGACTATTCTTGGTTACGTTCAGTCCAGCCATTCTAAGGTTTGGTTATACTTTATCCTTAGTCCTAGGTGTGATACTATTTCTGCGTGCTGGATCAACAGTACTCCTGAAACTCTGAGCCACTGAAGAGTGGCCAGAATTGCATTCAGCTGTGAATGGCGGCAGTCTCTTGTCCGCCTATCTGCCTAGGTCCAAAGTTCCTTGCAATAGGGGAAGATCTTCTTTCCTGGTGACTGGAATAAATCACTCCACAGCAATGCTCCAAAATCCAACCAGTTTTGTCCTTTAGACTTTATCAAGGAATTGCTTCTAAAACATCCCACACCTGACTAAGTTAGGTGTAGGCAACCTTCAGCAATCGAGATGTTGTGGGCTACATCCCCGTAATGTCCTTACAGCCATAATTTTGGCAAAGCATCAGGTGAGATGTAGTCCACAACATCTGGAGTGCCAAAGGTTGCTTAGGTGTGGAGTAGGGTCATACAGGTTGCCTTCCCCAAAGGATTCTTAACTCTTCTCGATGCTCCTGTATTTTAGGATCCTCCACTTTATTTTGTTTTAAAACCTTTATTTATAAGAATAAAAAGCAACATTTTCAATATATGAGTTCAGAAAGAAAACAAAGATCCAGTGTTTGAGAACACAAATAATATAAAAAGAGTAATACCCATCAGTAAATATCGTAATAACATCATAATATTAATGTAACATTATATATTTGTATTTTTTCCAAAATAAGAGGATATTATGAACAATAATAAGCATTAGTGATGTCCCGAACGGTTCGCTGACGGATGGCAAACATATGCGCTGTTCGGTCCGCCCCCTATTCGTCATCATTGAGTAAACTTTGACCCTGTACCTCACAGTCAGCAGACACATTCCAGCCAATCAGCAGCAGACCCTCCCTCCCAGACCCTCCCAACTCCTGGACAGCATCCATTTTACATTCATTGTGAAGCTGCATTCTTAGTGAGAGGAGGGACAGTGTAGCAGCTGCCGATTTGATAGGGAAATTGATAGCTAGGCTAGTGTATTCAGTGTCCACTACAGTCCTGAAGGACTCATCTGATCTCTGCTGTAAGGACAGCACCCCAAAAAGCCCTGTTTAGGGCTAGAACATCAGTCTGCCTTTTTTTTTCTGTGTAATGTAATTGCAGTTGCCTGCCTGCCAGCCTGTGTGTCAGGCTCACCGCATATACTGTGCCCACTTGCCCAGTGCCACCACTCACTCACTGGTGTCCAAATAGCTTGCATTTAAAAAAAACAAAAACTTTTTTGACTGTAATATCATAGCAATCAGTTTCCTTCACTAGTGTGCGTTTCAGGGCCTGCCCAGTGCCACCACTCACTCACTGGTGTCCAAATAGCTTGCATTTAAAAAAACAAAAAAACTTTTTTGACTGTAATATCATAGCAGTCAGTTTCCTTCACTAGTGTGCGTTTCAGGGCCTGCCCAGTGCCACCACTCACTCACTGGTGTCCCAATAGCTTGCATTTAAAAAAAATAAAACTTTTTTGACTTTAATATAATAGCAGTCAGTTTCCTTCACGAGTGTGCGTTTCAGGGCCTGCCCAGTGCCACCACTCACGCACTGGTGTCCCAATAGCTTGCATTTAAAAAAAAACAAAAAAACTTTTTTGACTGTAATATAATAGCAGTCAGTTTCCTTCACTAGTGTGCGTTTCAGGGCCTGCCCAGTGCCACCACTCACTCACTGGTGTCCCAATATCTTGCATTTAAAAAAACCAAAACTTTTTTGACTGTAATATCATAGCAGTCAGTTTCCTTCACTAGTGTGCGTTTCAGGGCCTGCCCAGTGCCACCACTCACTCACTGGTGTCCCAATAGCTTGCATTTAAAAAAAATAAAACTTTTTTGACTGTAATATACTAGCAGTCAGTTTCCTTCACGAGTGTGCGTTTCAGGGCCTGCCCAGTGCCACCACTCACTCACTGGTGTCCCAATAGCTTGCATTTAAAAAAAACAACAACTTTTTTGACTGTAATATAATAGCAGTCAGTTTCCTTCACTAGTGTGCGTTTCAGGGCCTGTCCAGTGCCACCACTCACTCACTGGTGTCCCAATAGCTTGCATTTAAAAAAAACAAAACTTTTTTGACTGTAATATAATAGCAGTCAGTTTCCTTCACGAGTGTGCGTTTCAGGGCCTGCCCAGTGCCACCACTCACTCACTGGTGTCCCAATAGCTTGCATTAAAAAAAAAAAAAAAAAATGTTTTGACTGTAATATAACAGCAGTCAGTTTCCTTCACTAGTGTGTGTTTCAGGGCCTGCCCAGTGCCACCACTCACTCACTGGTGTCACAATAGCTTGCATTTAAAAAAAAACTTTTTGGACTGTAATATAATAGCAGTCAGTTTCCTTCACGCGTGTGCGTTTCAGGGCCTGCCAGGGCACAGTGTCACAACAGTGTAACTCATATCTGGTGTAACAGTAGTGTTCATTTAAAAAAATAAAAATACAAATTTGACTGTAATAGATTGAATAGCAGTTAGTTGTCTGCCAGCGTGTGTGTCAGGCTCACAGCGTATACTGTGCCCACTTGCCCAGTGCCACCACTCATATCCGGTGGCACATTAGATTGCACGCGCAGTGCCCCAAATTTGAAGTAGGAGGACCGACCAAGCATCTTTTTCCATCTCCCTGTTCCTAAAATCGATGCCATATACACGTCCCCTGATAGGGGACATAACAGCGATTAAACTGATAAGAATAGTACTACTTAACACACCACTCCTATCTGGTGGCACATTAGATTGCACGCGCAGTGCCCCAAATTTGAAGTAGGAGGACCGACCAAGCATCTTTTTCCATCTCCCGTTTCCTAAAATCGATGCCATATACACGTCCCCTGATAGGGGACGTAACAGGGATTAAACTGATAGGAATAGTACTACTTAACACACTTTATAATAATGCAGAGAGAGGCAACGCAGAGAGAGGAGTCTGAAGAAGAGGAGTCAGAGGAGGAAGGTGGCTTTGAGGAGGTGGAAGACCAAACACAGCAGGCGTCCCAGGGGGCTTGTTGTCACCTTTTGGGGACCCTTGGTGTTGTACGTGGCTGGGTGGAGGAAGAGACCTTCAATGACAACAGTGAGGACAAGGAACAGGACATGGCTAGCTTGGTATCCAACCTTGTGCAAATGGGGAGTTTGCAGTTGTGCAAATGGACTGTTTGCGGTTGTTTGCGGTGCGTTAAACGGGGAGTTTGGTCTGTCACTGTGAAGAGGGCGTAACCCTTACACTACCTGATCGATACAACATCATACCTGATGTTTTAAAGCACGTTATTCCAAACAATTTAGGAATGTTAGGTGATTTATGCCCTTTATGGATTAAAACCAGACTCTGCATCAACTATGTAATTTTCCATGGGAGTTTTGCCATGGTTCCCCCTCCGGCATGCCACAGTCCAGGTGTTAGTCCCCTTGAAACAACTTTTCCATCACTATTGTGGCCAGAAAGAGTCCCTGTGGGTTTTAAAATCCGCCTGCCTATTGAAGTCTATGGCATTCGCCCGGTTCGCCGAACATTTGCGGAAGTTCGCGTTCGCCGTTCGCGAACCGAAAATTTTATGTTCGCGACATCACTAATAAGCATATCTCATTAGCAGTATTGGTGGCAGAAGCAAGGCAAGGGGAGATAACAGTCCAGGTGTTAGTCCCCTTGAAACAACTTTTCCATCACTATTGTGGCCAGAAAGAGTCCCTGTGGGTTTTAAAATCCGCCTGCCTATTGAAGTCTATGGCGGTTCGCCCGGTTCGCGAACATTTGCGGAAGTTCGCGTTCGCCATTCGCGAACCGAAAATTTTATGTTCGCGACATCACTAATAAGCATATCTCATTAGCAGTATTGGTGGCAGAAGCAAGGCAAGGGGAGATAACCTCATTATCTCATCAATATAAAAATCACCATGTGGAAATCAGGCTCCAAAAGAAAATGTAGATGTGAAAGTAAGCTTAAAAGGGAAAAAATGGAGATGAATAGAAAAAAGAGAAAAAGAACAAGAAAAGGGGAGGAAAAAAGAAAAATAGAGAAAGAAAGCGATAAGGAGAAATAGGATGGTAGGAAACATACTAAAAAAACAGCATAATAAGGGGCCTGAGCTATGTCAGCCCATACATATTATATAGGGTCATTTGTCTTCAGTCCTTACCCAGTTTGAAAATTAAATTAAGCCAAGGGTGTTTCTTTTTTCATTGGTAAGTGTAGGTAAAATTAAGTTCTACAGTGCCCATTAGGATATTACTTCATGTCTTTTTCTGGCTATATCCCTATAACATAGCATATAATACACAAGAAGGTTTTTCCAGACAAAACTCAAATTGACAGAGAGACAGACATTGTGACATCACAAAAACTTTTGCCAGAAAAAATATATTAATGGTATACTCCTTTCCACTAAGTTTGAGCTGAATCAAAATGTAATTGATAATTGCTAGCAAATGAAACTATGCTCACAGCATGGACAAGTACAATTAATAACATTACGCTATAATATAGGGATGAAGACTACAAAGTAGTCCACTATGAAAGAACAGAAGGAAGAAAATGTTACCCAAATAAATATACTGAATGCTATGGAAACATTTAAACATAAAAGCATGAACAGGTACTGAACACAATATATTAGTAAAAATAAAAAAACACTATGATAATTGTGAAATGTTACAAACACCTAAATTAATGCATGTTCAGGATGAGATGAGAATAAATGGAGATGCTGAACGAGTGGCTGCGGAGAATGAGAGAGATGCACAAACTAACAGGATTATTCACTAACGTGAGAATTCAAAGTAAGTTTTGAACTTAAGTCCAATATAGCTTAACTGTAAATATGCGATGCTCTAACTTAGTTACTTTTGCTTTCAATTTGAAATTCACTTTAAATTCTCACCTTAGTGAAGAATCATGTGTGTGTTTATCTCTCTATGTCCTATTTCCAGACATGTTAGTAATGGAATACGCATTGAATTAAGCAGAATTTGAGTAGCAGATGCTGGCTGGGAGTGTGATATGCACCAATCTTGGGCAGTCTGAGTTGCTCTGAAATTAGAGGCCTGCATTGCACATTGTCAATGACAATGTAATGTAGGATTTGAAAACATATTAAAATAACAGGAAGATCGTTTAATACTTCATAATATGCAAAAAAAAAAAAAAAAGGACAAAGGATAACTTTATTACAATCAGTGACATATGTTAATATTTAAACTAAACAAGGCTTGCATTAATATGCTTGGCACATTCCTAAAGTTTTACTGTTTGCTAGAAGGTACAGGGAAGCAAGTAATAAAGCGATGGAAAGAGGCAAGTATGTAATGATACACATTTTTTTTATTAAAGGGACACTATAGTCACCTGAACAACTTTAGCTTAATGAAGCAGTTTTGGTGTATAGAACATGCCCCTGCAGCCTCACTGCTCAATCCTCTGCCATTAAGGAGTTAAATTCCTTTGTTTATGAACCCAAGTCACGCCTCCCTGCATGTGACTTGCACAGCCTTCCATAAACACTTCCTGTAAAGAGAGCCCTATTTAGGCTTTCTTTATTGCAAGGGGATTTTCTTATCCCCTGCTATGTTAATAGCTTGCTAGACCCTGCAAGAGCCTCTTGAATGTGATTAAAGTTCAATTTAGAGATTGAGATACAATTATTTAAGGTAAATTACATCTGTTTGAAAGTGAAACCAGTTTTTTTTTCATGCAGGCTCTGTCAATCATAGCCAGGGGAGGTGTGGCTAGGGCTGCATAAACAGAAACAAAGTGATTAAACTCCTAAATGACAGTGAATTGAGCAGTGAAATTGCAGGGGAATGATCTATACACTAAAACTGCTTTATGTAACTAAAGTAATTTAGGTGACTATAGTGTTCCTTTAAGTGTTACACCAGAAAAAAATACATTGAGGTTTCTCTCATTTTTAAATGTGTCTTGGGGAGCATGTACAAATACAATGGTGTAATTTGACACTAAGCTTTAAAATAATTTTAGCTTAATTGCATGGTTTTGGTGTATTGGTCATTTACCTGCAGGGGTAACAAGTTTATTTTCCTGTCACTATTGTTTCCCTTTAAGCACCAAAACTGAACTACTGAGGATAGGAAACATATATAGAACTATTATAGCTGTTATATAATTATTATATAATTTATAGATATTGATAGATTTACACATTTAATACTCATTTAATGTTATGCATTCATTTGATGTTATGTAAAAATGACACGGATGAAGCATGAAACGTACATTGTTATTGACATGAATATAAAACTTTATTTCAGTGATTTACATTGGAGAAAATAAGCACACATCCAGCCCAGAAATGTTAAATCAGAGCCAATGAGTGTGACAGTATATGTCTGCAGGTTTCATTATGACCATTTTAAAGGGGAACCGTCACTTTTTAGGGTTTTTAATGTTATGTTTACATATCCTATTTATTTAACGCATGTGAGATCTCAAGAATAAAATGAAATGCATATATCGGCAACATTCTACTCTGGACCTCCAAGGAACTCCACCTTGGCTTCCTGACAGTCAGTGTTATAAGATCTACCCTCTTCTGCCACTGAGATTGTCAATGTGGGTGGAAACAATGGGAGAGATTTATAAAAACGGATGCATTAATTTTCACATTTGCATCAGTTTTGTGCACATACTGCATTTTCTTGTGTAAAACCGTTACTACACTTTTATACATTGGTGACAATTTTAAAAATTTTCTGCAATATGCCAAAATAGTCTGTCTTTCTGCTACCTTTTGATTTTTTTTTCCTGATGCTTTTACCATCAATTAACATCATACACATAATAACATAATAAAACAAATTAATCATATTACTATTCACAAGTTTTTACTAGTTTTTTTCCACCAAGGCAATGTGGTTGCACTTGGAATTAAATGGATTTTGATGTCACTTTCTAACTCTTTGAAATACATTTAAAAGAAAGCAGAGAATCATACCAAAAATGTTAATAACAGGTTATATTACTAGCTATTACACCAAAATTCAAGTTGTTATCTTATGGGAAGTCATACAAATACTGCATCATTCTTCATCAGACATAGAAAAGCCCAGATCTGATTCCCAGACCTGCTGCAACACTAGGTTTTTCCCAATACCCTGTAAAGACCAGATACAGAATTAGATAACCAGCTTACTGACTTTTATCAACCCTTTATACAACATATGAACGTCTGGTTAAGCCTATTGTTACCTCTTAAGTGTACAAATTATATGTATTTTTGACAGTGAGCATAACCTAATTTTTTTTTCCAAGCTGTACATCTCATCAATGGTGCATTGAAAAAAATAAGCTAGCACATTTGTTCTTATTAAAGCGGCACCGTCATGCCGAATTTACCTTCCCTCAATCTCTTCCTCTTCTCCCCCTCTCTCAGGATCTGTTCTTCTTTTCTTCCTGTCTTCTTTAGTTTTCTTTAAAATCATAAGACAAAGTAGGGACTCTTTGCCTTATGGAGGTATCCTCCGCTTGACCAGCTTTGACCAGCGGAGGAGAAAGTGTGCTTCATTTCCGCTGGTCAGAGCAATTTTCCCATGATCCTTAGCTTTCCTCCGTGTTCCCACTATGCTTCCTGTCAGTATTGCCGAACGTCCTGTCACTTAGACAGAACGCCGACAAAACTGCCGAATTGCATGCTAACAGAATGAGAATAGTTTCTCCATTCGTGTTAGGATGCAATTCGGGACTTTGCTGGATCACAATTTCATTTGAATGAATGAAACTCCGATCCTATTCGTGCTGTGGCTGCATCTTGCAGCCGCTTAGTAAATAACTCCCTAATTCCCATGGTATCAGGGAGTTATCTACTAAAATGCTGAATGACCGAAATTGGTCTTTCAGCCAAATTTACTAATACTAAGTAAAGATAACTTAGTATTAGTAAATTCTGCCCCTACTCGCTATACCGCGAGTAGGGGCATGTCTATTAAACAGTGAGCAGCCTGTGGCTGCTCACTGTTATAAAAAAAACAAAACCTGCTAATCCTCGCGGCGGGTGAGGGCCCCCTTAGTGCGGGGGACCTATTGTCCTCCCTCTCGGCCCCCACCCATGGGCGGCGGGTGGGGGCCCTAAAAGACAATGAGAGGGGGGGCTACGGTCCTCTCTCCGGCCCCCACCCCTGAGCGGTGGGTGGGGGCACTAAAACCAATAAGGGGGGGACCTACTGTCCTCCCCCCGGCCACCACCCCTGAGCGGTGGGTGGGGGCCCTAAAAAAAAATAAGGGGGGACCTAATGTCCCCTCCCCCGCCCCCACCCCTAAATAAAAATTCACCCCCCCAATCAAGGTGACTAGGGGTCCCAAGCCCCTAGGAAACCAACCAAACCAAACAAAAACTATCCCCTATCTAGCCCTCTCACCCTAAAAATAGTGAGGAGGGAAAAAATAACTAACCTGTAAACAAAAATTAAACTTACCATTTGACGTCTTCTTTTTTCTAAAATCTTCATTTTTCAGCCCCAAAAAAGGCCAAATAAAAAGCCATCATACCCGTCAAACTTAAAATAAAATAAAAAACCAGAGCACAAAAAAGAATCCCGACGAAAAAGAAAAAACCCGACGCTAAAAAAATGAATCCATCTTCACCCATGGAGGGCTCCGCACAGACTGAGCTTTGCAGGGCGGGTCAAGGCGTATAAAGCCTTGCCCAGCCCTGCAATTAGGCTAAGAACACTCTGATTGGTTGGTTTAAGCCAATCAGAGTGCTCTTTGTCATTTTACACAGCATGGGAAAATTCCAAAGAATTTTCCCACGCTGTGTAAAATGACACAGAGCACTGTTATTGGATGGATTCCAATCAGAGTGGTCTGTGTCATTTTACACAGCATGGGAAAGTTCTTTGGAATTTCCCACGCTGTGTAAAATGACACAGAGCACTCTGATTGGTGGGCTTGGAATCTAACCAATCACAGTGCTCTGTGTCATTTTACACAGCGTGGGAAAATTACAAAGAACTTTCCCATGCTGTGTAAAATGACACAGAGCACTGTGATTGGTTAGATTCCAAGCCCACCAATCAGAGTGCTCTTTGTCATTTTACACAGCTTGGGAAAGTTCTTTGGAATTTTCCCACGCTGTGTAAAATGACACAGAGCACTCTGATTGGTGGGCTTGGAATCTAACCAATCACAGTGCTCTGTGTCATTTTAAATAGCGTGGGAAAATTCCAATGGGGTGGGGGCCGGCGGGAGGACAGTAGGTCCCCGCCTTATTGTTTTTTAGGACCCACATCCACCGCTCAGGGATGGGGGCCAGGAGGGGAAGACAGTAGGTCCCCCCTTATTGGTTTTTAGGGCCCCCACCCACCACTCAGGGGTGGGGTCGGGGGGGAGGACAGTAGGTCCCCCCCACCATTCTTATATAGGGCCCCCACCCATGGCTCAGCGGTGGGGGCTGGGGGAGGACAGTAGGTCCCCCCCCTTCATGTTTTTTAGGGCCCCCACCCGCAGCGCAGGGGTGGGGGCCAGATAGTGGTTTTCTTTTTTTAAACAGTTAGCAGCCACAGGCAGTATAGCGAGTAGGGGCATTGGGGAGATTTTAATCTCCCTTATGCTATTATATTGACCCCCATAGAGTGAAGGAGGACCTGGGGGGCTTATGAAGTGGTGGGGAGCACTGCTCCCTGCCGCTTCTATCTTTACATATTACAAGGAGGGAGCTGCGTGCCGGTAGTTCCCTCCTTGTAATAAACTGAACGAACGAACGAACACTGATATTCAGTGTTTGTTTGTTCGTCTGACATTTCTATTCATTAATTCGTCTTTCTGATGAATGAATAGATGAAACTCCCGTTCGCATGCCCAGGTGTTTAACTGGGCATGTGCGGGGAATCTCACAGTGCTATCTAGTGTGGGCGGATGACGTGTCCCACATTGACTTCCTCTACCCACACAAAGATGGTGGCGCCCTGCATATAGATCGGGGCAGAAAATAAAGATTAAAAAATAGGTAATATGGGGTGCTTATGGGCATTTGGGGGTGATTAGGGGGTCAATTAGAGATAGTGGAGGCGGGAGGAGGGTTAAAAAAAAAACGGAATTCGGCCATGACAGTGCCGCTTTAACATCAAACCAGCATGTGCGATTAGAACCCCTATATCACTGTAACAAAAATGCTACCTCTTTAGTCTATACATAGTTTGCCTTACAAGCCTATTCACAATAAATGTAAATATCAACAATTGGAGTTTGTCAATGTCAGAGGTGATGAACAGAGCACATCTCATTCTAAATAGATATACATTTTTTGGAAGAATGGTCATCTTCACCACAAAGACAAAAAACCAATAAGGATATGCAGTAAGTCATCAAGTTTAAAGGCCAGTACTTAAAAGTTTTGGCCTCTTTTAGATATCATTCCCTTGGTTAAGCAACAAAATGCCCAAACATTTGCTCAAACACATGGCCTTAGTTCAACACAGTAAAGGAGGAGACTATATTTAAAAGAAGAAAAACTACCACAACAAGAGGACATAGTCTTAAATTAGAGGGACAAAGGTTTAAAAATAATATCAGGAAGTATTACTTCACTGAGAGGGTAGTGGATGCATGGAATAGCCTTCCAGATGAAGTGGTAGAGGTTAACACAGTAAAGGAGTTTAAGCATGCGTGGAATAGGCATAAGGCTATCCTAACTATAAGATAAGACTAGGGACTAATGAAAGTATTTAGAAAATTGGGCAGACTAGATAGGCCGAATGGTTCTTATCTGCCGACACATTCTATGTTTCTATGTTTCTATGAGCCTGGAGTGTGTTTGTCCAATATGTGCATGCCACATGTCCAACGTGGGCACGCATTGTATAGCAAAGGTTACAGTAAAACTTTAATGTTCACATCAGAATGGACAATCCTACAGTGAATTTTTCCAAATCACTGCAGTTACAAGCCTTTTGTGTTCATGTACTCAGTGATTTTTCCAGTTATCAACCCATGTCATGATCATAGAAGGTAATGATGCATATTGTGTCCTTTCTAAATAAAAAATGCATAATTATACATGACTGCTTCTTTTTAAGAGCCCTTTTAGCAAATATGTTAATCAAAATGCTAAACTTTTGTGTTTCAGACTCCAAGGTAAATACAATTACAACTTCAGTTAATTGTAGACTACTTTACCTGTAAAAACATGTTTTCTTTTCACAGTTATAATTATCACAATCCTCTTAAAATTGTTATTTGTGCCTATTTTTAGCATCTAATAAACTCAATACATCTACTTAATTGTATTTTATTGTAAATTGTATTACCGCAATATAAAAGTTTTCATTTGTCCATAAAATAGGTTTAACAAATAATTAACATATTTTAGATATTGTTATTTTAAAACAAATAAAGAGAAAATTGGCTGTTATTATGCTCCAAAGCAATAAGGGAGAGCCTTAGCACAAAACAGTACTTTGTGAAAGCTGACTTGTAAAATATAATACAACGTAACTAAGGTGGATATAGTCTTCCTTTCAGCAAAATAAGAGACTCTTAGCAAATCTGCTAAAATCAGCTAAAATCACCACAATTTGCTGTTTTGTGGATTTTCTGTAAACTATTGTTGTATTATATAACCTTCTTCCAGCTAAGAACCTGTATCATTCATCTAGAAATGAACACATATTCTTGACTGTAGATCTGCAAACATCAGTGAATTTAGCCAATCTCCATACTGTTATTTACTAATGTGAGAATTGCAGGGATTTCAAAATAAATTCAAATTTATGGTCAAAATAGCTCAACTTGAAAAATTCTCCCAGTTAGCTATGTTTACAGTTTGAATACTTTGGCTATTTCTATGATATTAACTTTAAATTCCCTGCAATTTTGACTTTATTGAATAGCCCCGATAGTAACTACCAATGCTTTGCCAGATGAACAGAAAAATTGGTACTTATGGCGTTACAAATGCAAGTTTGAAGGTGGACCGTCACTTCCCATGATTTTTAATATTGCGTTTACTTATCACTATATTAAACAAAATGTGACGTATGACAAATGAAAAATTTAATGTAGAAATCCACCCCTCTTTATCCTGCACTGGGTGTGCTGTACAGTTAGGTCTGAAAATATTTGGATGTTGACATTTTGTTATTTTGGCTGTTTACCAAAATAAATTCAAGGTACAGATAAATAATTAGTATGGGTTTAACGTGCGCTCTCTTGGCTTTAATTTGAGGGTGTTTCCATCCAAATTAGAGGGAGGGTTTAGGAATTGCAACTCTTTAATAAGTAACCCTTATTTTTTTTTTTCAAGGGACCAAAATTCATTGGACAATTGACTCAGAAGTAGTTTCATGGACACGTGTGGTCTATTCCTTTGTTATTTTTTCATCAATTAAGCAGGTAAAAGTTCTGGAGTTGATTGCAGGTGTGACATTCACATTTGGAACTGTTGCCCACAACATGCGTTAAAAGGAGCTCTCAGTGAAAGTGAACCTGGCCACCCTCAGGCTGCAAAAATAAAAGATTGCAAAAATATAAGATGTGGCCAAATCAACAGTTTGGTACATTTTGAGAAAAAAAGAATGCAACACAAAAATATGTCCACAGAAAAAAACCAGTGGTGGATAATCATAGTATCATTTACATGGTAAAGAAAAACCTCTTCACAAGATCCAGCTAAATAAAGAACACTATCCAGGAGGTAGGTATGTCATCATCCAAGTCTACCATAATGAGAAGACTTCATGACAATAAATACAGAGGGTTCACCACAAGGTGCAAACCATTCATAAGTTTCAAGAATAGAAAGGCCAGATTAGACTTTGCCAAAAACATCTAAAAAAACAGCCTTGTTCTCGAACAGCATTCTTTGGACAAATAAAATAAAAATAAGACCAACCTGTACCAGAATGATGAGAAAAAATGTATGCTAAAGGCTTAGAACAGTTCATGGTCCACAGCATATCACACCATCTGTAAACACAGTGGAGGCAGTGTAATGGTATGGGCATGCATGGCTTCCAGTGGCACTGGATCACTAGTGTTTATTGATGATGTGACAGAAAACAGAAGCAGCCAGATGAATTATGAAGTGTAGAGGGATATATTGTCTGCTCAGATTCAACCAAATTAAGCGAAGTTGATTGGATGGTGGGGTTAAGTGGCACAAGAGTAATGGTACGATGTATTTCATGTATGGGAAAAAGCAGATAGAATAGTTTACAATAAAGAGTTAGTTTTTTGGATGACACATCTTAGTTTCCTTTCAGCCATTGTTATAGGTTCTGTTCATTGCACCTACTTGTCTGCATACAGAAAATATAGAAAAGAGGATAACTTCTGGAAACACTTTTCATCTTAATTAGCAAGGCTTGCATGTCTTTACCTTGGCTGAAGTTAATTTATAATATATTTTGCAAAATCTACAATATAAATTTAACAGAAAAAGGAGCATCTTCTGAAAAAAATGTAATATAAGTTGTAGATTTGCAATGTTTTTTGTTTTTTTATTAGTGTAAATTTTAGAGGATTACTTTAAAGAGTAACTGGAAGCATTAAATAATTGCGGGTTGTGTTTACAAAACACACACATACATTATTTTAATAGCACAAATAGTGATGTCTGTGCAATTATCTCCCATAATGAACAGATAATGATGCAAAGATCACCTCTGTGCAGTCTAAAGCCCTAATTTCACATTTATCCTGGTCTACCTGATATTAATATTAGTTGCACTCCCATGAAGGAACTGTAATTCCCACTAATCTTGGGCTGCACTGGAATATGTATACCACAGTGCTGTTTGTTTCAATAAAGTCCTACTCTTACATTGGCCCTTGTACTGCGCTACACTAAACATTAAAGGACCACTCTAGGCACCCAGACCACTTCAGCTTAATGAAGTGGTCTGGGTGCCAGGTCCCTCTAGGATTGAGCCTTTTTTTAATGATAATCCCAGTGAGAAGACGCCAGCGTCCATAGAAAAGCATTATGAATGCTTTCCTATGAGACTGGCTGAATGCGCGCGCAGCTCCTGCCGCGCATGCGCATTCAGCCGAAGAGGAGGATTGGAGGTGGAGAGGAGGAGGAGAGCTCCCTGCCCGGTGCTGGTGAAAAGGTAAGTTTAACCCCTTTCCTCGCCATCCAGCCCGGCGGGAGGGGGACCCTGAGGGTGGGGGTACCCTCAGGGCACTATAGTGCCAAGTATGTTTTCCTGGCACTATAGTGGTCCTTTAATGCCTACACTACACCACACTACACCAACCATTAACTCCTATACTACACTAACATTAATCCTATCCTTAAAATATAATGTCATGTAAAAGATACCTAATGGGGAAATAAGATATGGGTTCTGGAGACATTTATAAAAATACTTAATCACCAGCAGGCCTGGACTGGCCATCGGGCATATCGGGCAAATGCCCAGTGGGCCGAGATGGCCATGGGCCGAGGCCGACAGATGAGATTACAGGATCTCCCCTGTCGGCCCATGCCGAACTGGCACTATCTGAGCGCTGGCCCTGCTGTGTGCCTTCATGGGCCGGTGGGGAGATCAAAGATATGCTACCGGAGGGAGGCAGGAGAGGACCAAGGGAGCTTTAGCCAGCAGCTCCGTCGGGTTCCTTTCGCGAGGTCAGTTACCACGGCAATGCTCAAATCTCGCAAGACTGAACTCTAGCCCTGCACCAGGGATGGAAGCACGGTTTCCCCTCCATGGCAGCACGGCCATATTATTTGCACTGGGAAGCACCCTAGTATTTCAATAGGCTGTGTGGAAGAGGGAAGAGTGCCAGAAAACTACTATTTATATATAATATATAAAATAACACTCAGTGAGTTAACAGACAAAGAAAATTAGAAACATAGCATGTGACGGCAGATAAGAACACCCTCACACACACTGCATCCCTCACACACATGCTGCACCCTTCACACATACACACAGCACACCCAACACACTGCGCCCCTCACACAATACGTCCAAACATATTATAATATATATATATATATATATATAATAAAATAAAAAATCCAGCGCACTCCCTTATCCACTAAACAGCAACACAAAATAATGGGGTTTAGTTACTAAACTGTAACTAAACCCCCATTATTTTTTGCCTAGATTAGGTGTTTTTAATAAATCTAACAAAATCTGCAGCACCATATTTATGCATGTTTAGGTGAGTGCAGCCAGCCCCCTGTTTTCTCATATGTAGTATACATTTATAAATACTACAGCACCCCTCACACTGCACCACTACACACATTACACACTAGATCCCTTATCCTATATACATTCTGAATCCTCTACACACACACACACACACACACACACACACCCACACAATCTCCTATACATACTCTGGGTCCTTTACACACTAAATCCCCTACACACACACTACATTCCTGACATACAAACTCTGGATCCCCTAAGCACACACTACATTCCTTGTAAGCAAACACATACAACATTCTCTAAACACACACTCTCTACAACCCCTACACACACTCTACAGGCCGTATGCACACACTCGCTACATCCCCTATACACACTATGCCCCCTATACACACACTCTCTACAGCCCCTAGCCACACATATTACACCACAAACACAAATTAAATCGACCTATTTACACAATACCACACCACAGTCAGCTCACTCTACACAGACGCAATCCCACAAGCAGGCTCCAGACACATGCACCATACACTTTCCTGGCCCTTTTGTCCTCTGGTATTCCACTTATGGAGACACCAGAGACAAGTTAAAAGCAAACACAGCGCAAGCATGTTATTACTTTTGCTTGCGCTGCTCAGAACAAATACAGGGCCTTTTTCTCATACTAGAGCTCTTCAGTGGGGCTTTGCGCATTGAACCAACATGCTCACTTTGAGATGGGGCGTGCTTGTCATTAATGATGACAAAACACATCCTCTCTGGCCCCGCCCCTTCTCAGGGGGCCGCTGTGATTGAAAAATGCCAGGACTGAATTTTTTCCCCAGTCAGGCCCTGATCATCAGTCTCATAGTTCAGTACGATTTCTCAAGAAGCCCTCAGTGGCATTATTTTCCCATAACACATGGTTCAATGTTCTGGATCCTCTATCTCTTTCTCTCTTAATGTCTCCTTTACAAATTCAAGCCAGAATACTTTATAATTTGCATTGAATTTCCCCTGGCTGAAAGGAGTATGATTTTACTTTTATCTCATACTAAACCTCTTCCATCGTGTACGTCTTATATTAAGAAAAAAATATTCTTTTTTTTTTTACAACAAGCAAAGTTAACCATCTTGATAAGTAATATTCCACAGCGACACAGTCATTAGTCATGCTGTGCAGTATTGTTAGCATTTCTTATCACAGGTAGCAGCAGTAATGAAATGGAGCAGTCAATCAAATCTGCTACTTTTTCACACGTGGTTTAAGATTACATAGCTCGTTCTAATCTTCTGTTCTGTTTTGTAACCATTGTAATTGTAAATGGCTGCTATATACTGCACAACAAATGCAATCATATAAAGTAATAGTGAGGTTCTGGGTATTTCACATAACAAAGGTGGTGATCTAAACCATCCAGGGACGTTTAACCCCTTAAGGACACATGACATGGACACCCTAAAACCTGTACATGGCGGGTACTGTTTTACTCGGGAGACTTCGTTGAACACAAATATTAGTGATTCAAAACAGTAAAACATATCACAGCGATGATATTGTCAGTGAAAGTGACTTTTTTGCATTTTTCACACACAAACAGCACTTTTACTGATGATATAATTGTTGTGATACGTTTTCCTGTTTTGAAACACTAATATTTGTGTTCAGCGATGTCTCCCGAGTAAAACAGTACCCCCCATGTACAGATTTTATAGCGTTTTTGAAAGTTACAGGGTCAAATATATGGGTCAAATATTTTTACATTGAAAATGGCCAGGTTGGTTACGTTGCCTTTGAGAGCGTATGGTAGCCCAGGAATGAGAATTACCCCCATGATGGAATGCCATTTGCAAAAGAAGACAACCCAAGGTATTGCAAATGGGGTATGTCCAGTCTTTTTTAGTAACCACTTAGTCACAAACACTGGCCAAAATTAGCGTTCAATTTAGTTTTTTACTTTTTTCACACACAAACAAAATATGAACGCTAAATTTGGCCAGTGTTTGTGACTAAGTGGCTACTAAAAAAGTCTGGACATACCCCATATTGAATACCCTGGGTTGTCTACTTTAAAAAAAATATGTACATGTGAGGTGTTATTCAGAGATTTATGACCGATAATAGTGTTACAATGCCACTACTGATAAATTTTAAAAATGTATGTTTTGAAACCGCAATATCCTACTTGTACTTATAGCCCTATAACATGCAAGAAGATAGCAAAAAAGCAGGTAAACACTGAGTATCTTTAAACTCAGGACAAAATTTTTAATCTATTTGGCAGTTTTTTTCATTCGCTTTTGTAGATGAGTAAAAGATTTTTCAAGTAAAAGTAAAAAATTTTTTTTTTTTTCAATATTTCATCATATTTTTTATTTTTTTTAAAATTAAATTACATGAGATTATATAAATAATGGTATGTAAAGAAAGCCCTTTTTGTCCTGGAAAAAACAATATATAATTTGTATGGGAATACTAAATGAGAGCGTGGAAAATTACAGCTAAACACAAACACCACAAAAGTGTAAAAATATGCCTGGTCGCAAATGTACAACATCGCAAAAACAGTCCGGTCCTTAAGGGGTTAAGGGGTTAAGGAAGGGAATATACTCAAATATATAATATATACAAACCAAGAGTGACAAGGGGAGAGGGATTTTTTCTGATAGTGAGCACTGTTCTACCTTTCACTAATAGTTTTAATAACTCCTACTTCACATACCCACCATATTCTTCTCACTCTACAGTTGAGACACTCATGCTGTGGCTAGTTGAAAAGTTGTGAAGCTACAGGACTGGGACTGGGACTCTGATGACTGATCTGATTTTCATTTTAATCTGTAATGAATGTTGCTTATGTTAGCCATGTCAGCTACTTTTTGACTTCATATTACCACTTCAGATTAATTGTATTGCCAGCTGCAAAAGTAATACTACCAGTATCCTGTTGCTTTAACCATGTGTACACTGTATGCTGAAAGCTAATAGAATAGCTGACATGTTTCATAACACAATATATATAATAGCACTCAAAACTGTGATTTGATGCAGGTATCCAGGTACGCCACCTATAATCAACCTCAAAATATAAATACAAAAATATAGAAAATGATACCGCACTCCAAAAATCAATGCTCAAAAAGGGGGAATTTTAATTTATATTTTATACACAGTTAATTTAATATCAAAGAATGTTCATTCTTTGATATTGAATTAACAATGTATATAATATAAATTAAAATCCCCTTTTTTGGAGCATTGATTTTTGATGAGCGGTATCATTTTCTATATTTTCATGTTTCATAACAGCAGCAATGTTTAATAGAAAGTTTAAAGGGACACTCCACTACCCAACTACAAAATAAATAAAAGTCCCTGTTTAGTAGATACACTTCAAATGAAAACTTGTGAGCATTTAATTATGCATTTTTTCATTGGGGTAAATCTAAAAACTATTTGCAAAACCTGTGTAGCGGAGCCTAGTCCTAGCAGGTTCTCTCCTCTGCAAGGTACTCCAAGATATACTCAGGAACAAGTAAAACACTCCAATGGAACAGCCAAACACAGTAAAATAATCCAGGAATCTCCTACCTCATCCCCAGCAACTGGACTACACTCAGCTCTGGGGCTATAACTGAATTTTATTCACACATACACGGCTTTTATGCCATCTCCCATGCTATGGGTTTCACATGCAGAAAATGCAAGGTTCCAATCCCAGGATCCCTTGTGTTTGAGAGAAAATTGCCTGAGTAAACTCCTCCAATTCAATTATCTCTCAAGCACAAAAAATCCCCCAAATATTCTGTAACGGAACTGCTGGCACCCCGACCGGGTACTTTCCGTTGACGGATTCTCCTAGTGCTTCCCAAAGGCTCCATGCTGCTGTAAACAGGGGCACTGTACGAATACTAGCGTTGCCCTCAATATGATTCACACTTTACCGGTGTCTCCGAGCTGCTTCTCCTCGCACTAGGACGCCATCCCACCTCTGCCGCCACTGTAACGGAACTGCTGGCACCCCGACCAGGTACCTTCCATTGACGGATTCTCCTAGTGCTTCCCAAAGGCTCCAATCACTCCACTAGACACCATAACCACCGGAGACCCCAGGAACCGCCGCAACTTGATTGGGGTCTCGCCGTCTTCCTCCTACTCTGGGCCCAAGACCAGGGACCAGCTTCCAGTAGGAAGACCTTTCCTAAATCCAGAGAGCAGGAACAGGAACATGAACAAGCTCTTACAAGAGCTTTCTCTGGGGAGTATAGTGATTATAGCAATCCCCAGAGTGTAGGTAGTTCTCCAATCCCTCAAACATGAGCCAAAACTTCATGAAGGGTAGAACAAGTCTGTTTAATGAGCACAAAGTCATTTCATTAATACACATTTTCCCCACAAGGTTACCACCCACGTGGACCTTGTGGAGCACAGGACAGAAAAGGCACAAACCAATCAAAACAATACAATAATGTCCGACACTCCCACATACAGCACACAATCCCTCCCCTCTGCCTGGGATTATAATTAAAGCAGCTAATACAATAACCTAATTATCCACAGGCAGAAAAACACATTTTCCCAGAAGCCCAGAAAACACCCCAAAACATAACACATCCCCATAAATATATCCCTGGATAGCAACATATCCAAAATACACCCAGATCAGAGCAGGGGTTCAAAAGTCTTGTGGAAGTCTCTTTTGACCGACCGCACGCATGATTTCATGCCCAAAACAGTTCCAAAGAATTTGGATGTGGGGCGGTCTATTTCCCATGTTAAATGCAGTTCAAATAGACGAATGGCAACCATTCGTGCAAATGTAAATGTTAAAGTGCAGTTCTAATTGTTGAACAGCGTTCGACTCTAGTCGAAGAGTTGAAGTTCAGAGAAGGTAAAGTTCAGCAGTGTTTGTGCCGTCGAGTGTCCGTTGTTTTGGGGTCACTACTGAATATAAGATTATGTAAGGAAGAGCTAATGAGAGAGAGGGCTAAATCATTTTACAGAGATATGTACTGTGTGGGTATCTCTGTATTGGAGCTCTGTGTAATCCATCACAGTGATCATCAGCTGCCACTGGCACACACGGCATCCCCATCACACACTGCAGCCCCAGCATATAAATAGAAATACAGTACATAATCAGTGCACACACACACTTCATCCCAGCATACACCACATCCTAAGGAAACACATTGCATCCCCCGCACACCCTGCATCTCTCAGACATCCACTCTATGCCCTTCAAAAACAAACACTGTATCACCAGCAAAGCACAACATCCCCTACACACACTACATATAATACACACAACACATCTCCTACACAAAGACTACATCTTCAAAAATACACTGCAGCCCCTATACACACACTCTTCTTTCAGCCCCTAGACACACATACTACACCATAAACACATATATGTTTACACATAAACACTACACAACAAACAGCCCCCTTAACACAAACCTGCCAATATATGTCTGTGCTTGTGTGTATCTGTTTGTGTTTCTCTATACTTGTGTGTGCCTGTCACTGTATATATGTTGGTGCATGTGTTTGTATGTGCATGTGCATGCATGTGCTTGGACATGTCTTTGCCTGCCTATTTGTGTCTATGTGTACATTTGTTTTTGTAAGTAACTCTGAGTGTGCCAAGAGGCGCATTAAGTGGTGGAATTGGATAAGGGTGGAGCTTTAGGAAGAGGTCACCAAATTATTTTTGGGCTCATAACCTGTGGTGTTTTTTGACCTTAGCAACAGCCCTGGCAGGGGTCAAGTCCTGGGGAAAAAAGTGTGGGAACTCACCCAAGATTCCCGCTTCCAACCCCCCTCTCTCCCCTTAAAAAACAAACAAAACACTCCTATGCATATAGTGCAGTGCAGGGTGTGTATAATGAATGTAGTGTGTTTGTAGTGAATGCAGAGTATGAATAATACATGTAGTGTGTTTGTAGTGAGTGCTGTGTGAATAATAATTTTAGTGTATTTGTAGTGAGTGCAGAGTGTGTATAATGAATGCAGTGTGTTTTTAGTTAGTGCAGAGTGTGTATAATGAATGTAGTGTATTTGTAGTGAGTGCACTGTGTATAATAAATGTAGTGTATTTGTAGTGAGTGCAGTGTGTATAGTGAATGCAGTGTGTATAGTGAATGTAGTGTTTTTGTAGTGAGTGCAGAGTGTGTATAATGAATGTAGTGTGTTTGTAGTGAGTGCAGAGTGTGTACAATGAATGCAGTGTATGTAGTGTGTTTGTAGTGAATGCAGAGTGTGTATAGTGAATGTAGTGTGCAGTGAGTGCAGAATGCAGTGTGTGCGTGTGCTGGATGATGTGTGTGCGCGCGCTGGATGACGTGTGTGTGAGTGCTGGATGATGTGTGTGTGTGTGTGCTGGATGATAGTGTGTGAGTGCTGGATGATGTGTGTGTGTGTGCTGGATGATGTGTGTGTGTGTGTGCTAGATGATGTGTGTGTGTGTGCTGGATGATGTGTGTGTGTGCGCTGGATGATGTGTGTGTGAGTGCTGGATGATGTGTGTGTGTGTGTGATGATGTGTGTGTGGAGTGCTGGATGATGGTGTGTGAGTCCTGATGATGTGTGTGTGTGGAGTGCTGGATGATGTGTGTGAGTGCTGGATGATGTGTGTGTGTGTTGATGGTGTGTGAGTGCTGGATGATGATGTGTGTGTGAGTGCTGGATGATGGGTGTGTGTGTGCTGGATGATGTGTGTGCTGGATGATGTGTGTGAGGTTGGATGATGCGTGTGAGAGTGCTGGATGATGTGTGTGAGTGCTGATGATGTGTGTGGAGTGAGTGCTGATGATGTGTGTGTGTGGAGTGTTGGATGATGTGTGTGTGTGGAGGGTTGGATGATGTGTGTGTGTGTGAGTGCTGGATGATGTGGTGTGTGAGTGCTGATGATGTGGTGTGTGAGGCTGGATGATGTGTGTGTGTGTGTGTTGATGATGTGTGTGTGTGTGTGCTGGATGATGTGTGTGTGAGTGCTGGATGAGGTGGGTGTGAGTGCTGGATGATGTGTGTGTGTGTGCTGGATGATGTGTTTGTGTGTGTGCTGGATGATGTGTGTGTGTGTGTGCTGGATGATGTGTGTGTGTGTGTGCTGGATTATGTGTGTGTGAGTGCTGGATGATGTGTGTGTGTGAGTGCTGGATGATGTGTGTGTGTGTGCTGGATGATGTGTGTGTGTTGGATGATGTGTGTGTGTGTGTGTGTGCTGGATGATGTGTGTGTGAGTGCTGGATGATGTGTGTGTAAGTGCTGGAGGATGTGTGTTGATGATGTGAGTGCTGATGATGTGTGTGAGTGCTGGATGATGTGTGCTGGATGATGTGTGTGTGTTGGATGATGTGTGTGTGAGTGCTGGATGATGTGGAGTGTGGATGATGTGTGTGTGTGAGTGCTGTTGATGATGGGTGTGTGAGTGCTGGATGATGGGTGGGTGAGTGAGTGCTGGATGATGTGTGAGTGAGTGCTGGATGATGTGTGTGTGAGTGCTGGATGATGGGTGTGTGTGTGAGTGCTGGATGATGTGTGTGTGAGTGCTGGATGATGGGTGTGTGTGTGAGTGCTGGATGATGGGTGTGTGAGTGAGTGCTGGATGATGTGTGTGTGAGTGAGTGCTGGATGATGGGTGTGTGAGTGCTGGATGATGTGTGGGGGGGGGGAAGCATTTTTTTCTTACTTTACGTGTTTATATTTGTTTATTTTATTCCCCCCTCCCTGCTTCTTACCTTGTCAGGGAGGGGGGAGATCGCCTGGTGGTCCGGTGGAGGGAGCCAGCCGCTGCACACAGAGGCCATAACACGCTGTGTTCCCTCTCCAGCTCTAACTCTCGCGAGATTCGCCTGTGCGGAGTGTTGCCATGGTAACAGCCGCGGGTCTTGCGAGAGTTATAGCTGGAGAGGGAACACAGCGTGTGATGGCCCCTCTGTGCAGGTGGCAGGGCCGGTCCTGCAGGACAGGTAACGGGAACGGCGTTCCTGCTTTGGAAAAAGTGCAGGAACGCCGTTCCCATGCGTTCCTGCAGGACTCGAGCCCTGACCCCTGGTGTGCAGGATAATAGTTAACTGCAGTTTGGACTAATTAAGAGACTGAAGAGCCAATTGGCAGATTAGATTTAAAGGAACACTACAGTTTTAGGTATTCCTAATGCTATAGTGACCTGCTCACTATTGAGATGAAGTTTTCTGAGTGTCCATAGTGTCACTTTAATGTCGATAACATTATAATATTACAGTAACTGATTGATACTTGAAAATAATAAACAATGTCAATGTACCCTTTCTGAAAATTTTATAACATGACAGGAGGCTTCGTATTTGCTTTAGTCTCTCTTTACTAGAACTCCACAGCAGCACAGAAAAACAACCAATCAGAAAAAAGTTAGGTACTATAAAACCCCCTTCCCATTGCATCATTCCCTCTTTCTTTGCTGCTCCGCAGTCAGTACAGGTCAGAGTACCACTGCCTCCTGCTTATAGTGGGTGGCTTTGGGATTTAGTGTTATTTATTTATGATTGTTATTAATTATTCTTGCTTGTGAGATTTATGTGCCTTTCTGGCTCTTTTCTTTTCTTTGGGGAATGTTTCCTTTACATTTCTGATAGCTTTTCCATGTGTTTATTTATACAGATTACTGGTAGTTTTGCCATGTGTTTATTTATACAGATTACTGGTAGATTGCCATGTGTTTATTTATACAGACTACTGTTAGCTTTCCATGTGTTTATTTATACAGATTACTGGTAGATTGCCATGTGTTTATTTATACAGACTACTGTTAGCTTTCCATGTGTTTATTTATACAGATTACTGTTAGCTTTTCCATATGTTTATTTATACAGATTACTGGTAGTTTGCTATATGTTTATTTATACAGATTACTGGTAGTTTGCCATGTGTTTATTTATACAGATTACTGGTAGTTTTGCCATGTGTTTATTTATACAGATTACTGGTAGGTCTGTGCCCATAAGATTGGCCTGCTACGGCTGTGCCCATAAGATTGGCCTGCTACGGCTGTGCCCATAAGATTGGCCTGCTTCGGCTGTGCCCATAAGATTGGCCTGCTTCGGCTGTGCCCATAAGATTGGCCTGCTACGGCTCTGACACTCACAGACATACATACACACATACTGACATGCACACAGACAGACATAGACACACAGACATACATTTAGCCACCCTCCAGTTTCCTACCTTTTTCTGGAGGGCGGTTTCCCTGGTCCAGTGGCAGGCTGAGGCAGATGGGAGTTCTCCTCTGGAACTCCCCTCCTCCCTGCCTTCCTCCTTCCGCGCGGTTGTGATCACCGGTGGGAGGAAGTGACGCGCGGCACTCACTTCCTCCCAGCCGGCTGCCGAACAGGAAGGGGCCCGGTCGCGCTGTTTAAGTGTCGCAGCGCCCGACCGGGCCCCTTCTGCCACATGCCCACAGGGTGGCCCTTAGTGCATGGGCCACCCGGAGGTCCTCTTTAGCGTGCGGCTGGTGTGGCTCTGTGCAACCACCCCGCCGGGTCCAAGGGGAGCTGCTCAAATCGCGGGGCCCCTCAGGAGCAACTGGGCCCGGGGCAGCTGCCCCGTTTGCCCCGCGTTAAAGACGGCCCTGAGCATCATAAGCAACTATTTTGATTGGTGTGCATTGTTATGATTTTATATAACTGAACAGTTTGCAAAGTCAGCAACTAGCCTTTTAAATTTTACTAAATGAGACCAGTATCAGCAAATGAACTGAACTGTGTAATATTAACACCTCTAATATAAATTTATAGTTATTAAAAAAAACAAAAACATTTATTTGAAACACGCAATCCATATTTAGCACATACTTATAAGCTATAACATGGCTGCCTAAAAATGAAAAGTATGTACATGTTCTAATATTTTCATTTGTTCATTCTTTGCAGAATTATTGGGAGAATGAAAAGCTTTAGAAATGATATGGAATCCACTGTTAGTCAGTTATACAATTCATCTGTATTAGGAATAGCAGGATGCTATTGCAAGGACCAAAGATTATTAGTGTAGTCAGTGTGTTTAGTATAATGAGATATTTGGTCACCTGCTCCCTATCTGACAAAGTCTGGACACATATAGGATTATTTACTTAAAGAGACACTTTAGTCACTGTAATAACTACAGCTTATTGCATTTGTTCTTGTGAGTATAATCATTCCTTTCAGGCTTTTTGCAGTAAACATTGGGTTTTTTTTTCAGAGTAAATGCAGTGTTTACATTACAGCCTAGGGATACATCCATTGGCCACTCCTCAGATGGCTACTAGAGGTGCTTCCTGGGAAAGTATTGCACAGTGTGCAGCACTGCCATTCAGTGTCTCCACCCTCTGCACAGATACACTGAACTTCCTTCATAAAGATGCATTAATTCAATGCATCTCTATAAGTAAATGCTGATTGGCCAGTGCTGTGTTTGGCTTGTGCTGGCTCTGCCCCTGATCTGCCTCCTTGACAGTGTACACCAATCCTATGTGATAGCATTGTGATTGGCTTTGATTAACACTTCTGATGATGTCAGCCAAGCAGGTGTCAGGATCGTGACAGGGATCCAACACGCAGAATACAAACAGGAGATAGGTACGTATACCGGACCTTAGAATGGCCGGACTAACGTAAGGAGAAAGCGAAGAATGGTCAGAGACAAGCCGAGGTCGAGGGAACGAGAGAGTAGGTAAGCGAGAGACAAGCCGAGTCAAAAGGACAAGAGAGGAAAGCAGGGTCAAAAAATACAAGCCGAGTCAGGAACCAAAAGACAATAGAGGTAAGAGCACTGAGTGACCAGACTAGCTAGAACCACGACAGGGCAATGAATCATTCCACAAAACCCTTCTTTTATACCTTGGCTCTTTAACTGTTGGCTCCGCCCCCAACGAGTCCTGATTCGTTGTTCGGCACTTGGTTGCCGTGATTGACGGGTCGGAACGTGATTGCCGTCATGACGTCGGCTACTGAGCGCCGCGTCATAAAAGGAGGCGGAGCTATCGCGGCCGGCGTGTAAACGGCCGGGAGGAGTGCGAGGATCGGGTGAGTCAGCCCCCTTAGGAGGATGGACGTCTAGGTGTCTAACCTCCTCCGAGGTAGACACCAAAGGTAACCTGACAGCAGGCAGATCAGGGGCAGAGGCAGCAGACTAAAAAAGATAAGATTTCACTATATTTAGGGGAGCAAGGAGGACCAAGGGGGTTAGATAGTGTTTGTAACAATATAGGGTGAGGAATAGATGTTTGTATTCCTGACCCTATAGTGTTCCTTTAAATCCAAATGACCTCATATGCGAATAGGGCAAAATTATCCAGCTGCCTGGATAATTTGGAAATTGTTCACACTATTTAAAGGATCACTATAGGGTCAGGAACACAAACCTGTATTCCTGACCCTATAGTGTTAACACCACCATCTAGCCCCCCTGGTTCCCTCATGCCTCTGTATATATAGAAAAACCTTACTGTATTAAAGCTGGAAGCTGTAACTGTGCATGCTGTTTGACTCAGAAAAACTAGCTGTCTACTGACATCATTAGAAGTGGTAGCCTGATCCAATCACAATGCTTCCCCATAGGATTGGCTGAGACTGACAAATGGGCAGATATCACTAGGCTGTAATGTAAACACTGCATTTTCTCTGAAAAGACAGTATTTACAGCAAAAAACCTGAAGTTAATGATTCTACTCACCAAAACAAATTCAATAAGCTGTCGTTGTTCTGGTGACTATAGTGTTCCTTTAACAATGTAAGGCTTTTTCTTACATTTTACTGAATGAGCTTGAATTTTGTCTGGATTTCAGCCGTAGTGAATACAGCTTGACAGCTGAAATCCAGACCAGATTTTTAAAATCCTAACCTGAATGCTTCAAATCCAGGCTTGGATTTTAAAAGTTAAATAGTTTAATAACTCTATAAAATGTAAAGTTAACAATGTGGTGGCTGGGCAGTTGCTAGTCAACTGACACATTAAATAATTCAATTTTTTTAAGGCTTTGAGGTTTAATATGTCCCTCGCATTAGTCACATTGCTTTTAAACCTCCCTATGCATCCATCTGCCATGCGGCTACTAAATAATTAAAACTAGTTAGTGAGCAGGCAGCCATTGCGGCCCAGTCTCTAGAAAGGCCCCATCCCATGAGTAGGATGCTGTCAAATTATGGGGGAAGATTATCTCAACCATGAGCATTGGGTATTGGACTTTATATTAGAAAATTAGGAGGGGGTGGAGCGTTAATTGTACACACCCTTCCCCCACCCTTGGCCAGTGGGTGTGGGCTATTATATAAAAAACAATAAAACTGGAAGACATCTTTATGTCCCCTCCTGCCCCTACCCGAGAAAAGTGAGACTTGCCTCACTTATAGCAATATGTGAGGAAGGCTGAACTTGATGGATGCAAGTCTCTTTTCAGCTATGTAACTATGTAATATGAAAGTCGCCCCATAGACCTTATTATTGATTTAAATTTTTAATTTTCTTGATGTGATGACTTGCTAGCAAGCACCCTTAAGCCATCACATGGTTAACCCTCACAGTGCCGAGGATTATTTAACTATTCCCCCGAGGCTGCTAGTGCTGCCAGTTGACACTTAAAATTGCAAAAAGCAAGTGAACAATAATTTGCAAATGTTCATCCTGTCGGGTGCATTAGGTCCTGAATTTTTGTAAAACCAGTGGCTTGTTAATATTCAGAATCCTTTTCTTTGTATACAGTTCGGATGGGAAAGTACTGTTTTTACTCTAAACACTGAATGCATCTGGGTGAAAGTTGCAGGTTTTCTGGAACCAACAGAATTCGGATAGTATTTGGTGTTGGTAAGTCTGAGAAATGCAAGTACAGTCGGAATTCGTTTTTTCATATTTTGAATTGGCTTTATCAAGATTGTGATAAGGATTCCAGTTTATATAAGTGTTGAGGATTGCAGCAGAGGTATGTACAAACTTACATCAGCATACTTTACGACATTGTCTACCTTAAAGGACCACCCCATTCTTCCAACTCCTCCTCAAAAACCCCTCACAGTTTAGTAGATATTTAGTCGATATTTTTATGCATGTATTCATTGGGAGTATAGCCTAAGATAGATTACAAATGCTGCAGTTCTAATGACTGCAGCCTTTGTAAGCCCCTTCCCATTTTTCCCGGAAGAGACTTTCAGAGGCTTCTCATTGAGAGCGCGCACGTATGCCGTCTTGTGCACACTCACGCACCACGACATGAAAACGCCGCATAGTTGCCAACTGTCCCCTTTTTGCTGGGACAGTCGCGTCAAGCTAGAGTCTGTCCTGGGCAATTTACTTGCTGGGCCATGTGCTTTTATTATGTTCCTTCGAACTGTAACAGCTTGTTACAGTCCGAGGGAATGCAGGACAGAGGTGCTCACTGCTGGGAGATGCTGGGGTCTGGTACGGCTGCATTAAGGCTGCTGGGAGCTGGAGGGAGCACTGAGAGTCTAGAATTCCCAGCAGCATACAGGCTCCTGCTCCTTTTCGCGCATGCAGTCTCTGCCCCATGATGTAAGCTCCACCCACTCATGCATGTCTCGCCTCCTGCAATAAGCTCCGCCCCACCATTAAGCAGCAGACTTTGTTGCAGATGGAAGAGGCCAGAAAATGGCTACCTGACCTCCCAACAACAGCCTCCAGTGCCAGGTAGGCTTGATATACTCATCCTTGTGTGTGTGTGTGTGTGTGCCTGCACCTGCTAGTGAGAAAGCTTGTGTGTGTCAGTGAGCTTGCCTGTAGTGAGCTTGTGTGTGTGTGTGTGTGTGTGTGTCAGTGCCCAGGCCGACAGAGGAGATCTGGTTTCTTGCTATGGGCCCTCTTGGGCCTGTGAGGCTTTCAAAGACCTCCCTCACCAGCCCAAATCCCTTCGTTAGTGACAGGGAGGGCTGGAGGACCTGGGAGGCAGAGCACTCCTCCCGCAAGCATGATGTGCGGAGCATTAACACGTGTTACCTTGGCAATGCTCCGACATCGCATTCTGCACTCGGGTGGAGTGAAGACAGCCTGCAGCCAGAGGAGCTGCAGGACTATAGACAACTCACCACCAGGGCACAGCACCCCTCACACACACAGCACCCCTGACAAAAAGCACCCCCCCCACACACACACACACAGCACCCCTCACACACACATATAGCACCTGTCATACACTGCACCCCTTATACACACACACAAACACTGCACCCCTCACACACACACTGCACCCCTCACACACACACTGCACCCCTCACACACACACTGCACCCTCACACACACACTGCACCCTCACACACACACTGCACCCCTCACACACACACAGCACCCTCACACACAGCACCCCTCACACACACATCACCTGTCACACACTGCACCCCCCCACACACACACAAACAGCACCCCTAACACACACAGCACTCCTGACACAAAGCACCTCTCACACACAGCACCTCTACAACATACACAGCACCTCTGACACATACAAAGCACCCCTCACACACACTCAACAACCCCCACACACACATTCAGCACGCCTCACACACACAGCACCTTCCACACACTGCACACCTCACACACAGATACACTACACCCCTCACACCCACACTGCACCCCTCACACCCACACTGCACCCCTCACACACACACTGCATCCATCACAAACACACTGCACCCCTTCACACACACAGCACCCCTCACAAACACTCAACAACCCTCACACACAGCACCCCTGACACAAAGCACCCCTCACACACACACACCACATACACACTGCACCCCTCACACAAATACATACACACACTGCACCCCTCACACACACACACACATACAGCACCCCTACACACACATACAGCACCCTTACACACACACAGCACCCCTACACACAAACACCTAAACTGTATCCCTCACTGCAGTCTGTGTGAATTCAGTAGTATGGTGTATTCAGCAGTCTGTGTGTGTTCAGCAGTTTATGTGTGTGTGTGTATTCAGCAATCTGTGTGCATTCAGCAGTCTATCTGTGTGTGTTCAGCAGTGTCTGTGTGTGTTCAGCAGTCTGTGTGTGTTCAGCATTCTGTGTGTGTATATTCAGCAGTCTGGGTGCATTCACCAGTCTCTCTGTGTGTGTTCAGCAGTGTGTGGGTATTCAGAAGTCTGTGTGTGTGTGTGTGTTCAGCAGTCTGTCTGTGTGCATTCAGCAGTCTGTGTATGTATTCAGCATTCTGTGTGTATTCAGCAGTCTCTGTGTATTCAGTGTACTGTGTGTATGTACTCAGCAGTCTGTGCGTATTCAACAGTCTGTGTGTACTCAGCAGTCTCTGTGTGTGTGTTCAGCAGTCTGTGTGTGTGTATTCAGCCATCTCTATGTGTTTTCAGTGTACTGTGTGTATATACTCTGCAGTCTGTCTGTGTGTACTCAGCAGTTTGTGTGTGTGTATTCAGCAGTCTGTGTGTGTATTCAGCAGTCTCTGTGTGTATGATGTATTAGCAGTCTGTATGTGTGTACTCAGCAGTCTGTGTGTATTCAGCAGTTTGTGTGTGTGTATTCAGCAGAGTACATACACACAGTTTGTGTGCATTTTCAGTGTACTGTGTGTATGTACTTTGCAGTATGTCTGTGTGTATTCAGCAGTCTGTGTGTGTATTCAACAGTCTCTGAGTGTGTATTCAGAAGTCAGAAGTCTCTGTGTGTGTATTCAGCAGTCTCTTGTGTGTATTCAGCAGTCTGTGTGTGTGTTTTTTGTGTGTATTTAGTGTACTTTGTGTATGTACTCAGCAGTATGCATGTGTATACTCAGCAGTCTGTGTGTACTCAGCAGTCTATGTGTGTGTACTCAGCAGTCTATGTGTGTGTACTCAGCAGTCTATGTGTGTGTACTCAGTAGTCTGTGTGTGTGCACTTAGCAGTCTGTGTATGTGTATTCAGCAGTCGATGTGTGCGAGTATTCAGCAGTACCTGTGTGCTTGTATTCAGCAGTCTGTGTGTGAATGTGTTCAGCAGTCTGTGACTGTATTCAGCAGTCTGTGTGTATGTATTGTATGTATGTATGTATTGCATTTGTTGGAGGTATCAAAAAATATAAGCTTAATTTTTATCGATAATTTTAATTTTTATTCCTGTGAGTTGTGTAGGAAGAGCTCAAGTGCACTGCTTTGCCCAGGGGCCCATAACACTGTTAAGATGGCACTGCTTGTTTGTGTCACTAATTGTCTGTAGTGAGTTTGTGTGTGTCTGTAAGCTTGTCTGTAGTGAGCATGTGTGTGTCAGTATGCTTGTATTTAGTGATCTTTTGTGTCAGTGAGCTTCTATTTAGTCAGCTTGTGTGTATCAGTGAGCTTGTCTGTAGTAAGCTTGTGTATGTCACTGAGCTTGTCTGTAGTAAGCTTGTGTGTGAGTCAGAGTTTTGTCTGTCAGTTAGCCTATTTGCGTGTATTGGTGAGTTTGTGTTTTGTGTCAGTGAACCTATCTGTCTCTGAGCCTGTGTATCAGTGAGCTTGTGTGCTTACTGTATACCTGTATACTGTATCAGTAAGGAGACAATTTCAGGGAATTGAGATGGGAATTTCAAACATTAGGCCGAAATAGTGCAGCTGAATGGGAAAAATTTTCCAACTCGGCTGCTTTGGCCTTAAGTTTAAGATTACCATCTCAATTCCCTGTAATTCTCTCTTTAGTGAGTAGACCCTGAAATCTGCACTATGATAAGTAGGTGGAAATTAATTATGTAGTTTGGACATAGTGGGCGGAGCTCTGCAGTAGGTGTGGTACAGTTTCAAGGTAGTAATTGATATCTGTGCTGTAAAGTGTCCCTTAAATTTTTTTTCAAATGTTGGCAACTATGCGCTTGTGCACTTCTGAAGCTGGTCTGAGGTTTGTTAGGGAGGGAGGGGGAGGCAGGCATGCTTAAGTAGAGCGTACCTGCCACTTCTGTTAGCTCAGGGGAGCAAAGGAAAGTAGGAATGAATCCTCCCTGGCTGTTTGATTGAGAGCCAGGGAGGAGTTCCCCAGTTAATTTATAAAAGTGCTGATTTCTGATAGAAATCAGCACTTTTATAAACTGGCGTTAAATGAGGGTACTCCTCACCCATAAAACACTTCAGCAAGCTGAAGTGATTTTGGGGTGTGGAGTGGTCCTTTAATAGCATAATGGCTAATTAATTATAAGGCAATCCTCCCATTGTGCTCTACTAGTGCAGGAGTTGTCATAGCATCATGAAATTCTACAGATGTACACTGTATACCAAATTTGGTCTATACAGCCTTGCAAATAATATCAATCCAAATAAATACTTTTTATAGGCTAGAAAACATATTGTAAAATATTCTCAGATGTGACAGTTTCTTTTAGAATAAAATAATGTAAAATATTGTGTAAAACTAAAATCTAATTTCAAGTATTTGTTAAATTGAATTATGCACTAGATTTTTAGTTTGACATTTCTGCACTGATAACTGGAGAGATTTTAAAACAATGACCTTATATCCATTGCTGAATATAGTCGAAAACATGATGTACAAACAACAAACCCCTTTTCAGTAAGTTTTGTATGTATTCTTAAAATATAGAAACATAGAAACATAGAATGTGACGGCAGATAAGAACCATTCGGCCCATCTAGTCTGCCCAATTTTCTAAAAACTTTCATTAGTCCCTAGCCTTATCTTATAGTTAGGATAGCCTTATGCCTATCCCATGCATGCTTAAACTCCTTTACTGTGTTAACCTCTACCACTTCAGCTGGAAGGCTATTCCATGCATCCACTACCCTCTCAGTAAAGTAATACTTCCTGATATTATTTTTAAACCTTTGTCCCTCTAATTTAAGACTATGTCCTCTTGTTGTGGTAGTTTTTCTTCTTTTAAATATAGTCTCCTCCTTTACTGTGTTGATTCCCTTTATATATTTAAATGTTTCTATCATATCCCCCCTGTCTCGCCTTTCCTCCAAGCTATACATGTTAAGATCCTTTAACCTTTCCTGGTAAGTTTTATCCCGCAATCCATGAACCAGTTTAGTAGCCCTTCTCTGAACCCTCTCTATATAATTTCAAATATAATTCTACTGATGCTAGCCTTATCCAATGCTTCTCTGTCTAACAGCCACTGGTAGACATGGAAACTTCAAAATGTAAACAGTGCCTTCCTCAGAAGTGACTGTGTTTTCATCTGCAAGGCTGCAGGGGCAACATCTGTGCCCCAAACATCTGATTTGAGAAACATCTGATTGGCAGAGTGTGTCAATTGCTCCACATGCACCCCAATAATCTTACCGTTGGCAGAGTAGCTGTCGAGAGTACATGGGGTAAAAATAAAAATCTAATTATGATTAAATACCAAAATATATGAGAATCCGTACATCACTTTAACTTTGTAGCAATCAATAAATTGCCCCGCTGGCTCTGGCAGAATTAAATTTCATATATTTATACATTGTTTTGTGGTATTTTCCTGCTACCAGTGGATTCAGTAATATTTCAGTCACTTGAGTACTGTGTGATTCTCTGGTTGAATCAGTTCTCCGATGGAATGCGTCATTCAGTGGAAAATATATGCAGTTTATTTGCATCTAAGTGCTTTATGCAACTTAATCACAAATTAGAATTCTTGTTCTTGATTAAATTTTCTAAATTTGTCTGTGAGTGAAGTTTTAGATATCCATGTGTCTTACTTCTTGATTAACCATGTTGCATCTCTTTATCATGTCTGAGATATCTAAATGCAATGAATGCCACATTCTTTGCAAGCGAGGACTGGAGGGGGAGAGGCGGGGGTTAACAATAACATTTCATAGATATTACCCAACATGAATGGAAACTTAGAGTGTGAACTATTTGCTATCAAAGCTGTTTCCACTGGCAGCTAGAATTAGGCAATAACTGTCAATTTTCCACTGTATGATGTTGGCCGAGAAACAAAGTTATTTAGTGGAAAGCATTCTTCCTTTAACAACATTCCACATAACAATATTGATTTGCAGTATTTTAGTTTAGCCATGTATTATTTGGTTTGTATGGCATGTATTGGTATTTATATAGCGCCAACATATTCTGTATCGCATTACAATATTATCAGAGGGAGAGCTTTAACAATAAATGAGACAATTACAAAATGTTACAGGAACAATAGGTTGATGAGGACCCTGCTCAAACTAGATTATAGTCTATAGGAGGTGGGGTATAAAACACAACAGGACAGTGGATAGCAATCAAAGAATGTTAGAGTGGGCAGAGCTGATGGAGAGTAAAGTGCTGCCCTTTAGGAGAGAGCGAGGGACAGGTATGTGAGGTAGAGGTTACTCTGGGAGGTCATAAGAGATCGGTTTTGAGGCACTTTTTAATTGATTGGAGAGCTTGATGGTCGTAGGCAGGCTATTCCGAAGGAAAGGAGTCGCCCTTTGTGTGAGTTGGCAAGCAGCGGATAGGAGAAGGCAGAGCAGAGAGACCGAGAAGGCATTGTTTAGTATTTTTAATTGACTCCTATAGGATACAGGAAACCAGTGTAAGGACTGACAGAGGGGTGAAGTGTGACAGGAGCGACTGGAGAGGAAAATCAGTCTGCCGGCAGCATTCATTACAGACTGTAGAGGGGCAATACGGCTTTTGGGAAGACCAGTTAGGAGGGAATTACAAAAGTCAGTTAATGGAAAGTAGTCATGCATTTTTACATTACTAGAAATAATAATAAAAAGGCTACTGAGGTTATTCATTAAATCAGAATATGTTTTGAATTGGTTAGGAACTAATATTCATATGCTAATACATTCTAAAATTTAATGTTCACTTTTCATTTTGCTGCTAGTTCTGAATGTATGATGTATTGCAATGAAAGGACCAGAATGAATGAATGTGTAACACATTGTAAAACTGAAAAGAAAGAGCTAGAAAGACCACTAAGCCAATGGTTCTTAGGCATGTGCATGGGAACATTTTTCAGTTCGGTTCGGCATTCCGAAATTTGGCACTTCGGCAATTCGGAACTTCTCTTGCAGCCGCTTGGTAGATAACTCCCTAATTCCAACGGTATTAGGAAGTTGTCTACCAAAATGCTGAAAGACCTAAATTGGGCTTTCAGCCAAATTTACTAATACTAAGTAAAAATTACTTAGTATTAGTAAATTGTGCCTCTACTCGCTATACCGCAAGTAGGGGCATGTCTATTAAACTGTTAAAACGAAATTTTTAAAAAGGGACCAGCGACGCGCGAGTGGGGGCTTTTAAACTAAAGGGGGCCTATTGCGGTGGATGGGGGCCCTAAAAACTAATTGGGTGGGGACCTAATGTCCTCCCCCCTGACCGCCACCCCTGAGCGGTGGGTAGGGGGCCCAAAAATAGAATGAGGGGGGGACCTAATGTCCTCCTCCCTGGCCCCCACCCCTGAGCGGTGGGTGGGGGCCGTTAATACTAATTAGGGGGGGACCTTATGATCTCCCCCCTGGCCCCCATCCCTGAGCGGTCGGTGGGGGCCCTAAATTAGAATGAGGGCGGAGAACCTAATGTCCTCCCCCCTGGCCCCCACCCCTGAGTGGTGGGTGAGGGCCCTAAATACTAATTGGGAGGACCTAATGTCCTCCCCCCTGGCGCCCACCCCTGAGCGGTGGGTGGGAGCCCTAAATACTAATTGGGGGACCTAATGTCCTCCCCCCTGTGCGGCGGGTGGGGCCCCTAAATAAAAAAATTAACCCCCCTCCCCCGGGTGACTAGGGGTCCCCAAAACCCTAGTCCCCCCCCTCCCCCAAAAAATTAACCCCTACCTACCCCCATCACCCTAAAAGTAATGAGGGGGGACCATTTAACTAAGTACCAAAAAAAAAAAAAAAAAACTTACCATTTGATGTTTTCTTTCTTCTAAAATCTTCTTTTTTCAGCCCCCAAAAAGGCCAAATAAAAATAATAATAAATAATAACTCTAAGTAACCAATCAGAGAGTTATGAGTCAAATTACACAGCGTGGGAAAATTCTAAAGAACTTTCCCACGCTGTGTAAAATGACACAGAGCACTCTGTTTGGTGAATTTCAAACCGACCAGAGTGCTGTGACAGGTAAATGTAGAGACTTACCTGTCAGTCTCTTCATTTACCTGTCAGAGCACTCTGGATGGTTTAAACCCACCAATCAGAGTGCTCTGAGCCTAATTGCAGGGCGGGGCAAGGCCTTATAAGCCTTCCCACGCCCTGCAGAGCTCAGTCTGCGCGGAGCCCTCACCGGGTGAAGATGGATTTTTTTTTTTTTGCGCTCGTTTTTTTAAATTTATTTTTTAATTGCGTCGGTCATTATGGCTTTTTATTTGGCCTTTTTTGGGGCTGAAAAAATAAGATTTTAGAAGAAAGAAAACATCAAATGGTAAGTTTTATTTTTTTTTTTCAGGTACTTAGTTAAATGGTCCCCCCTCATTATTTTTAGGGTGAGGGGGGTAGGTAGGGCTGCGAGTTGAGGGTCAAGTAGAACTGGTTTAATGAGCACACAGGCATTTCTTTTATACAGTTTTCCCCACAAGGTTACCACCCACGTGGACCTTGTGGAGCACAGGACACAAAGTCACAGCAGCCAATAAACACAGTATTGTACAGATAGACACTCCCAGCTAATGTACACAAACCCTCCCCTCTGTCTGTGATACAATTACCAAACACAATGGACTAACTCAATTACCACAGGCAGAAAATATACAATTTCAGAGTCCAGAAACACCCCAAAACAACAACGTATCCCCATAAATCCTACATCCCTGGATAGCCCTGATCTGGGTGAACAACATATCCAAAAATCAACGAGATCACAGCAGGGGTACAAAAGTTTTATGGAAGTCACATTTGACTGACCGCAAGCATGGCTTTCATACCCAAAACAGTTCCACAGATTTAGGCTGTGCGGCCGGTCTATCTTCTCCTCTATCCTGGAGATAATTGGCTTAAGTGGCTGTGGAAACTTAATTATCTCCAGGTACAGGAAATCTCTCATAAAAATACATAACTCTTATAATACAATGTTTAACCTATATGTCTAACATATCCCCAGATAGCTTGGATTTGAGCGCTCAATATGTCAGAAAAGCGCTCAGAACTCACAATTACAGCTGGATTGCCATGGGGTTAAACAATAGCAAGGGCTGATGAGAGAGTGAGGAGAGACAAAGCAGCCAGTTTCAATTGGTCTGGCAGTGTCCCTGGGACAACGCCCTGCTGGAGAACAATAGGACAGGAAAAAGGGGGAGGTGAAGAGACACATTTTCCTATGAAATTAAAGGGGCAGAAAAGTGTTTTAAAAATCCAATAAGCCCAAATAGCCTTTTTAAATGGCAATACACCCCAGGGGCCATAGTCATAGGGCAGGAGTCTGGCAAGCAGGCCCCTCGAAAAACTTATGGCAAACTCCCTTAAAAAAGGGAGTTTGTCACAAGAACTTTCTCTCATAACGCTGCTGCTGAATAACTGAAGAATATATGTAACTCGCTTGTATTATTTTTATTTCAGAACTCATATTTTTCATTGCCAACATAAACATTCTTAATGTTTCATGCATAACTATTTAAAAATAGTTTAGGTTCTCTATTACACTTTAGAGTTAGTTAATACCTTTAAACCATACAGTCATGGCTTTTCAAAGATGCAAGAAGCTTTTCAGAGCTTTAAATATTAAATATTAATCCATGTCCTTGTGAAAGGTTGTTTGTTTGTGTGTGCTCCATTTGTTTGCAAGATCCTACGTCAATTTTAGGAGCTAAAAATACAGTGCTTGTCCTGAAGTGTCTGCAACACATGTCCGCTTTATTCCTTACAGAGAAGCAGTACAGTGGAATGAATGAAAGTTTTAATATTGAGGAGCCACCAGTAACATAGTGTATCTGTGTTAGTTTGCCTTGCCTTGCCTTGTATTGCTAGTGTTCTAGTGATCTCTTTTGTAGACAAAGAGCCAGTTTTACTCATTTTTGCCTTATCACCCTCTCACCAGAGACAGTAACATCTCTGTTTTTACCCATTTTTCTTTGTCTGTATTTCTTTCATTCTCTATGGTTGTTTATTCCAAACTAGTGGAAAACCTACACCGTTTATTTACCCAACAATAGTAGCCCAACCTACCTCCATCCAGTCACTTGTGCACCCTCCCCCCCTCCTCTGTACAGCAATTGACAGAAGGGCAGGCTTAGCAGGAGACAAGCTGTCACTCAGCTCATCTCATTGGTGAAAGTGAAAACATGCGCATTTATGGTGTAGAATTATGTCAGAGAAATCGTGGATTTTATCGTGAAGGACTTGGTCCGGTCAGGGACGTATTTGCCGCGAGGCAAACAAAGCATTTGCCTTGGGCGGCAATTTCCAGGGGGAGGCAAAAAACGCCACCCCCAAATGCCCAGGCAAAAACCTGGTTTGCCTCGTTCTATGGGAGCCCAAGAGCTGGCCAGCTGGCCACCTTTGGGCTCCCCTCAGAGCAGGTGGTCGGTTGTTTCCCAGGCGGGCAGTCGCACTGAGCAGTGAGCGAGGGAGCACTTTCCCCTGAGCGCTCTGCTCAGCCCCCTCGCACGCCGTGGAGTGAAGCCCTGAGCGGAGGGTGGGGGCCCTAAATAATAATTAGGGGGTGGACCTAATGTCCTTCCTCCCTACAGGGATTGCTATGCTCTTTATACTCCCTTAGTTTCACTTCTAGCTCTTGTAAGCGCTTCAGCTATACAGCTATACTCTCTTGGAGAAGAGACCCAGCTATACTCTTTTGGAGGAGAGGGCCTTCCTGGATCCAGTAGTTGGATTCCTAGGGTGGGAAGGAGACGGCAAGATCCCAACCAAGCTACGGCGGTTCGTGGAGTCTGCAGTGCTAATGGTGTCTGGTGCGGTGCTGATGGTCCTTGAGAAGCGTTAGGTGGAGGTGTCCGTTACAGTGCTTTTTTTCTTGTTAACCCCTTAGTGACCAGACTGTTTTTCAATTTTCTTACCGTTAAAGACCAGGGCTCTTTTTAGATTTCGCGGTGTTTGTGTTTAGCTGTAATATTCCTCTTACTCATTTACTGTACCCACACATATTATATACCATTTTTCTCGCCATTAAATGGTCTTTTTTTAAAAAACATAATTTTTATCATATCCTATAATTTACTATAAAATAAATTATAAATTATGATGAAAAAATAAAAAATAAACACTTTTCTAACTTTGACCCCCAAAGTCTGTTACGCATTTACAACTGCCAAAAAACACCAGTGCTAAATAGTTTCTAAATTTTGTCCTGAGATTAGAAATGCCCAATGTTAACATGTTCTTAGATTTTTTATTTTTTTTGCAAGTTATAGGGCTATAATTACAAGTAGGACAATATATACTTTTAAAATGTATCAATAGTGACATTGTAACACTGTTATCTGTCATAAATCTCTGAATCACACCTCATATGTACATATTTTTTTTTTAAAAGTAGACAACCCAGGGTATTCAATATGGGGTGTGTCCAGGGCCGGTGCAAGGACTTCTGTCTACACAGGCGAAGACACATTTTGCTGCCCCCAAAATGTATCTTCACCTGTCTGTCTAATATTCCCACTTTTGCCCCTCTTACCAATTATTTTGCCCCTTTGCATCTTACCACCTTTTTCTCTTGTTTTCCTTTTTTGTATATTGTATCCTGTCTGGCATTATTTTTTACGTGTTTTGTGTCTTCATCCTACTTTTCTTTACCCCCTTGCGTCACACACTCACTCGGTCATACACACACACACACACACACTGACCATTACACACACACACACACTGCTAATACACACACACTGGCTCTAACGCACACAGTCTCTTACACACTTGGACAGCTTATACACACTCACCGGCTCTAACAGACACACACAAACAGTCTCTTACACACACTGCTTATACACACTCACTAGCTGTAACACATACACAGTCTCTCACACACACACACTGCTTTACACTCACACAGTCTCTTACACACACACAGTTTATAGACACACACACACACACACACACTAACTCTTACACACACACTGGCTATAACACGCGCACACACACACACTAGCTCTTACATGCACACACTGGCTCTAACACACACACACTAACTCTTACACACACACTAACTCTTACACACACACAAACTCTTACACACACACACTGGCTCTAACACACACACACATACTGGCTCTAACACGCACACACACTAACTCTTACATACACACACTGGCTCTAACACACACACACACACACACACACACACTGGCTCTAACACACACACACTGGCTCTAACACGCACACACACTAACTCT
>OW240912.1:258943775-259181879 GCA_933207985.1 Pelobates cultripes
AAAACAGAGGTCCCGCTGCACTGTTGTAGCTTTCCTCCACAGCAGTTGGCCGCCGGGATATGATGTCACGTATCCCAGCGGCCTGTAGCTCAGGAAGAGAGTTGCCGCGGTCGCTCCTCGCTGTTCCGCCCACTTCCCTCAGTGGGTGCACGTTTCTCAGCCAGCTGGGCAGATAGCTGCAGAAATTGACCGGCGGGAGCGGAGTTCTCCGTGCTCCCGCCAGTCACTCGGACATTTTTGCGCCCCTTGGGTTCGTGCGCCCTAAGGCGGCCGCTTGTGCCGCCTTATGGTAGCGCCGGCCCTGGGTGTGTCCAGTTTTGGAAAGTCGCAGGGTCTATATAGGGCTTGCCCATTTCAGTTTGCCAGATTGGTTTGCTGGGTCCATGCTGCCTTTTGAGATCATATGGTAGCCCAGGAATGTGAATTAACCCCATCATGGCATACCATTTGCAAATGTAGACAACCCAGGGTATTCAAAATGGGGTATGTCCAGTCTTTTGTAGTAGCCAGGGCCGGCGCTACCTGTAAGGCGGACTAGGCAGCCGCCTAGGGCGCCCCTTGGGAGGGGGCGCCGCCAGGAGCGCCGGCCCCGCTCATGCTGCAGCCGCCCGAGCGCTCTGTAGAGAGCCTCAGGCGGCTGCAGCTTTGCCCGGGCGGTGCTTCCATGAGGGCGGACCGCACCGCCCGGGCGCAGCCTGAGGAGAGGGGCTGACAGGAGGGCTCCCTCCTGTCAGCTCCCTCTGTAGTAGCGTGGCTGAGCCCTGTATAGCCGGCGGGTACAGGGAGCAGCTGTCTCCTGTACCCGGCCGGACTAACAGGAAGTGCACACAGTGTGCACTCCTGTTAGTCCCGGCCGGCACAGGAGAGGATGCCTCTGCACCACGCACTGCATACTGGCCTCGGCCACGCCAAGCAGAGGTAGGAGGGAGGGGGGGAAGAACAAATTGGGAGGGGAGGGAAGGGGGGAGAAGGAATTGTCAGGAGGGGGGAAGAAGGAACTGTCAGGAGGGGGGGGAAGAAGGAACTGTCAGGAGGGGGGGAAGAAGAACTGTCAGGAGGGGGAAGAAGGAACTGGTCAGGGGAAGAAGGAACTGTCAGGAGGGGGGGGAAGAAGGAATTGTCAGGGGAGGGGGGGAGAAGGAACTGTCAGGAGGGGGGAAAGAAATGGGGAGGGTGGGAGAAAAGAATTTGGTAGGGAGGGGGGGAGAAGAAGAAAATTCAGGGAAGGGGGGGAGAAGAAATTGGGAGGGGAGAAGAAGAAATTGGCAGGGGAGGGGGAGAAGAAATTGGGAGGGTGGGGGGGGAGAAGGAACTGTCAGTGGAGGGGAGGGGGGGTAGGTGTACAAATTGGGAGGGGAGGGGGGGAAGAAGAAATTGTCAGGGGAAGGGGGGAAAGAAGAAATTGGGAGGGGAGGGGGAGAAGAAGAAATTTGTAGGGGAGGGGGGAGAAGAAGAAATTGGTGGGGGGAGAAGAAATTGACGGGGTGAGAGTGACAGGGGAGGGAGGGGCAATGAGAGTGGGAAGGGGAAGGGGAGAAGAGAGTGACAAGGGAGAGGGGGGAGAAGAGAGTGACAAGGGAGGGGGGAGAGATTCACATCCATCACACACACGCAATGCACCCCTTGCACACAGAAAAACACACAATGCATTACACACACAGACACACACACACACACACACAAACAATGCAACCCTTACACACAATGCATCCCTTACACACACACAAACACACAATGCATTCCTTACACACACTCAATGCACCCCTTACACATGCACACACTGCATCCTGTACATACACAGAAACACACCTTGCAGCCCTTACACATACAAACTCAGATTCACACAATGCATTCCTTACACACATATCAGGACATCCCCTACACACTCCACCCCCTGTGAACAAACTCATTGGTGGAACATGAAGGTGGACCCTGGGACCCAGACCTTGAGCTGTGTAAAGAGCCCCCAAAAAATGGAGCTGCTTACCGTTCTCCCAGAACATTGATTTTTGTGACCACAGTTACAAACAGCCTCCAGAGAGCCTGTTCTACACCAGACCAGTGGAGCCAGAATGCAGCTAGAGCCCATCACCATCCTCATCTCGTTGTAAGTAGGCAATCTAGTATATTATTCGTGGCACTAATCTCTAATTTACCTCACATTAAAGAAGCACTATAGTCTCCAGAACCACTGCAGCTTAATGTAGTTGTTCTGGTGTCTATAGCCTGTCCCTGTATGCCTTATAATGTAAACACGGCAGCACTGCACCACTGGCGTTAGTTAACATGGCAGATCATATGGGTGGAGCATTGTGATGTCACATGGGGGGGGGGCGGCAAACTTTACTTTTGCCTAGGGCGGCAAAAATCCTTGCACCGGCCCTGGTAGTAGCCACTTAGTCACGAACGCTGGCCAAAGTTAGCGTTTTTATTTGTTTTTTGCATTTTTTTAAAAACAGAAACTGCACTTTTACTGGTGATATCATCATTGTGATCAGTTTTACTTTTTAAAACACTCATATTTGTGTTCAGCGAAGTCTCCCAAGTATAACAATACCCCCCATGTAAAGGTTTTATGGTGTTTTGGAAAGTTACAGGGTTAAATATAGGGCTTGCCAATTAAATTCTCTGGATTGTCTGCCTGGGTTGTCAGGCAGGTCCCTCAAATTATAAATAATAAAATTAAAAAATTATGTAAAATTAATAGTAATATATATATAATATATAAATCCAGAGTATCCTTGCACTCACGCTTTCTAACTGGTGTTGGCTGGGAGCTTGAAATCCAGGGAAAAACATGTATATGTAGATAGTGATCAGCACTCTTGGACTTTGAAAGTTAAAACTTACTGTTTATTAAATATCCATTAAAAGATCAACGTTTCAGTTCCATCTGGAACTTTCATCAGGATCAGGCATACATTGTCAAGTAAAAAAGTGCATTTATATACATAAAATGTAAGTGAAATTAGCAGAAAATGACTTACCCCTGTGCTTAAAGTGGTGGGAGTGGTGCCCCTGGCGTCCACCATCGTTCCGTACGCATGCGCGGACAAGGCACGCCCCTACGTACCGTGATGACGTCACTCATTGCCGCGACAATGTTAAAGTCATATGGGGTGTAAACAAGGATGTGACTAGTGGGTGAACTACGTGTAGTAACCCGGCTCTATAACCAGCAAACTTAAGTAAAATACGAGCACCACTTAACTAGTCTAAAACACACATGCAAATAAGAATATTAAATGGAAGATAAAGTGTACAGAGGTATATAATGATACATTTGTGTACTTAAAGTGCACTATGAAATATAGATGCTTAATCTATTGAATAATAATATTAGGTTGGCACGTAAGTAAGCCTAACTTACCTAAAGTGCCAATGTAAACATTATAAAGTGCTGTGGAGAAGACCAGTACAAAAAATTATACTGGCGTGTATATCTATTATACTTAAAGTGCCATAAATTCATGTGAATTGTAAAAAAAGTGCAAAAAGTGCTACTACCATGCCGTAAAGTGCAAAAAGTGCTTAATTCATGTGCAATTAATACTTCAATAATAAGACAATATTTATAAAAACCATCCACTGATATATTGATATTAAATTAGTATATCAAATGTCCATCTATAAAATAATAATACGAAAAAATATGACTAAAAAGTGAAACTATTACATACTTTAAAAACATTATTCATATTGCTTTAGGGGTTCCCAATTTAAAGAAACGAATGATAAGAGATCATTTCATTAAGTCCCTTGGGAGCAATCCAGAATAAATAGTCTGACTGGTAGATGAATCAAACAACGAGGTATATCTTTGTAGAGGTGAATACAGTCTTTTGTAGTGGGGGATTCTTCAGAGTGGTGTAGATGCGTCTTTGTACATCATATGAAATGAGAAAATAACAGCTGATGTGTCAGGTATAGTCTGACATGCATTCCGCCGTAGGAACCCACTTCCGGGTTCACGGCGCTTAGCCCCGCCCCTTTCTCTGACGCGGTCCTTCCACGGTACTTAGGAAGACCGCGCCAGATTTAAAATGCTGAATTATTGCACAGGTGCGTGCAAAAGTGATCAGCTGCTTTACCTCGCTCCTGCCTGTTTCAGACCTCGGCTTTCTAATAACGGACTTCTACTTTCTCCACTCCTACCTCGGCTTGTTAAAACGGACTCCTACCTTCTCCACTCCCAGACCCCGGCTTGTTAAAACGGACTCCTACCTTCTCCACTTCCAGACCTCGGCTTGTTAAACGGACTCTCACCTTCTCCACTCCTAGACCACGGCTTGCTAAAACGGACTTCTACCTTCTCAACCATCGGGTGAAATTAACCCTTCAGTTCCAGTAACTGCCTTTTAAGTTAAGTACTTTTCTCCAATCAAGCCACTCTCTGTTACAAATCACATACTGTTATATGTCATTCTCTCAATAATTTCCTTCTTATATTAATCTGGAATCTAACTCTGCATTATTCATAAAGAGGAATTAAGAGTATTGAACAAATCAACAGAGTCTATTACTTATTCAATTAAGATCCTACATGTGTAATTAAAGTGACAGTAACCACTCCTTCATATCCGTTTAAAAGGAGGTCAAACTTTCAGTTACTACAAATAAAAATTCTGCAGTTGAGTTCCAATTAAAATAAGTGTTACATGATGGTATAGTATGTCCCGAAGGGGGTAGAAGCAATAAAAGAGTATATGGTCCTACTCACGTTTTCAAGAGCTATGGACTTAGCTCTAGTGTTGATAACGTACAGTGGTATAATCCCCACTTATGGGATACGTGAGGTCTTAGTATTCTTTCTTGATTAGGGAACCATATGTGGAAATAAAAGGAACAACAATGGTGCTCAAAGTATAAAATGCCAGAGGTGAGAAGATAAAAAACCAAGTGGTTACTCACATTTAGTTGAACAGACTAACTGTTCAATGAATACAGCTTGAGTGGTATAATCCCCACCTAGGATTCTTGGGAGTAATATCCTCACTGGAAAGTAAAAACACTTCTGTGCCGGATAAAAGGATGGTAGTAGTAAAAAAGTAAAATAATAATAGTAATAAAAAGTAAGATGGCTAACTCACAGTAAGAAAGTGGCCAAAATACCTTTATTTAAAACAATATAGTTTAAAAAACCACAACGCGTTTCGCCCTTAGGCTTTATCAAGTGGAGATCAGAAAGTACATCCTGTTACATACAGGTTTATATAGGCAGTGAACATATTAGAAAATAGCGCCAAAATGATGTCATAATTTTTTATTTTTTTTCTCAAAAGTGCTAAATTTTATATGTGTAAGTGAGTACATACCTATATGTGAAACATGTGATAGTTTAAAATTAAAAACGAGGTTTTAAACTCACAATACCTTACATATTATATTTAGATACAACAGTCACATGATCGGTGGCCATTTTTTTTTTTTTTTTCAAAAGTGCTAAACTTTATATAATACCTTGCATATTATTTAAATAGAACAGTCACGTATATAAGTCACATTAAATAAATATGTAATTCATGCACAAAATAATTATAGAAGATAATAAAATATAAGAAATATATTATAAAAAAATTAATTATAAAAAATTAAGCAGGTCGAACTCTACATTAAGACCTTCGGGGGTAAGGGTTTTTAAAAGGAACACCCAGTGCATTTCTTTTTGTCCCAGTAATTTTTTGAGGTCACCTCCCCTCCAGGGTAATTTACATCTTTGGATCCCAGTACATTTTAAAAATTTAGGGTCTTTGTTGTGTTGAATAAAATGCTTTGAAACAGAGTGATTAGGGTAGCCTTTGATAATATTTCTACAATGTTCTGCTAACCTTATTTTTAAGCATCGTGTGGTCATACCCACATACTGGAGGCCACATGGGCACTCCAATAGGTATATAACATTCTTAGTAGTGCAACATATTAAATCTTTGATAGGGTATGTAATACCGGTTTTGTTTGAGGTGAATTGTGTTGTCTTTGATGTGCTATTTTGGTCAGTGTTTACCTACCCAGAACAAAAAAGAGAAATCTAAGCCTAGAGGAAGGAGAAGTGGCAGAAGATTTCAAAAGAGACTAGAGAGACACTAACTAATACAGACAACCCTCATGGAATTTTTAACCTTTCCCAAAAAATTTTAACTACTACCCAAATATTGGTTTTAACTAAGGGCCTCAAATTTGCACCTACCAATCCCTATCAACCATTCCAAGCCTTTTTAGATTTAAATAAGTTTGTTAGGAAAGCTACACTAAAAAGATTTTTTAGCAGCAGAATTGAGAATCAATCTATTAACCAGGGACAGACCAACTATTCCCCACACCTCCATGTATTAATGACGAGATACCAGTGAAAAACACCACCCTTAAGAATAACTCTAATTTTTACCCATCAAGTTTCAAATCTGGCCCGATAGAAGTTTTTGAGAATTTGGTAAAGCAAGACTTAGAAAAAATTAATACCTCCAAAAAAAACCAACCACAAATATCATAAATATAACCAATATAACTTAACCTTTCAAGAAAGAAAAGCTCTCACAGATCTTAAAAAAGATGACAGAATAGTCATCAAACCAGCCGATAAAGGGGGCGGCCTAGTTATACTCTCACAAGAAATGTACATCAAAGAAGCATTTAGACAGCTTAATGACCCCAAAGTATATGACAAGCTACTATCAGACCCAACCCATACCATCCAAAACTCCCTTATATCATTTTTAACCAAAGGCTTAAATTCCAATATCCTCAACAAAAAAGAATTTGCTTATTTAAATATACCTCATCCAAAAATTCCAGTTATATACTTTTTACCAAAAATACACAAGAATGAGACCAATCCACCAGGTAGACCTATTGTCTCCGGGATCAATTCTGTTTTATCAAACTTATCAGAGTATACTGACATTTTATTACAACCATCAGTCAGACTTATGAGGTCATACTTAAAAGATTCCATGTCTCTCTTACGTTTTTTAGAAAATTTTACCTGGCATCCAGATTTTATTCTAGTCACTTGTGATGTCCAGTCTTTGTACACCATAATCCCCCACGAATTAGGGTGTGAAGCAGTTTTAAATAGATTAAAAACGGATAATAAAATTCCAGAAAAACAAATTAATTTTATCTTAGAAGGGATAAAAATTATTTTAACAAATAACTATTTTTGGTTTTTAGACACTTTTTACATTCAAAGACAAGGCACAGCTATGGGTACTAGGTTTGCACCAAGTTATGCCAATCTTTTTATGGACAATTGGGAGTCTAAAGCAATCTGGGGAAATCACCGCTGGAAAGCAAACCTAGTATCCTATTTTAGATACATAGACGACTTGTTTTTTTTATCTGGAAAGGTCCTGAAACCTCACTTAAACTTTTTTTAAACCATCTAAACAACAACAATAGTGGCATCATTTTAACATCAGAACACAGCAAAGATTTAATAAATTTTTTAGACATCCAAATTTTTATCCAGGATGGGAATATTAACACTAGAACTTTTTTTTAAAAAAGTGTGCACCAACACAGTCATTGACATATCAAGCTGCCACTACCAACCATGGTTAGATGGGGTCCCTAAAGGTCAGTTCCTACGTCTTCGCAGGAACTGTTCCCTTAATACAGATTTCGACGAACAAGCTAGAACACTAGAAGCTCAATTTATCAGTAAAAATTACCCAAAAGAAAAGCTAGAAGAATCCCTCAAAGCAGTGAAACAAAAAGAAAGAAAAAAAACAGTAATACCTTCAAGGTAGTGAGTTCAGGAGCTAATTCACTGTATTATGGCTTGGTTGACAATATAATAGTTGTATCCGTTTCTAAAATAACCAGTATTGACGGGAAAGATATGTATGGTGTGTATACCTTTAAATCTGCTAAAGGCAGATTTAGTCTGTTACACACCAAGATACTCTGCTTAAATATGAAGCAACTTGATAATTACAGATTCACAACAGCAAAAGTGTAATCTGTACGGGGTTTAGAATACACACAAAATATTATAATGAATATGTCTTAAAATCATAAGGTAGCACACTGGATGGTGCAAATAGGCAATATATAACTTATATCGCAGAGATATAGAATTAGCTTAATCTCTATATATAAAAACAGGTAAATGCGGGTAAGTTAAAAAAATTCCAAAAAACCACTGAAGAATATATAAAATAAAAATGTATATTTATTAATATTAAAAAATAGATAAATGAGAAAATGTATTAAAATTAATAAATTGCACAGTACAATTGTGCAAAAAATACAAAAATGGGGACCAGGAACGATCTACAAGTCAGTTGTCAGCATAAATGTTAAATTTGTATCCTGATAACCACTGTAACCGATGAGGATTACAGTGGATACTATGTGACAGGATTTCAATATCTGTACTTGCCGGCTGCTGCGAGGTTGGCGTGCGTGCCAAACCTCACTGTGATAGTCTGATACCGGCAGTCCGTCAGTCCCCCGATCGATGGGGAAGGGAGCTGTGCTTGCTGCTGACAGCTGGCTGTTCTCCGTATCCTGTGTCCTCTCACACTGTCGGCTTGTCTTACGCGTTTCGTGGGTGTCAGCCCCACTTCCTCAGAGACGTTTTTTAAAACAAAAAGAAAGACTCAAGCTCTTAGAATATAATACGAATAAAAATAAAGAACCACCATCCATGCCGATCATCTTTAACTTTGACAATAAGAATAAAATTGTGAAAAAAACTATTCAAAAACACTGGCACATTTTAAAACAAGACGAAATTTTAAAGACACTCATCCCAGATAAACCCCATATCATTTTTAGAGCGGCCCCAAACCTAAAGACAATGCTTACCAAAAATTATACAAAAAAAGCAATACAAGCAATCCATCATTTTTATCAAATTCTAAAGGTTTTTTCAAATGCAACACATGCATTGTCTGCAGATCCACTGACCAAAACAGCACATCAAAGACAACACAATTCACCTCAAACAAAACCGGTATTACATACCCTATCAAAGATTTAATATGTTGCACTACTAAGAATGTTGTATACCTATTGGAGTGCCCATGTGGCCTCCAGTATGTGGGTATGACCACACGATGCTTAAAAATAAGGTTAGCAGAACATTGTAGAAATATTATCAAAGGCTACCCTAATCACTCTGTTTCAAAGCATTTTATTCAACACAACAAAGACCCTACATTTTTAAAATGTACTGGGATCCAAAGATGTAAATTACCCTGGAGGGGAGGTGACCTCAAAAAATTACTGGGACAAAAAGAAATGCACTGGGTGTTCCTTTTAAAAACCCTTACCCCCGAAGGTCTTAATGTAGAGTTCGACCTGTTTAATTTTTTATAATTTTTTATAATTAATTTTTTTATAATATATTTCTTATATTTTATCTTCTATAATTATTTTGTGCATGAAGTACATATTTATATAATGTGACTTATATACGTGACTGTTCTATTTAAATAATATGCAAGGTATTGAGTATAAAACCTTGTTTTTAATTAAAATTTTAGACTATCACATGTCTCCAATATAGGTATGTATTCACTGATACATATAAAGTTTAGCACTTTTGAAAAAAATAAAAAATGGCCACCGATCATGTGACTGTTGTATCTAAATATAATATGTAAGGTATTGTGAGTTTAAAACCTCGTTTTTTATTTTAAACTATCACATGTTTCACATATAGGTATGTACTCACTTACACATATAAAATTTAGCACTTTTGAGAAAAAAAAAAAGAGAAAAAAAATAAATAAATAAATTATGACATCATTTTGGCGCCATTTTCTAATATGTTCACTGCCTATATAAACCTGTATGTAACAGGATGTACTTTCTGATCTCCACTTGATAAAGCCTAAGGGCGAAACGCGTTGTGGTTTTTTAAACTATATTGTTTTAAATAAAGGTATTTTGGCCACTTTCTTACTGTGAGTTAGCCATCTTACTTTTTATTACTATTATTATTTTACTTTTTTACTACTACCATCCTTTTATCCGGCACAGAAGTGTTTTTACTTTCCAGTGAGGATATTACTCCCAAGAATCCTAGGTGGGGATTATACCACTCAAGCTGTATTCATTGAACAGTTAGTCTGTTCAACTAAATGTGAGTAACCACTTGGTTTTTTATCTTCTCACCTCTGGCATTTTATACTTTGAGCACCATTGTTGTTCCCGCTTTTATTTCCACATATGGTTCCCTAATCAAGAAAGAATACTAAGACCTCACGTATCCCATAAGTGGGGATTATACCACTGTACGTTATCAACACTAGAGCTAAGTCCATAGCTCTTGAAAACGTGAGTAGGACCATATACTCTTTTACTGCTTCTACCCCCTTTGGGACATACTATACCATCAGCTGTTATTTTCTCATTTCATATGATGTACAAAGACGCATCTACACCACTCTGAAGAATCCCCCACTACAAAAGACTGTATTCACCTCTACAAAGATATACCTCGTTGTTTGATTCATCTACCAGTCAGACTATTTATTCTGGACTTCTATTTGCTTATTATCTATCATATATATTGCATTCTAGTCTGCCTATTCTGTGCTCTTTTAATTTATGTGGTTTATAGTGGCGCTGCCTTCCTTTCTTTTTTCTGTACCATTTCTGTTGTAAGGCCTGTGAGGGAGCCCTACTTTTTAGGTGTGCTGCCACTTTTTACTTATTTATTATTGTTTCTGTTGTATTTTGTATAGATAGAGAGCGCTGATCCCTTTCTTTTGTTCCTTGGGAGCAATCGTATTCAGTTGGAAAATCCACTCTGTCTCTCTATTAAGGAGAATTTTGCCACGATCCCCCCCTCGCCTGGGTATAGGGATGTGATCTATTGCGATAAATTTCAAGGAAGAAAGTGGGTGTTTCATTCTCAAAAAATTTTGTGCCACAAGTTGTTCTGAATGTCCATCTCTATATGCCACACGTATTGCTGATCTGTGTCCACGTATTCTTTCGCACAATGCGGTTTCGGTTTTACCGATATAGGCTAACCCACATGGACATGTTAATTTATAGACCACAAAAGGTGTTTTACACGTAATTGTGTGTTGTATCTTAAACACCTTGTTATCGTGTGGGTGTTGGAAAGATTTTGCTGGAGTCATATGGCTACATGTAACGCACCCTAAACAACGGACACTGCCACGATGTTGAATTTCTACTTCTTGGCTGTAGCTTTTAATGGGGTCCGTGTGTACCAAAATGTCCTTTAATGTTTTGTTTCTCTTGAAACAAATTAGCGGATTTTCCTTAAACACTTTGGGTAAGGTGTCGTCGCTTGCAAGCATTTTCCAATTTTGTTTAATGATTTTGGCTATTTTAGGTGAAGCGTCATTGTATGCCATTGGAAACACTATAGGTGGTGGCTTTCTGATCCGTGTGGTGGCACTGGCATTTTGTGCATCTTGTTGTGCCTTTAACAACTCCTGTCTATGGTAACCTCTTTCAAGAAATTTCTTATTCATCTCTTCCAACTGTTCTTCCATCTTACGTTCGTCTGAATTATTGCGTACGACTCTTAAAAATTGTGCCTTGGGAAGGGATTTTTTCAGCATTCTTGGATGTGCACTTTTGTTATGCAACAATGTATTCCGGTCAGTATCTTTCTTATATAAACAATATGTCACACCACGTTCTTTAATAGATATCTCCAGATCTAAATATTGAATCATGCTTGTACTAATATTGGATGTGAATCTGACTGGAGTATTAAGTTCATTCAAATGTTGAACCATTTGCTGTGCTTCCAATTCCGTGCCTTTCCAAAAGATCAACAAATCGTCGATGTAGCTATTTTCTTTGTTGGATCACCTTGTAAATGTAGGTATACCGTGACATCTTGTAATTGTGATTTCTCTTGCATAGTCGCTGTAGTCCATGACTACGATGCCTCCCCCTTTGTCAGCAGATCTATTGACAATAGTAGGGTCCTCAGCCAAATTTTTAATCATTTTCATCTGTGATACGGAGATATTCCTCCTAGTGACTTTATGATTATGTATAGTCTCTTGTGTGAGTCGTTCCACTGTAGAGAGATGTTTTAATTGAGGCTTTATGGGACTGTAGATCAAAATCAGATTTGGGTCTAAATTTTGTCGTATATTGGTTCGGTATATCAATATTCACTTGGGTCTGTAATGATTCTTGTTCTTTTGGTCTGTAGTAATGTTCCTTAAGGCGCATGTTCCTCCCAAATTTAAATAGTTCCACGTTCCATTTAAACAAATTAGGGGCTGCTGTGGGTACAAATGAAAGGCCATGTTCCAAAATTTGTAATTCTTGTTTGTCCAACACCCTTTGTGATAGATTGAAAATAGGTGTTACTTCCTCATTGGAGGTTTGCCTCGTAGTGTTGATTTTGCCCTTCTGTCCAAGTCTTGTTCTCCTCCTTCTGCGCTTTTCCCTTGGCTCCTCGTGGTAATACCCATTTCTGCGTTCCCTAAAAAAATTGCCGGTTCCCTTAGTGCTTCACTATCCGAAGCCGATTCTCCTGAAGTGACATCTACTGTTGGGACTCTGGGGCGAGCTATACGTTTACGTATTCTGGGTGGCCTCCTCATCTTATCCCCCGTAAGCCATTTGTATACCCGATGGTTCTGGTAATCCTGGCGTACACGTTCAAATTTAAGCTAATGCCTGATGTATCTTGTAATACCTTTTTTATTGGACTAACAGAATTTTTTAATGACACGCTTTCGGGAGAACCTCCCTTTCTCAAGTCTGAAGCATTTCTGAGCAAGATGACACATAGAATTCAAAGTTGAGTTGTGATACAGGGGTTAAAGCGACATGAGTGCAGATAAGACACAGGTTTGATAGAAAATAGACAACATTCTTGCAAAGGGTCATAAATATCTCTCTGAAGATCAGAGTGAGGGGGGAGAGGGAGAAAAAAAAAGCAGACAGTGCAGAAGATGGTACAGTATATACATACACACACACACACAAATATATATATGTATATGCAAACACAAAAAAACATGAACATATATACATACACATAAACACATATACATACATGCACATGAACTCATATACAGAAATATAAATGCACAGTCACATAAATAAGCATACATGCATAAGAGTATGGGAAAGCATAGGTCTATACATAGTACTTTGTATATTGATAGAATAAATATATTGGAGTGCATTTAAAGTGTTGATACATATGACAGAACAGTAAGATAATTGGGGGAGGGGGAGGTGTTCATCTAAAGTGTTGGTAGTGGGACAGGAAAACCATATCAATATTTAGTCCTCTATTCTTGCTGTTAAACAATTTGATCATTCTGGCTTCAAAAGTTTTCTTTCTTGGGTATTTTTAAAACCCCCTTTCAGTACTTTGATTTTTAGGTCTGTTATCAATTGGCCAGGCTGGGTAAAGCGGTGTCCCACAGAAGTGCAGTACGATCCTTCTTTGTGGTATTTAATGGAGTCTGTGCATATTCATTCTGCCATTTAATTGTTGAGTGGTTTCCCCAATGTAGCATCCTAGGTGGCATTTGGTGCCTTGAATCATGTATACCACATTGCTGGATGTGCAGGAGTATGAACCTTTAATGCTGTAGGTTGTTGTGTGTGGATGTGTTGTCTGTGCATGTGTGCTGACAGTTTGCAGCAAAGTTTTTTGCATTGACTGGTCCCATTTTCTTTATTTTTCCCATCAGTGGGCAGCTTCCTGTTGATTAATTTATGTTGGAGGTTTGGTGGTTGTCTGAAGACCAAAATGGGTGTGTCAGAGAAAATGTTTTTCAGAGTCTCATCTTCTGTTAACATTGATTGTAAGTCTTTAATAATTTTCCGTATTTCCTCAAGAGTTGGGTTGTAGGTGACCACAAATGGCACTTGTGTAGATATTTTTTTTCTCTCTGTACTGTAGCAGGCGCATGCATGGAGTTTTTACAGCAATGTTGATTTGTTTGGTAATAGTCTTTGGTTTGTAGCCTTTCTGTCTCATAGATTGGGAGAGTACATTTAGATGGGAATTGCAGTCATTAGGATCAGAGTATATGCGATATGCTAGTACCTGGTACCTAGTGGCTTGGCTGTAGAGGATGCCCTGTTTAGTATGGGAGGGGTGGAAGCTGGAGCTGTGAAGGTAACTGCACCTGTCTGTGGGTTTTCTGTAAACCGAGGTGTGGATTGTGCCATTGTTACAGGTCTCAGTGGTGTCTAAATGTACAGTTTTAGTGGAATATTCCATTTTTAGTTTGATTGATGGATGCAATGTGTTCAAAGAGTAATGGAACTGTATCAGTTTTTCTTTGGTTTCAGTCCACATTATAAAGATATCATCGATATAGCGATAATATTTGTATGGCTTGGTGTACTGTGTGGTGAAAGACCTCGCCACTGGTTTTGGAGGGGCCTATTTGCCAGCCTCCTGCCATGTGACTATGGCCCCTGGGATGTGTTGCCCTTTAAGGAACTGAGTTGAGGCTTATGGAGTTATATTATACTGTTACTGACCCTTTAAGAACTGTATTTGGGCATAATGGATTTTTATAATGCTGTTTCTGGCCCTTTAATTACTTTGGAGCAGTGTTGCAACTTTAAACTGGCACTTCGGATACAGCCGAAGTGGCCGCCATTCGACAAACGAACACGTGGCTGCGGCCTTTTTAATGCAGTCGAACGCGGTCAGCGGTGTGTGCCGTCAAATCACTGGAACGGAAATCAGCCACACATTTGAACGAACACCGCTGACCTGTACCTTCCCCTACCCTTCGACATTGCGGCTGGAGACTAAGTCCCATTCGAATATTCGAATGCATGTTCGAATGGGACTTTGTCATCTTTTTCGTGTAAAATAGACTGCCACTTAACTAACGCTCACCGCTAAAACTTAACCCTGTTTTTACTTCGACACTTCGACAGAAGTCGAAGTGCGTTCGACTATTCGAACGCCGCCTTCGGATGGGACTTTGTTATTTTTCAAGGCAGAAATAGACCGACCGCACAGCCTGAATCTGTGGAACTGTTTTGGGCATGCAAACAGGCGTGTGGTCGGTCCAAAGAGACTTTTCAATATTTCTGGAACCACCGAACGGATTTGTACGAATTTTGAATGTGTTTGTCCCCAGGTTGTGTTGTTCATAAAAATATATAATATTATTCCTATAGGATGAAAAATCATAAAGTTATTAAAATGCATAAGAAAGTATAAGTTTTAGCTTGGAGATAATTGAGTAGATACCGTAAAACTCAATTATCTCCCAAGCAGAGGGGAGGGAATCTGTGGGTTGTAACCATTGTCTGATTGGTTAATGTCTAATTGTCAGTGGGTCATAAAAGAAGAGTACCTGCCATTAAACCTCAGTTCTTCTTCACCCTCAATCTAGAGTCCTGTCTCTTATTGGGAGAATTGCTATATCACTACAAGGGATTGCTATGCTCTGCATGCTCCCTTGGATAATCACTTCTAAGCTATTTTAAGAGCTTGTTCCGGTCTTGCTCTCGGAAGGAGTCTACGGTGGTTATGGTGTCGGTTGGGGTGCTTGGAGCCCTCAGGAGGCGCTAGGTGCATCCTTCAATGGAGGTATCCAGTCGGGGTGCCAGGTGATCCGTTACATACTGTATTTCTAGGAATCGCTGTTCAAGATCTGCCATAAACACATTAGCATATTGGGGTTCCATCTTAGTGCCCATAGCAGTGCCCATGGTTTGTAGGTAAACCTCATTGTTAAAACTGAAATAATTATGTGTGAGGATGAAAAATGCCAGTTCTGTGATAATTCGGGGGTTGTATTTTTGGTTGTCGGAATAAGAGGAAATGGAAGCAAGCATTGATGCCATCTGTATGTGGAATGTTGCTGTACAGAGATTCCAGATTCATGGTTACAAGGATGGTGTTAGCAGGGAGATTGGGGATTTGGCTGAGTTTGTTGAGGAAGTCGGTTGTGTTGACCTGTGCAATAATCATGCTGTCTAATCAGCATCTTGATATGCCACACCTGTGAGGTGGATGGATTGTCTTGGCAAAGTAGAAGTGCTCACTAACACAGATTTAGACAGATTTGTGAACAACATTTGAGAGAAATAGGCCTTTTCTGTACATAGAAAAAGTCCTTTGAGTTCAGCTCATGACAAATGGGGGCAAAAACAAAAGTGTTGCTTTTATAATTTTGTTCAGTGTATATATATATATATGTGTGTGTGTGTGTATGTGTGTGTGTGTGTGTATGTGTATGTGTATGTGTATGTGTATGTGTATGTGTATGTGTATGTGTATGTGTATGTGTATGTGTATGTGTATGTGTATGTGTATGTGTATATGTGTATATATATATATAATATTGCACAAAAATCCCGGCACCCAGCACAAAATGGTTTCATTTTCAATTAGACGTTAACTTACTTGAAAAATCTTTTTCTCAGGCTCTGTAAATTGAACTTTAATCACATACAAGAGGCAAGTGTAAACATTAGATGACTCTTTACAGGAAGTGTTTAGAAAGGCTGTGTAAGTCACATGCAGGAAGGTGTGACTAGGGCTGCATAAACAAAGTGATTAAACCTCTAAATGGCATAGAACTGAGCAGTGAGACTGCAGTGACATGATCTATACACACACAAAAAAATAGTTTTAAAAAGTATTTCTTTGTTTTAACCATGAAATGTTATTCAGCTCTTTGAAAAATGTTGTTGATCGGTACACATTTTCATGCACAATCTAATGATACGTCTAACGGTCCTATTTCTCAAATCAAATTCCCCCTGACTGCAAGGCAGCATCCGGAATTCTCCCTGGTTCAGTATTCCACTTGTATATAAATTGATTACTGAGAGCTGATATTTTTTTTTTTTTTTTAAGGAACTCAGCTCATTTTTCAAATTTAAACTATCCTATTATACAAGCACCCTGCTATGTTTTGTGATGTGAGCAGTACTGAGAGAAATCACAATTCTTACTTGGAGCAAAGTGCATTTAATCTTAATGTAAAGAGAAGATAAAGTGTGTGCACTAGGGTTTGACTTAATGTGAATGCAAACATATTAGAATAACATTTCTTTAACCCCTTAAGGACCAAACTTCTGGAATAAAAGGGAATCATGACATGTCACACATGTCATGTGTCCTTAAGGGGTTAAAGATCCTAATCTCTAATATACAGTGAATTAACCCTACCTATAACATTCTTATCTTGCAATTCTCACAAATTGTCTTGCTTTTCTACAAATCCTTCAGAAGTCAGTAAATTTGTATTATTTTGATAACAAGCAATGAAAATGTAAACTCATTATCTGTTTAGTTTTCATTAGTCTGTTTCACAGCCCAGCACTTCATGTGATAACTATAATTAAGCACTGCTTTGTATGAAATGTGCAGTCATTACATACGCAGAGAGGTATATCTCCACATCCAGGCTTTCTCAATTTGTGGAGGATGTTATTTCTCGCTCAGATGTATTGGATGACAACAGAAGCCTCTCGGCACCTTAAAGGACCACTCTAGGCACCCAGACCACTTCAGCTTAATGAAGTGGTCTGGGTGCCAGGTCCAGCTAGGGTTAACCCATTTTTTTTATAAACATAGCAGTTTCAGAGAAACTGCTATGTTTATAAATGGGTTAATCCTTCCTCCAAAGCCTCTAGCGGCTGTCTCATTGACAGCCGCTAGAGGTGCTTGCGTGATTCTCACTGTGAAAATCACAGTGAGAACACGCAAGCGTCCATAGGAAAGCATTGTAAATGCTTTCCTATGAGACCGGCTGAATGCGCGCGCAGCTCTTGCCGCGCGTGTGCATTCAGCCGAATGGGAGGAGAGAAGGAGGATCGGAGGCGGAGAGCTCCCCGCCCAGCGCCGGAGAAAGGTAAGTTTTAACCCCTTTCCTCTCCCCAGAGCCGGGCGGGAGGGGGACCCTGAGGGTGGGGGCACCCTCAGGGCACTATAGTGCCAGGAAAACAAGTATGTTTTCCTGGCACTATAGTGGTCCTTTAAGCAACTTCATCAGTGCTGTTCTTTTCGGCGTAAATGGCCGAATGTGACACGCAAGAGCTCAAGTCGTTGGATAACATATACATATAAGGAAGAAATCAAAGCCTAATAAAACAAGGAAATGCAGACATAAGGATGTGTAGCATAGAGAGGATGAAAAGGAGTTGTCAACATTAGGTTTGAGCTCTCCCTGAATTTCCAACCCTTTGTGGGGCACTTGAAAAAAGCAGTTTTATACATTTGAATTGGAGGCTTCCTGTCTCTACCTATCACCCTCCTACTAACATTTTACACTGAGTGGAAGCCATAAATAAAAGAACGTGTAAAAAAAAAAAAAAAAAATACCTCTCATCTGTCAATGTCTTGATTTAATTTCTCTGGTCACCGAAATGGCAAAAAAATGAAAAAGAAACTATCTTATCCCAACTAAATAAAATGAAAAAAAAAAACTTGATTTGCAAATAAAAACAACGCTGGGATCAACAATCATTCCACAGTCAAAGAAGATTAGATCGGATAAGGAGACATAATGTGGACCACACTTTTTTATGTTGGAATTTATTATGTTTTACGATTTTGTTCTATAACTCTGTTTAACTATGTTCCGTTTATATATTTTATATATTTAGATATATATACATAGGGTGGGTCAATATTCAAAGTAGGTACAGGTAAATAATTATTTGTTAGAAGTTAATCTATAAATCTGTAAATGTTGACAATAAACCTGATTTTAAATGGGGGTTGAATAATTTTGATTACAACTGTGTACATATTAGCTAATGTCTGGCTATGGATCTTGTTTGCAGCAGGTCATAACAGCAAAAGTGTGCTCTACTAAGTACTAAAGATGCTTGTCATGAAGGGGTTGTGTAATTTTGAGACGGGTGAAGTCATTATAAGCTGCATTTTTATTTCCATTTGGGGAAACTATTTGAAGCATTCATTGTGTTGAGCTATTTCAATTGCTTTTGTTTGATATGTTCATTACAACACAGCTTAAGGTCTGTAAATTTTGACAATAAACATGATTTTTAATGGAGGTTGAATAATTTTGATAATTGTGTGTATGTATATGTATATACAGTGGAACCTTGGAACTCGAATGGTCCCATTCTCAAACAGTTCTTAAGTCGAACTAAACTGTTGAGTAAACAATTTCTCTGTACGCGAACGATCCTCGGTACCCGAACACATCACGCAGCATTCACCTCTATGGTAATCTCATTGGTAAACTCGTTGGTACCTCGTTAGTATGATGCATCGCCATTCCATTCCGTTAGGAAACAGCTCTCTTCTCTAAGCAAACAGCTCCATTCTGTCAGCCAAGCTCCATTCTGTCAGCAAACAGTTCCATTCTGTCAGCAGAGCTTCATTCTGTCAGCAGAGCTCAATTCTGCCAGCGAGCACCCTAAGTTCTATTCAGTTTTCAAATAGAGTTCTATTTAGTCTTCAAATAGAGTTCAATTCAGTTGTGACGAAAGTAACTTCGCCACTGGTTTTTGGAAGGGCCTGTTTGCCAGCTTCCTACCCTGTGACTATGGCCCCTGCAATAGACCTGGCTAAAATACTTTAAACATCTCTGTTCGTGCAATTGGGACTATATGGTTCATCTACCGAACAAAGACCACCCTGGAGCTTGTTAAGCTTAATTGATACATGGTTGCAATTTCCACCTGTGTGGTCTAAGTGTTCGTCTGGGTGGCCGCAATTCCTATGGACGACCACGAGGTGGCGGCCATCTTGTTCGCATGGACGAAAACCGTGAATAGACTACATGGGGACTTAGCCGCGAATGCCCTGGAGCTATTTTTGGTATGAAAACCTTGCGGTTCCCGGACAGTCCTCCAGCAGCACTTAGCCGCGATGGAACTATTTTTGGCTATGGGACAATGCTTGGAGTCAGTAAAAACTATGACTTCCCTAAAGTTTCTGAACCCCTGAACTGATCTGGGTGATTTTTGGATATGTTGGTCACCCAGATCAGGGTTATCAGGGGATGTAACATAATTGTGTTTTTTTTTTTTTTGTATGTTTAGGATACTTTCGGGGTGTTTTAAAAAAGTATGTTTATTTCTGTGCTTGGAGATTATTGGATTAGAATTAGTACAGTTACTGATCCAATTATCTCCCAAGCAGTGAGGAGGGATTGTATGTTTGTTATGGGAGTGTCAGGAGTGGTCTGTGTCTTTGTGTTGGAGTCCCCAACAAGGTCCATGTGGGCGTACCCCTTGCATGGGGATTGTCATAAAAGACCAAGTGTGGCTCCCATTAAAGAGAGATTTGTTTAACCCTCCATGAAGTCCTGGCTCATGTTTGGGGGATTGGAGAACTACATTCACTCTGGGTATTGCTATATCACAATAATCCCCTGAGTATAATCACTCTCATAAGAGCTGTTCCTGCTACGCTCTCTGGACTAGGAGAAGTCTACCCACTGGAAGCTGGTTCCTGGTCCTGGGCCCAGGGTGGGTGGAGGACGGCGAGACCCCAACACAGCGGTGGCGGTTCGTGGGGTCTACGGTGGTTATGGTGTTCCATTACAGTGCTTATGGTGCTCGCAAGTACTAGGAAGCAGCGATTGACGGAGGTACCTGGTCGGGGTGCCAGGCGGTCTGCCACATCAGTCTTCAAATAGAGTTCAATTCAGTCTTCAAAGAGAGCTCCATTCTGTCAGCAAACAGCTCCATTCAGTCTTCAAATAGAGTTCAATTCAGTCTTCAAATAAAGTTGCAGGCGGGGGGGGAGCTGAGAGTCCAGAGCTGCTGGCAGTGAGGCGGGGGAGGGGGGTGAGCAGGGAAGCCAGAGCTGCTGGCCTACGACCCACAGTGTACCATTTATCACTGTGCTCTTGACTTCTCCCCTTCTGTTGGAAGCAGGAAATTCAACTATTTAAGCAGAAGTTTGTCAGGAGCTGAGCACAGAGCTTTCAAAGAGCAAAGTGGGCAGTGGTACCCAGATATTCATGTTCATTTGACTGATTCTTAAGGTTTAATTGTGTGTATGTATGTTTGAGGGTGTAATTGTGTATATGTATGTTTGAGGGTGTAACTGTGTGTGTATGTATGTTTGCCAGTGTAACTGTGTGTATATATGTTTGAGCAGTGGTGTACATACCGGGGTCGCAGGGGTCGCGGCTGCGACCGGGCCCATCCCACAAGGGGGCCCGGCCGCCCTGCGACCCGGTATGTATGCCACTGTGGCCAGCCTCTTCCCCTGAGGGACCCAGGAGCTGGCCACCTCAGGGCACCCCAAGGCTGGCCCTGGTGTCACCGGGCGGGCAGGCTGGCGGGCGCGCGAGGGAGCACTCTCCCTGGCTGAGTGCTTCCTCTTCAGCTCCCTCGCGCACCGCACTGATACCGGAGCCGGAATATGAACAGGAAGCACTCAGCCAGGGAGAGTGCTCCCTCGCGCGCCCGCAAGCCTGCCCAGTGACACCACTGGACACCAGGCTGGGGGGGGGGATTGAATTTAAAAAAAAACCTGAGTGTGTGTTAGAGTGTGTGTGTCTTAGTATGTGTGTTAGTGTTAGAGTGTGTGTTAGTGTTAGAGTGTGTGTGTTAGTGTTAGAGTGTGTGTGTTAGAGTGTGTGTGTTAGAGTGTGTGTGTGTTAGAGTGTGTGTGTGTTAGTGTGTGTGTGTGTTAGTGTGTGTGTGTATGTGTGTTAGTGTGTGTGTTAGTGTTAGAGTGTGTGTGTATGTGTGTTAGTGTGTGTGTTAGTGTTTGTGTGTGTGCTAGTGTTAGAGTGTGTGTTTGGGTTACTGTTAGAGTGTGTGTGTTAGAGTGTGTCAGTGAGTGTGTTACTGTGTGTATCTGTTACTGAGTGTGTTTTGTGAGTGAGTGTCTGTCTGTCAGTGAGTGTGTATGTGTGTCTGTCATTAAGTGTGTCTGTCAGTAAATGTGTGTGTCTGTTAGCTAGTGTGTATCCGTCTGTTCGTGAGAGTGTGTGTGTGTGTCTTAAGCACTTACCTTTCTCCAGCGCCGGACTCCCTGGGCGCTGGGGATCTCTCCACCCCGATCCGCCTCTCAGCTCTGAATGAGTGCGCATTCAAACCGCCCATAGGAAAGCATTACTTAATGCTTTCCTATGGACGTCCAGCATCTTCTCACTGTGATTTTCACAGTGAGAATCGCGGAAGCTCCTCTAGCGGCTGTCAATGAGACAGCCACTAGAGGCTGAATTAACCCTCAGTGAAACATAGCAGTTTCTCTGAAACTGCTATGTTTTCAGCTGCAGGGTTAAAACTAGAGGGACCTGGCACCCAGATCACTTCATTGAGCTGATGTGATCTGGGTGTCTGTAGTGGTCCTTTAAGTGTATGTGTATCTGCATGCACTGGTGTACATACTGCAGTCGCAGGGGTCGCAGCTCTGTGACCCCTGCGACCAGGTGCCCGCCGCCATGTGTTGCGGCCCCAGCCCACGCGGGGGGGGGGCCCACGGATCAGTTTTCGCACCAGGGCCCCATGGGTTGTGTGTACGCCACTGTGTTTGAGGGTGTAACTGTGTGTATGTATGTTTGGTGTGTATTTTTAAAGGTATTATGTGTGTGTTTGAGAGCGTAATTATGAGTATCGTTTTTATGGCTGAATGAGTGATAAGTGCCACATACCTTATGTATACGCTATACACGCCTTGGCACCCATGCTTTGGCACTCACATTCCCAACTTTCCATGTAAATACCTCCGCACTATATAAATATATATATATATACAAACTAACAATCCACACACAATCTCCATACCATACATATTACATTATACAGGCGAGCAGCAATAAAGCAAACCATAAGATGCATTATTGATTTATTTTTAATACACACTGCAATTAAATAATATTAAAGTGCCCTTCTCGAGACTGTGCTCTGGATCTGTCAGTGACACTGTTGTAAGAGAGGTGTGAAGGAGTGGTGGAAGCCAGGCATTCCTTGCAGAAATCACAGAGCTGATCATGACGTCACATCCCAGCAGCTGAGAATAGGCATCACCAGCCCAGTACTTACTGCAGCTAGACAGCGTCTGGTAAGGAAGGAAAGAACATGACTAATATGTGTGTGCTTGTATGGGCCAGTATGTGAGTGTCAGTGTTTGTACGTGTCACTGTGTTTGAGTGTGTCAGTATGGATCATTGATTGTGTGTGTCAGTATGGTTAACTGTGTGTGTGTCAGTATGGATCATTGTGTCTGTGTGCCAGCATGGCTAATTCTATGTGTGTGCCAGTAGGGATCACTGTGTACCTGTCAGTATGGATCTGTGTATGTGTGTGTGTCAGTATGGATCAATGTGTGCGCCAGTGTGTTTGTTAATGAGAGAATGTGTATGGGTGATTGTGCGTGTCAGCATGGATCAGTGTGCGCCAGTGTGTTAGTATGGGTCACAGTGTGTGTGCGCGCGCGCCAATGAATGTCAGTGAGTATGTATGCGTTAGTGATTGCATGCCAGTGTTTGTATGGGATACAGCATTAGTATGTTTGTGCACCAGTGTCTGTTAATAAGTATCTACATGCCAGTGTATGTGTGCCAGTGAGCAGACATTAATAAAAAAATGTGTGTGTCTCTATCTGTTTTTCTTTAAAATGACAGAATGAATTAGAGAAAATTAAATATAGTTCTTTTTTTTGCTTTATCTATGTGATTTTGCATTGTTACAATAAGGTACAGTATAATATTAAAAATGCAAAGTAATATTAAAATACACATAATTTATATGCATTAAACACAGAACAGGTAAGAAATATAATCAACCATGATTACAGGTGCCATATGTTGGCATGGATCTCTTAAAGGATTTTAGATTAATGGAAGATTTGATTGTTTTTGTGAATATATATGCATAATACACTGGGAAAGTAGACGCACATATGTAAAATGTAACAAGGCTTTCACATTCATGAAAGGATTCATCATTAAATATGTAGTTTTAGGAAGTGAAAACATGAACTGCATAATATAGACCGAAATAGCAGATTTGAAAAATTCTCCAACTTTTGCAATTTAGATTTTCATTCACAAAAAAAAATATTAGTTTAATGGATAACCCTGCCTGTCTCATAATATTTCATACCCTGGTATCAAACTACATGCAACGCATAGTGCACTCATGGGACTGAGGACTAAACAAAATAACATCTTATTTATATTAGATATGCAGCAGCATTTAGTCAAGGTTTCATTCCCATTACTGGACTTTTCAAGGTTATGGGGATGAAACGTTGACTATAAGATGTTGCACTTCTGATTGGAATAAAGCAGGTGAGCTCTTTTCTTTCTTTGTGAGTACTTTGAGTGCATGCCTTCTTGATAGTTAAATAATTTTCAAACTTTCATTTTTTTTCCACCTGTATATATGTCACAGCTGATACAATTAATGATAGGGCTGGTATAAGAATTTTCCATAGCAGCTTTTTATTCCCAGTCTGGCCCTGGGCATTGCAAGGAGCAGGCCAATTACCTGTCACTGGGGGTCTAGGAGGTGGCTGACTAGCCACCCTAGGGCACCACAGAAGTAGGCACTTATTAACCAAGACTGACTAGGTACCTGCTTACCACTTTCCACTTACTCACTTTTTGTGAGTGTGTGAAAGAATGTGTAATTCTGTGTCTGTCAGTGAGTGAATCATATCAATGAGTACCGTATATACTCGAGTATAAGCCGACCCAAATATAAGCCGAGGCCCCTAATTTTACCACAAAAAACTGGGAAAATTTATTGACTCGAGTATAAGCCTAGGGTGGGAAATGCAGCAGCTACTGGTAAATTTCTAAATAAAATTACATTAATTGAATATTTATTTACAGTGTGTGTATAGAATGAATGCAGAGTGTGTGTTTGTGTGTTGTGTGTGTGTATATAATGAATGCAGTGTGTGTATATAATGAATGCAGTGTGTGTATATAATGCAGAGTGTGTGTGTGTATATATAATGCAGAGTGTGTGTTTGTGTGAGTGCAGAGTGTGTGTGTAGTGTGTGTGTAAACTGGGTGGGGGGAGGACATTTATATTATTTTAATATGATTTTTTAATATTATATATGTATTATTTTAATATTTATTTTAATATTGTTTCTTATTATTTTAATATTTTTTTAATATTATTTATTATTATTATAATATTTATTTTAATATTATTTCTTATTATTTTAATATGTATTTTTTTATCCCCCCTCCCTGCTTGTTGCTTGGCCAGGGAGGGGGGCTATGTAAATCCCTGGTGGTCCAGTGGTGTGTACTAGGCAGGGAGGAGGGGGGGTGCCGGGAGTGAGCTCTTACTTACCTTTGTAGCAGCTCCGGTCACCTCCTGTCAGCTCCCCAGTTCAGCTCCCAGTGTAAGTCCACTGGGAGCTGAACTGGGGAGCTGCATGGAGCTGACAGGAAGCTGACCGGAGCTGCTACAAAGGTAAGTAAAAGCTCGCGGCCAGCCCGCAACAGGACCGCCGGGCTTGTAATGAGCCCGGCGGTCCTGGTCTGTATTATGGCAATGTAAGTTGCCATAATACAGACACTGACTCGAGTATAAGCCGAGTGGGGCTTTTTCAGCACAAAAAATGTGCAGAAAAACTCAGCTTATACTCGAGTATATATGGTATGTCTCTATTATTGAAAGTGTGTTAGTGTGTCTGTCATTGAGTGTGTCTGTCATTGAGTCTGTGTCATTGTGTATGAGTGTCTGTCAGTGAGTGTTTAAAAGCAGTGAGATTGTGTGTATGTCATTGAGAGTGTGTGTCAAATCAGTGTGTGATTGTCAGTGAGTGTCTCTCAGTGAGTTTGTGTCTGTCAATAAGAGTGGGTGACTGTCAGTGAATGTGTGATTACAAAAAGATGGAGAGGTGGAGTCGTTGCCATAGAAACATGCATGCCTCGACTGAACATTTGCAAAGGGGAGGAGTTATTAAGATGGCCACGCCCACCTTGGGCACCCAAATAAAATCTGCACCCAGGCGCCTCTGACCCCTGGGTCGGCCCTGCAAAGGATCATGTGCGACTCCAATATAAATTTCTTAAGTTCAATAGATATCCATACGTCCAGACTCATATACCACCATATAATACCACACCGAAGTCTACAAAGAAATACGTGAAAATAAAATCAATAAAGATACAAACTATACACAGGCAGAAAAGATCACCACAATATGCGAAACAGGTCACAGGAATGGGGAGAGATTTCTCTCTTCATTAAGGCCTTTAGGGTACAGGGTCTGGAGCACATATATCCAATGCAACTCATGCTGCTTCAACAAAACCTCCCTCGATCCACCCCTCAACGGGGTTGATCCTGGTTGTAAATTTTCTTGTGGTCTCTCCCACATATGCCAGGCCACAAGGGCACTTGAGCATGTATACCACAAAATCTAGGGATCGACCGATTATCAGTTTTGCCGATATTTGGTATTTTTGGCAATATCGGTATCGGCCAATATAGATACCGATATTGCTGATAATACATACCAGGACTGCCGGGCCCATTACAAGCCTGGCGGTCCTGGGGGGTCTGGCAGCAAGCTGTTACCTCCCAGCAGCTCCTCCAGCTCCCCAATGCAAATCTCGCGAGTCCCGCGGCCACAGAGCGTTGCCACAGGTTACCATGGCAACGCTCCATGCGGCACGCAGACCGCGATATTTTCACTGGGGAGCTGGAGGAGCTGCTGGGAGGTAAGTAACAGCTTGCTGCCGGCCCCTCCCACTGCTCAGTACATGCCACTGGACCACCAGGGACTGACATAGCCCCCCTCCCTGGCCAGGTAACACGCAGGGAGGGGGGACAAAAAATAAATAAAATAAAAAATGCCCCCTATTACTCCCCCCATTTTACACAAATCACATCCCTTCAGAAACACACACTACACAAACACACACACACTGCATTCATTATGTACACACACTATGCAAACATATACACTACACAAACACACACTCTGCATTATATACACACACTACACACACACTCTGCATTATATACACACTACACACACACACTCTGCATTCATTATATACACACTGTACAAACACACACACACACATACACTCTGCATTCATTATATACACACACTATACAAACACACACACTTTGCATTATATACACACACTACACAAACACACACACACTCTGCATTATATACACACACACTTTGCATTCATTATATTCACACTACACACACTTCATTCACTACACACACTACACTCACTATACACACACTACACACACACTCTGCATTCACTATACACACTACACAAACAAACCCTGCATTCATTATATACACACTGCATCCACTACATGTGGCATGTATATTTTGTGCATTTACCTTTAGAAATAGCTGTATTTTTTCAAAATGGTAAATGTACAGAATATTGGCAAGTTATCGGTTATTGGCCTGAAAGTTCACAGATTATCGGTATCGGTATCGGCTCTAAAAAAATCAATATTGGTCGATCCCTAACAAAATCTGTTTGACAATTGTAGAATTCACGGATTTAATATTTTCTACTAGGATGTACAAAATAATCCCCAGTGATCACTCCATTGGAATGAATGCAGTGTCCACAGCGATACATACTCGCTGGTGCCTTAAGCCACATTTCATTTCTCTCAGTAAGTTCTTCTAGGTCCACATTCCGCATCAATTGATCACGAAAAATCCTGCGCCTCTTAAACGAAAACAAATGTTTTTTCGTTAAAACATAAATGCAACTTGAGATCAGACTGTAAAACCTTCCAATGTCTATTCACAATGTGTCGAATATGTAGTTACACATGGAATACCAATGATCTTATCCCTTGGCTTCTTTTGCAGCAGTTGTTCTCTGGATAAAAACTTGGCCCTGTTCTTGCATTCCGCCAATGACTCTGTCTCATATCCCCTAGAGGAAAAGGCTTGTACCAACTCATTTGCTCTCCTATCATATCCACCCTCATTGGATACTATCAGTCGTGCCCTGACAAACTGTCTATAAGGCAGATGCCTGATAAAATGCGATGGATGGAAGGAGCTAGCATGCAGGTATGATGTACGGTCAGAAGGTTTTTGATAAAAGTCAAATGATAAATCCCCTTCGCTTACCTCAATCAAAACGTCCAGAAAGTACATCTTAGAAGGATCAAACTCAAGTGTAAATGAAATGGTATCCAAGCACAAATCCAACCTCTCTTTAAAAACCAGCAGATCTTCGACATTCCCTGTCCAAAAAAAGAAAATGTCATCTATGTATCATAACCAAATACTAATATGTTGTTGAAATGCTTGGTCAGGATATACAAATGCTTCCTCAAATGCTGCCATAAATAGGCTGGCATATGTGGAGCCACATTGGACCCCATTAACGTGCCCTGTACCTGTAGATAATATCTGTCCTCAAAGACAAAGTAGTTCTTATGTAATACCATCAATAGCAAATCCACCAGAAAATTCCTATACGCTTCACTTATGTCAAGTGATAATGCTATGTCTCACGTTAGACACATTTTAAAACATAGGCAACAGCAATCAAAGGTTGCCTCTTTTTACAGAGGAGTGTATATAACAAAATTGCTCAAAAGAGTCAAAAAGTGATTTACAGGCAGCTCAATACACTAGTGTGGAAATATCCTCTATTCCACTGAATAAATTTAGTAGATATTGGTGCGGTGTAAGTGACAAGGACCTACACCGATAAGTGGAGCGCTCAAACACAGATAAATCTTACCAAAACGTAGTCTCATTCAATGGTAAAATATGGGGTACATGTCAAAATAAAATACAGAAAATACAATATAGTGTAGACGGTACTAAAAAATGGCTGCACAGTGATTATAATAATATCGTGTTGAATATTACACTCACATTTCAAGGAGCCTGTATATAGAAAACACTGGCTCCGTATAAAGGCTTGTGTGCTGTTATGGTAGCACCACCCTCCTACTTCGGCTTGAAGAATTTCTCGGGAACACGAAAAAAAGAGAAGAAAGCAAACCAATGTGTAGACTTATGGTGATAAATGACACAGATATGTGTTCAATAAATGGGGTGCTCACCTGTTCCTGAGCCTACGAATCCTGGCTCTAGGTATGTGGATTTTGTGCCAATTTGAATGGGGATGGCACTACCCCTGTGAGGATTCCTTGGAGGCTCCAAAAAGAACTTGGATGAGGTATTGAATGAAAATGGTGAATTTATTAGTTTAAAATAAACATTAAAAAAAGATGATAAAAGTCCTCAAATAAAAGTCCTTTAAAAATGGCCAATACGCATTTCACTCTCAAATAGAGCTTCTTCAGTCAGCTGTAATGTTGGTCCTCTGAATCCTCCATTTTTGTGTCATCTGGGTCTTCCCCTTTAATGAGTTAAGTTCATTCTGTCCAATCAGATTCAATTTCACATAATGTGTGTGTATGTGTGTACCTTTAATAGGTTAATGATGTTGACGCCTTTATTAGTCTATTTTTTCATTGGTGGGCAGCATTGGTTGGCGGAAGTGCTTGTTTTCAACCGGGTGGTTGGCGGAAGTGATGTCATCTAATCATGTGATCGCCATCCATCCAAGTCCGTTTGGCCACTCCAAAAAAAAAAAAAAAAAAATGCTGCAAAAAGCAAATAGGGCTACAGAATTGAAATGACAGTAAAATTGCATAATGTCAAATATAAAATTCCTAGTGATATAATATAAATGGTGGTGCATATAGACTAATATATTTACATTGTTAAAGGTGCATACAGTGCCGGTGTTTTTTCATTGGTGGGCAGCATTGGTTGGCGGAAGTGCTTGTTTTCAACCGGGTGGTTGGCGGAAGTGACGTCATCTATTAATGTGATCGCCATCCAGCCAAGTCCGTTTGGCCACTCCCCTCCCCCCCAAAAAAAGGCTGCAAAAAGCAAATAGGGCTGCAGAATTGGAATGACAGTAAAATTGCATAATGTCAAATATTAAATTCCCAGTGATATAATATAAATTGTGGTGCATATAGACTAATATATTTACATTGTTAAAGGTGCATACAGTGCCGATGGTACATATATTTTTAAACATTGAAAAGGTGATATTACATACATATGTGCTGGAATAGATATCCTTATTGGGTGGTTAAATCAATATTCTTTAAGTGGTATTCACAATGTTTATAGTGTTTGGGCATAAATAATATGCCACTGATTGAAAATGAATAAGAAAAATGTATAAAAGAAAAACAAGGGTACAAAAAGGTTAGAATGGATTACAATGGATAAATTCCATTGAACCCCAAAAAAGGGGAGATACCCATTTAAATGAAATGGCAGAGTTCGAAGTCTATATTCAAACCCCGGGGCTTTAAAGTCCCGAGGTTGAATATCCACCTCATCTCACTCTGTCCCAATAATTTATTAAGGTTGCCTCCCTGCCAATTCCCCTTAACCTTTTGTATACCCATAAAGAGTAATTGAGTGGGATCACTATTGTGGGCTAGGGTGAAGTGGTTTGATACACTGTGTCCTTCAAATTTTTTCTTTATATTTCTAGTGTGTTCCTCAATCCTAGTGTGCAAATTCCGTTTGGTGCGTCCCACATATTTTAAACCGCAAGGACATTCCAATAAATATATTACGTTGTTTGAGTAACAAGTTATAAGTTCTTTAATAGGGAATTCCTCATCGTTATTGCAGTTCTTAAAAGTCTTAATATGTCTCTTTTTATTGTTGGTGTTCCTACACGCAAGACAAGTACCACATCCGTAAAAACCCTTTCCTTTATTTAGGAAGGTAGTAGTATTAGTTTTTTTAATGTGGTTTATTTCATTCTTTGTGTGTTATTAGTTTAAGCAGACTGTGATTGTTTATTGTTGTGACTTAGATGATGATCAGATCACATTTTATGACCAATTTGTGCAGAAATCCATATCATTCCAAAGGGTTCACTTTTTCTTGCAACTGTGTATATATATATATATATATATATATATATATATATATAACAACAAAATAACAACAAAATAGATGCTTGGCACTCTCCTTTTAGCGATAAATAGGGACTTCTTGCCTGGGTGCTATATCCTATACGCCAGAAATATACAATAATCCAAAATCAGGATGCACTCACAGGTCTTAGTTAAAGTGAAAAAAAGTTAATTTTAATTATTCCATGTGAAATGTACAAAAAATCAATCAAGATTGATTTTTTTGTACATTTCACATGGAATAATTAAAACTTACTTTTTTTCACTTTGACTAAGACCTGTGAGTGCATCCTGATTTTGGATTATTATATATATATATATATATATATATATATATATATATATATATATATATATACATATAAATCCACCACCTTCTGCCTAGTTAATAAGTCAATATATTAGTCAATTGCTTGTTTTTTTCGTATATCTCTGATGTGCAATGTTTTATCATTGGATGCTGTTATGTATTGTACTGCATACTTTTTTAACCTATAAACCTAAACCCATAAAGAAAAAAAAATATATATATTTTTTTTTATATTTATATATAAATCCAAAATATTCCTGCACTCACGCTTGAAGTATCCCTTAAAGGTCGGGTGCTTGCATGCCATGGCTAGTGTTATTCATCATTCCAAAGTAGGCAGGAGCACTCACTTGTTAAAAGTCCAAAGTTTATTAGAACATATTATAAAAAACGATCAACGTTTCAGTCCTGCATAGAGGACTTTCATCAGGATCAAAGACAAATCAAAGACACATTTGTCTTTGACCCTGATGAAAGTCCTCTATGCAGGACTGAAACGTTGATCGTTTTTTATAATGTGTTCTAATAAACTTTGGACTTTTAACAAGTGAGTGCTCCAGCCTACTTTGGATATATATACATATATATCGATAAAAGTCAGTTGGGACTGAAACGTCGATATTTCATGTGCTGAAAAAAAGCAACAACTTTAATATTTTTAACAGACCCCAGAGTGCACTCGTCTTGATTTCTATATAGTGTGGCTGGAGATGGCAACGGGGTAATTAAAAGGTCAGGGAACTTGAGTGCTGGTATCGTGGATTTTTATATATATAAAAAAAGATGTATGTATGATAAATTTAAAAATAGAACACTCCATTGAGTCTCCTTGTAAGCAGGGCAAAGAACAAAGATAAAAAGACTGCGTTTCTGTCGTACTCCCTGAACAAAAGACTTGACAGTTTCATCTAATAACCACAATCACATGGCTCCACTGCATGATTAATAATTAAACAGGAAAACAGATGAAAGTGAAGACTCAAGTGCCAAGAGAGTTCAATTCCAAGCTGACAAGTAAGAAAAAAAACAAAGATATTAAACAGCTACCTGGAAAATACATGGGATACAAACCAGGACACACACCTGCAAGTGAACTTGATATCATACTTTAAGAAAACAGTGTTTTTGGTCAGAGTAATGCTTCCTATAATGGTTCCTCCTCCCCCTTAATGAAATATGGCTAAAACTTACCTTTGTTCTAGCACCAAGGCTAACTTCTCCCTCAGCCCAAGCTTTCTCTGCTGGCATTACTCCCCTTGAGGAAGGTGGATGTCAGGGAAGGCGGGCTGAGGGGAGGACATAGGTGCCACATCCGCAAGGTTGGATTAACATGTCAGGTGCCAGTAGGCACAGAATTTTACAGTGCCCCCTGTTGCCCACCTCTCGAAAAAAAGACATATAAAGTGAGTTTAATTAATTTATTAAATGTCAAAGAAACATTCATATTTAACAACTAAATATGCATTTCTGTATGTATGCATAGATTTCTACGTTATATTTAGTTTGGATCAACTCTTGGCCTGTTTGCAGCTGTGTAAATGCATACTGGATTAAACATGATGTTAGAAGTGGATAAGTTAGAGGGGTTAATGTCACAGTTAGATTACTTGGGTCATTTAGTGTTAAGGGGAATAAAAGCTTGAGAAGGTTAATAACTGTGGTATAAGGGTATTTAGGATTATTGAGTTTAGGGTTAGAAGTAGGCTGTATGGGATACATGGGATGCTTACTTTTTAAGGTGTTTTGATAAACTCAAAGATTTTTGGAGGGGTTGTTATTTAGAATTTGGGGGTATAGTCTTTCAGTAGTTAAATGTGGGACTAAAGAAAGGGTTTGCTTAGGTTTTGAGAGGGAGTTACATTTGGGTTAGGGAAAAAGGGGAGTTAAGGGAAAAGACGTGGTATTTGAAGGACTATATGAAATGTAGTCATCCTCTTATAATATGATATTAGAGCTGTTATACAGTGTAAATAAATAAATAAAAAGGAAACCACTATACCTTAAATTATATAAAAGTAGTGGGAAAACCTCTAAAGTGTTCCATCATAAGCACCAAAACATACATGAAATGATACAGAAGACGGACGAATCCAGCACAATATATGTCAATGACACAAAATTATATGTGAAATACCAAAATGTGTACAATATAGATATAGATGTATTACAAACTGTAAATAGGATGATATACAATGAAAAAAAAGACTAAAAGTAAATAAAGTTAATCTAACGTGTTTTGTCCCGCATCAACATGTAGTGTTGTCATGGATGTCTTCCATTCCACATGCTGCGATCAGGTGGATCTGATCGGTAAAATCAAGCAGCCTGTATAATGCAAATATCCATGGCGACATATATATCCCTGCGAGAGGAAATGGGTCAGCTTAATTTTATTTATTGACTTTATAAGTCTTTTGTTCACTAATATTGGTTTGGCACTATTGTATTTTGTTGTTATTTACTTGGTTTTGTTTCCTTTGGCCTGTGTAACCAGTGGCTTAATGCATCTACAGCATCAGAGATTCCATTTCTACCTGTGGTCCACTTGTAGCACTTGTAGTGGAGATATGCCTGTTTCATCTGTGCTCCTGTAATTGCATTAATTTATTAAATTATTCTTTCTTATCTTACAATATTGCACTATTTTGCAGTGTTTTTTTTTTTACATACAATAAGAGACCCAGAGATTGAATACACACTACAACTGATTTACCCCAGCTGGAGAGACAATCCTGGAATTTTTCCATCTTGTGAATTCTCTTCCACCCCCTCTGCATTTTTCACATGCTTACACCATATGTATTTTTTTTTTCCCAATTTGTAAATATTGATATGGGATCAAGACATTCAGTCTTACTGTATATAATCCTATTTACAGGTTGTATTTGTCTATATTGAACATAATTTTGGTATTTCACATAGAATTTTGGTTCTATTATACAGGGTGTGGGATTTAATGTTGTCTCTGCTCCTCCTGCAAGGCATTTCCTGAGTAAGAGACTCTTCATAGGCAGATGGGAAGTGATTACGTCCACTTCCTGTCCAGCCTCAAACACAGACATGGGAGGAGCTGGGACAGCACTGAGTTTTATACCCTACATAACTGTTTCTGCAGCTCTGCCAAACATAGGAGATTGTACTACTGAGGACACTGCCCGCGTCTCCTGGTACTTATCTCCCCTCACCAACCCCATGACTCCAAATTAGCACATTATAGGGGCTGTAAATTGGTACCTCCTAAAGGACATGCACCTGTAGGCACTTAGCTACTCTGCTTAATGGGAAAATGCATCCCTGCACATATGTCCATTTCCCATCAGACATCTCTTATGAGAGGCAATGTGCATCAGATGTCTGTGACATCTTAATGGGCATCCGTGAAAAGATCTATTGGATGCATGCACAAGAGTACATGATTGACAAGGCTCTTAGCAGTTGAAGCCACGAGTAGCTAAAGGTACAGTGCTGCAATATGTAGTAGAGCATCAGGTAAGCATATCTTCACTGATACTTTTCCCCAGGGCATAATTGTTACCTTGGAGAATCTGGGCAAAAGCTGAAAAGACCACACAATGGCAAGAGTGGCTTGCAAAAGTTAAAACAATAAACAAATTAAATGAATACATAAATACAAATAAATGTCAAGACTTCATATTGTTTGGTGAACAGACCACAAAGTGGTTTCAGAGACAATTGATTTAAATATTAAAAAGATAATCCCTGAACCTAAAGCAGGAATTTGTATCATGTATCATATGCAAATTGGCAGGTAAACTGGAGAATTGCAGGTATGACCTTGTATGTTAGTTATGTCACAATTTTAAGATCATATATTCGATTATTTCTATAATTTTTACTGCCTGATTTTATAAAACATTTTAATCTTTTTAATTTGTTTAAAAAAATCAAGTACAAATGTGTAAAATATACCTGGATCTATTTAGAAACCCCATGCTTTATATACTGCATGTCAGACAATGACCTCTATTTAGATGTTTTATCAGGAACCCAGACACAATATGGATTTTTAAAAAACATGTGAGAAGGCAGGTCCCGTGGTTAGCTACAGAGGTTAGAAAATTTTGTACCTGAACATTTCTGACCTTGACCATCTTTTGGTAGCACTGAGATAGATATATATATATATATAGATATATATATATATATTGTATTTTTTTTTTTTTCGCTTGTCAAATTTTTTTATTGAAAGGTTTTCATTTTTAACAATAATAATCATTGTAAAACAATAAAATATATGGAATAAAGAAAACATATAAAACAAACAAAAAGAAACAGGGGGGGAAATATTCATCCATTATAAAATTGATAACATATGCTTTCTGAAAAACACTACATAGTGTCAAATAAGGTGTATACAACACAAACAGTTGTGTATACAAACAGAACGAGTAAAAAGAGAGGCACGTAAACTACAATCCAGCAAAAATTTCATCATAATGAGTATTTTCGATTGACATTATCCTCCCATATGTTCCAGTGGTAAGTTAATGAATCTGTTGTGTGTGATGGCAATCTGAGGTGCATCTCATAGCACTTTTTCTCTAAGGCCAATGTTAATGTCTCTTTAATAGCAGGAATTACATCAGACCTCCAATAATGTGGTATTACCATAGTGGTCGTTGTCAAGACGTGGCCTACCATTATCTTATCCACTTTGGTAACGTTTTCAGGAAATTACTTGAATAAACATAGTTCTGGAGTCAAAGTCACATCAGAAGGAGTGATATCCCTGATTATTGTATGTACATTCTTCCAAAATAATTGTAAACGTGGACAATGCCACCACATATGGGAATATGTGCCTGTTTGCCCACAGCCACGGCAGAGATTTGTATAATTGGGGCATATGTTCTGGAGCCTGGATGGAGTCAGATACCACCGATATAAAACTTTATAGTGGTTCTCCAAATGAGCCAAACACTGGGTGATACCTTTCAAATTGAAAGAAATAATCAACCAGTCGACAAGATATATTTCTCTCTGGAGATCCCTCTCCCATGCAACTATGTACTCCAATTTGGTTTGGGGCCTAGCATTAATATAGGAATAACATAATGATATAGTTTGTTTCCTTCCTGGGTTATTAATATATATTTTTTTCTATTTGGGACTTCTCTAAATGAGTATATTTTTGGTCAAGTATCGGGACTTCAAAAATCTTGCTTATTCTGGTAACTACAATCTCATACTTCGTGGCATCTGAATCTTCTAAATCATGTTTTAATCCAAATTTGTCAAATGGTAACAATGAATTATTTGAGTATAAATCATCCAGATTATGTAGAGAGAGGGACCCCCAGAAATCAACATCAACCCCAGGAGTATCATATTTTAAAATAGACACTGGCATGGACCACAAAACTGTTCCCTTTATCTACCTAAACATTATATCCCAAGTCTTTAACATTGTCCTGGTTGTGGGAAGTATTTTCCTGATTTTAGGGCGCAAATTATGCGGTAGATCGGCAGTCAGATTAAACTTAAAGGCCTGTGCGGCATTCGTTGCAAAATAATAACTTTGAAAATCAGGTACACCCAAACCACCATTCGCCCTGAGATGTAGCAGTATAGATAATTTGAACCTAGTAGGTTTGCCTGACCAAATATATTTTATCATAGCCGAATTAGGTTTCTTAAAAAAGGAAAGTGGGATGGACAGTGGGATGGCCCTTAAAAAGTAAAGTATAGTATTTTTGGTAAAATATTCATCTGTAATGAATGTATTTCACCCAGATGATTTTACTGTATATTATCCCTTATATTTCCCAATTAGGTGTCTTACACCTCCCTTGTGTATCTCTTACAACCCCCCTTTGTGTGTCTTACTTTCCCTAACCCTTTGTGTGTCTCCTTCTCTCCCAGCCCCTTTGTGTCTTTTACTCTTTCCAGCTCCTTTGTGTGTTTCTCTTTCACCCCAGCCCATCTATCTTCCCCCAGCTCCTCTATGTCTCTTTTTCCTCTTCTCCATCTCCTTAGATTTTTGTTCATCCCCAGGCCCTTCTGTGTGTCGCTTTTATCCCCAGTCCCTCTGTGCATCTTTCTCACCCACAGGCCCATCTGTGTGTCTTTCTCCCTCCTCATGTTCCTCTGTGTGCCACTCTCCTCTCCATGTCCCTTAGTTTTCCTCTTCTCTCCCCTCCATGTTCCTTAGTGTTCCTCTTTTCTCCCCTCCATGCCCATTAGTGATCCTCTTCCCTGTCCATTAGTGGTCTTCTTCCCCCTCTCTTAGTGTTCTTGTCCCCTACCCCTTAGTGTTCTTTTTCCTTCCTTCCCCTGCCAATTAGTGTTACTCTTCCTCCCCATTACCTGTCTCTTAGTGCCCCTCCATCCTCCTTAATGTTCCTCCCACCCTCCTTAGTGTTCTTCTCCCCTTCCTTCCCTCTATTTTAGTGCCCCCCACCCCAGTGTTTTGTTTTCTCTTCCCTCCCCTGTACCTTATTGCCTCCCCCCATAATGTTCCTCTCTCCCCCCACCCTAGTGTTCCTCTCCTTCTCCTCTAGTGGTCGCCCCCCCTCCCCTGTCCCTTAGTGTTCCTCCCCTGTCCCTTAGTGTTCCTCCCCCCCGATTCCCTTAGTGTACCTTTCGCCCACTTGATCCGCTCCCCTCCTGTGTGCCTCCTACCTATTTTGTAGCGTGACATAGCGGACCGCAGTACATAAGCTTCAGTTTCCTGTACCAGTCCGGACTGACAAGAAGTGCTCTCTCAGTGAGCTCTCAAGCTCCTGTACTGCGGTCTGCTCCACTCAGCCATGCTACACTGAATAAACCACGTAGAAAACACCCCCCGAAAAATGTTAAGAAAATCAGAAGAGGAGTACGAGGAGGGAGAATTATTCCTAGAGAAAAGAAAGAAAAAGATATTATGACATAAAAGTTTTTAATCTATCTGATAACGTTTTATCTTCTACCGAAATAAATGTTTTAGCAAAAGGTTTTAAATTTGCACCAAGTCGCCCTATAAATAAATTTTAGGCTTATGTCGACATTAGTCGTTTTATTAGAAAACTATGTATTAAGAATTTTTTTAACGATAAAGACATGACTACTAATACGGTTGAGTCTCCTATAGAACTTGAGCAGGATTTCCCAAATTTTTCTCATACCAGTTTACGTAAAACAATCCAATTTTTATCAGCAGTTTTTAAAATTCCAGAACATGAATGTCTTTGAGAAAGCTTTCCTGGATGACATATACAAGATCAAACCCTTGTCTAAATATAATTTTAATTTATCTTACATTGAAAAGATAGCTATAGAAGCACTTAACAAAGATAGCTCTATCATTATCAAACCCGCCAAAAAAGGCAGGGGGGGGGTGTAGAGGGGGTTAGTAGTCCAGAATAAAGAAATGTATATACAAGAAATAAATAGGCAACTGCAGGATATTTCTACATATAAAAAAATAACTAAAGATCCTACTAATGACATTAAATATGATTACCAAATCTTTTTTAAAAAGGGTATCAATGTTAGAATTCTAGACAAAGAGGAACAAAGGATTCTGATGGTAGAACATCCTAAAATGATATACACTCTCCCTAAAATTAACAAAGATCCATTGAATCCCCCCGGAAGGCCCATAGTCTCCGGTATTAATTCCATTTTATCATCCCTATCTGAATATATTGATACGCATCTTCAACCACTGGTAAAAACTTGCCCCTTTTTTTTTTACAAGACTCGTTAACTTTTAAATACCTACAGACTTTTAAATGGGACGACGAATATATTTTAATCACATGTGATGTTACCAGCCTCTACACCATTATTAAACACAAGAAAGGGTGTGAGGCTGTAGAACTCTTTTTAAAACAAGCACAGGTTATGCCAGATGTACAAATTCAATTCATTTTAGAAGGTATTAATCTGATTTTAAAAAATAATTATTTTTGGTTTAGTGGTGATTTTTATCTTCAGGGGTACAGCTATGGGGACCAAGTTCGTGCCGAGTTACACTAATCTTTTTATAGCTTTTTGGGAGAAACATTTTATATACCAAGAGGGTGGATATGGCACGAACTTGGTCCTCTATAGAAGATATATCGATGATATATTTATTATCGGGAAGGGATCCATTGATCTTTTTAATCCTTTTTATGAAGGGTTAAACAGCAATAACTGGGGTATTAAATTAACTAAAAATGTGAGCACAACCAACATAAATTTTTTAGATCTAGAGATCTATGTTTCCAATAACATTCTAAAGACCTGTACTAAAGACCAATTCCTGAGAATGCGCAGAAATTGTTCTAGTCAGTCGGATTTTATTGTTCAGTCTAACTTTTTAAAGAAACAATTTATACAAAAAGGTTATGCCAAGGATAAGTTAGAAGATGAGATTAACAGTACTTTGGAATTGGATAGATCACAATTGCTGTAATACAAAGATAAGGAAACAAATTCATCCAAGAGTGACCATATTCCCCTTGTCTTTAACTATGCAAGTAACATAGGAAATCTGAAAGAAATTGTCAATAAAAATTGGCATATCTTAACCCAAGAACAAAATAATTTGAAATATGTAGGATCTAAACCCAAATTTGTTTTTCGAGGGGCGCAAAAAGTTTTATCGATAAGGAAACTCCTAAAAACTTTTTATCTAACCTAGTGCAGATCCAAAAAGGTTTCTACCACTGTGGTACCTGTAATGCATGCAGAAACACTAATATAAGTAATACAAACGTAAAATCTTTTAAATCTAACAGCACTTTAAAGAGCTATAAATTCAACTCCACTATCACTTGCCACTCTAAAACCGTCATTTATTTATTAAATTGTAGTTGTGGCTACCAATATGTGGGAAAAAACCTCAAGATCTTTAAACATTAGAATTAGTGAACATTTTAGAAATATAAAAAAATGGTTTTATTAATCACAATGTTTCCAAACATTTTTTAGAAAGTCATGGTTCGGACCCAAAAAATCTAGAGTTTTATGCCATAGAGAAAGTTACCATTCATTGGAGAGGAGGAAATATAGCCAGAAAATTGAGTAAGCAAGAAATAAAATGGATTTTTGAACTTCACAATCTTACCCCTAAGGGTATAGACTTTGAGATGAATTCTATTTTCTAGTCTCAGATTTTTATGTGTATAGCTTTTAAATATTTATATATATATATATATATATATATAGATATATATATATATATCTATATATATATATATATATATATATATATAGATATATATATATAATTTATACTCTATATATTTATATTCATGCTGCTTGTAGTTCTCTTGATATTTATTATCTCCTGCACTTATTTATCTGTATATTTGCATCTTTATTACATTTTAGTTTTTAAGCTTAAGTTTCTTTCTTCTTTCTTTAATGCCTATTTCTTCTTCCCCTCCACTCTTACATCTTTGATTTTAAAATGACATGGATTTATCATGGACTCAATGCACTACAAACTGGCTATGAAATCTGGACTACAATGCCTTATGGGAACTTTTAAAACCGCCATATTTGTAGTTCTGAGCCAATATGTGTGTTTTCTATACACACAAACAGGATATTCTTGACTCCACCCACAACCTCAATTGACACTGAAGCCCTTCTATACTACTTGGACACATCATTGTGACTGATGGACAGCCATCTTGGAAGGGGCAAAACCAGATGTGTCGTCAAAACCAGATGTGTCGCCATCTTGTATGTGGCGGCGCATTTCCGGTCCGGATGGCAGAAGATTCAAGCTCTTTTATAATGTGTGTTTTATGTATTTTTTGTCTTTTTATTGTATTAATGGTGTAGCCTATCCAGGTAGAATATATATGGCCATTTTGGATTACTGCATATTTTTTATTCGTTTGAAGGAAGTTCGGTCATCTTGGATGAGGCATTTTACACTGTGGTATGGCCGAAACAGGATGCGTCGCAATCTTGAGTGTGGCCATGTATTTCCAGTCTGACCCATAAAAGGTTTAATTAGTAAATAACACACCTGTATGTATTTATATTGTGTTTGTAAGGTATATAAACAGCCAGGAGGCCATTGTTACCTTAGACAGCAGCTGAGGAAGACCTGTGTGAAGGTCAAAACGCGTTGTGCTGCTGTTTCAGCTTACATGCAATAAAGTGATTTTAACATTGATCATCTGATTCCTGTTGCTTCTGGATACCTCTTTGTTCCAGCAAAAGATTTTACCACAATCCCAATGGTGGATGAAGTGCCTATTCAGTTCAGAGCCATTCTAAGGGCTCTTGAAATTGTGAGTGTACCATTTGTACCATCTCCTATTATTTATATAAATATACAGATTGAACTATGGTTTTTCTGTTTTTTTAATCTATTTTATTTAGGGTCCTCTTATTTGAATATATGTTACAAGACCCTTCTTATTAATTTTAAAAAAGGTAAATCTTTTTTTTTTTTGTAAATATATTTTTATTGAGGTTTTCAAGTTTTCAATTTGTCATATATCTTTGAGCAAGCTTCAGTTAGGACACGCAGGTCCCGTCAGTGTGAAACATTAACTATCATTTTGGGAAGCGGTGTTCGGCCAGTTATACGTTGGTGGCACGCAGGTCACAGCATGGCACGTATAGTTTCCCTTTCTCTCACTTTTATTTATTTATTTATTTATTTTTTCTATTTGTAAACATTTTTATGGAATAATTTTCAACATTACTTCGAGAAAAAAAAAAAAACAATAGGAACTCACAGGTCTCATATGAATATTGTGTGTTCGTTTAACTAAATGAGACATAGTGCATCTTAACATAGTGCATCTTAACATAGTGTGGTGACACGCAGGTCACTTATGACATAATGGACTCGTAGGTCCTAATAGAGGTCGATATTCTTATGTGGAGAATCGGTGTACTCAGTTGGGATGCTCTGTTATTTTTTGTTTAGGATCATCTGGTTGTGATATGCTTTCGTGGTATAGGTCGAGTGGGTTACGTAGGCCCTATGCTAGTTTTGCTAAGGTTGGAATTAATTTTATATGTGTTATATCCATGTGAGTACGTATGTCAGTGGCTCCCAAGGGTTTCGAGGTGTCGGGTCCTAAATTCGTATTCCTTTATAGACTGTTATCTGCGTAATGTGTTTTTGGATGATTAGTAAGTAGGATGTAGAGGTACCTCTAGTGGCATGGGTATCATGCGGTCGTGCTTGGCTGGTATGAGTGGCATCTGTTTTCATTGTGTGGTGGACTCCCAGGTCCATCCCACTTATGTTGTTTTCCCTCCCTCCCTCCCTGTGCCTTGTGTCCTAGCCTTGCGTAAGTTAGTCAGCTGGGTTGTTTGTATGTGCGATGTGGGTCTCATGGAAAGGAGAGCTATCCTCGTTCTGTGTGGGATCGTGGCTCTAGGATCAGGATTTTCAGTCTCTAGAGTGATAGTGTGTGTGGTTCGCTCAGGGGTCTCCTGTTGTCTATCCCCATCTTGGGTGTTGGTGAGGTAAATCATTTTTAATCATTGTGTGCGCTTTAACACTTTTTGTTTTAGGTTCTCCACACTACACTGAGTGACTGGCAGGAGTGAGAGCTGAGCGCCCACTCTAATCTAGTACCCCCGTCTTAGTGTGCCCTAAGGCGGCCGCCTGTGCCGCTTTATGGACGCGCTGTCTAGCAGCCATCTGAGGAGTAGCCACTTGAGTTGTCCCTCAACACATGCCTTTTCTCTGAAAAGTGTTTGCATGAAAATGCCTGAAGGGAATGATTATACACACCTGAACAACTACATTAAGCTGTAGTTGTTCTGGTGCCTATAGTTTTCCTTTAAGTGTCAGTAACACTTCTCTGAGTATGAAATCAATTATGACCTGAGTCCCTCTACTCCCACTGAGAGTACTCCAAGAGGAAGGAGTTGCTCACACTTTCAAATGCATGCTGTTTTTTGAATACTCACTTGATACAAAATAGCACACATAATCACCACCCATGCATTTTGTAGCATTTCCTGACACTCATAAGGGAATGACTTTTAAAAAGACAAATAAAGTATTGTCGCAAAGTTATTGCTGTGCATTTAATTATTCCCATCCTATTTGTAATGGAAGCAGCTGAAAACCAACACATGACACATATATCAAGACTAACTACTCTCTAATTAGTACCATATTAAACCTACATGACATAGTAATCACGAACAGTCTATAGTCTTCAATATCTCAAACTCGTATTAATCTATTTACTTTCATCTGTCTCACATATTGAATTACCACTTAAGACCTAGACACCCCTATTAGGAAATGATTTTGCACACAAACTGTTAGGTCCTTGAAAGAAAATTGAACTAAACAGAATTTTAAGGAACCCAGACATGATATGATCAGATAAAAAGCATAGCAATCCCTCATGCTGTAGTGTGTAGTTAGCGGTACTCCATTCTAAAATCTCTGTTGCAGACAGTAAATGGAAAAATAACATATTGATCTTCAACAACCGAGCGGCAAGTCTCCTTTGCTTTCAGAAACCCCACTGAAACAAAGATTACAGTCAGAGAAAACAATATATCTTTCATTATTTTATCTTGTCAGCTCCTGCTATTACGGGTGACCAAGCATGGGGTTGAACTTTAGAGGTGACTTTATTGATATAGAATATACTTAAAAAGTAATGCTTGTACAGCTGATACAGCTTTAGTTCCCCTTCTGGTAATATACAAAAAATAAATAAAAAAATCTCTGTCACATCCCTGCTTGACTCCTCATTTAAACTGAAATGACCTAGTTTGAAGATCTTCAATAAAAGATGTAACTGTCAGCGTAAAGACGGGTAGTATACTCAATTCAGAATTTTGATCAGTAAAACAGTTGAAGGTTAGTAGAAAAACATTAAAGGATCACTATAGTGTCAGGAAAACAAAGCGGTTTTCCTGACACTATAGTGCCCCCACCCTCAAGGTCCACCTCTCGTGGCGCTGAAGGGGTTAAAACCCTTCAGTAGCTTACCTTATTCCAATGCCGGCTCCCTTGGCGCTGGTGACCTCTTCTCCCCCGCCGACGTCAGCTCCCTCTGCCGACGTCAGCAGAGCCGAATGCGCACGAGCGGCAAGTGCCGTGCGTGCATTCAAAGTGTCCATAGGAAAGCATTTCTCAATGCTTTCCTATGGACGCTCTGCGTGATGGAGGCATAATATGCCTCCAGCGTCGCAGATGCGCCTCTTCTCCCCCGCCGACGTTAGCTCCCTTTGCAGACGTCAGCAGAGCCGAATGCGCACGTGCGGCAAGTGCCGTGCGTGCATTCAAAGTGTCCATAGGAAAGCATTTCTCAATGCTTTCCTATGGACGCTCTGCGTGATGGAGGCATAATATGCCTCCAGCGTCGCAGATGCGCCTCTTGTGGCTGTCTGGAAAACAGCCACTAGAGGCTGGATTAACCCCAAATGTAAACATAGTTTCTCTGAAACTGCTATGTTTGCATCTGAAGGGTTAAAACCTGAGGGACCTGGCACCCAGACCGCTTCATTGAGCTGAAGTGGTCTGGGTGACTATAGTGTCCCTTTAAGGGAAGTTTCAAAGGTTTTTACTAAAAGGAGAATGTAGATCAAAATTGCCAAATAGAGACAATCTATGCTATTTATCCATCTCAACGGTGTTGGTCTAAAATGTATAATTTCCCTGTCAGTATGGTCAGTCGATAGTTTAGAAAGCAATCCTGTTCGATTCCTTTTGAGTGTTCGTCTCATTGTATGTATCTTTCTGAAACAAAACAAACATAATTTAACACATGAAATATACTAAACCATCCAGTGAAGAACCAACATGTAGAAAAAAAAACCTACCTACAAGAACAAACAAAAATCTCTGCAAAGTTATAAAACAGATTGTGTAGTTCTGTCTGAGAAAATGCATTATTAATATGTAAAATAGAACTACTCACAATAAATGCTTGAGAACCGAACAGAGTAACTTATCAGGCAATTGTAATGCTAACATCCTCTCCGTGGTCTAAAACTGTGCTGGGCATAATAGCTTTGGAGGAATTTCTGTGCTCATTAATGGAGGGTGCAACATGTTAGGAGTTAGACTCAATCTATGAAATACATTATCAAGTCTTAAAGCGCATATTGATTACCAGGCATGTACTCATATCAAAATCTCGCTCATAATTTGAGAATGTGGACAATCCTCTTTAATTAAGTGACTCTGCATTCACATCAGATTTATGCAGAATTAATAATGCAAGTTAAGTGATATTCCTTACTCTCTGCTAAGAACACAAACTCATGCTCAGCTTCAAAATGCCAGCCAATTAAGGCCTAATTACAGACTAATTCAGCTATCACAAACCAGACTTTAAGGAGCCTTTATTACAATGGAGTGTCCCTTTAACCCCTTAAGGACCAAACTTCTGGAATAAAAGATAATCATGACATGTCACACATGTCATGTGTCCTTATGGGGTTAATAGTGAGGGGAATAAGACTAAAGATGGCAAACGATTGATGCCATCTTAGGCTTTACAAATTACAGTCTATTACACATGCACACACTGAAAAAACAATTGCTGTGTCACAGACCAAAGGTACATAGCAAAGGAAAGCAACTTTCAGCGCTCCAGATGTTGTGGACTACATCTCCCTTGATGCTTTGCCAGCATTATGACAGTAAGAGCATTATGGGAGATGTAGTCCACAACATGGAGTGGTGAATGTTGACTGCCCATGCATAGTTTTTTTTTTTTATGCATGGCTGTATTGAATGTTCCTGTCTCGGAAATAGCTGTGTATGCTATATGTGTTGTTTTGTGTGATAGTGATATAAAATATGGTTTACTTTGGACAGGCATAAATGGACAGGCATAAATGGATTTCGACCATCTGGTTGGACAGCTGTGCACTGCAGCTGTGCAATTTGCGTAATGTACACTGGGACAGTATGGTGGCTTAGGCTGTTAGGCATTTTGCTATTATAAAAAGAAAAAGGGGATGAGTGGTCAATGTGGGACTCATTCACAAGCTTTAAACCCTGGCTAATACAGGTATTGCTGCCGCTAGTGTGGGATTTAAAAAAATAAATAAATCAGCAAACGAAAGTATTATTTAATTTAAATTTTTTTTAAGGTATAACAGACAACGAGTTGCTCTCACTGCTACATAAGATAAACCAGTTAAATGCACTGTAGCTAGGGAATTACAAAAAATAAATAAAAAGGCTTAACAAAGAAACCTCCTGACTAATCAGATGTAATTAATGAAAATAAATCACTGCAAGAGACAATTACATCACTGCTTGTGTACAGAATAACAGAACTAAACACAGACTTCATTATTACAGCTAACTAGCTAGACTAACTGCAACTTTATTACATACATTCACACACACGTCAACTACAGAGACCATTTCAGAATTATTCAAAATATGAAACAGACAGAATAACTAGTTTTTACTATAGCTGTCCCTAAAAGGTCTAACTACAACAAGATTAGAATAAAGGGCGCAATGCTAGGCTAAGCCTAGAGAGTACAGCAGGGACTAGTCAATCACAATTTATGCACAATCTAAAGAATTAAGAAAAAACATGCTTTGCGTAGTGTACAAAGAAACAGTGCAGCAAGAACTGACACTGAAGATGCAGACCTCCCAACTGTCCTGATTTAATTATTAAAATTTTTATTTTTTTTATTTTTTAATTTTCTTCCAATCTATATATTTTGTAGCAAATTTGCTGGCACAATGTATAGGTGAAATCTTAAAAAGAGAATGAGTTGTAAGTACTGTGACAGTAACACTCTAAAATAATAAAATAATTACACACATATATCAATACACTCCATGACACTTGCACACTCACCAAAGCACACGGATATACTTACACACACACCGACCTAAATAGACACATAACTTGATCAGTACATATACACTTATAAGCCCACACAGTGCGCCATACATGCAAACACATACTTACTGACACACACACACACACACACACAGTGATCCATATAGGCACATGGTGACCTAAACACTGATCCATACACACAAGCACTCACTGACACACACATTGACCCCTACGCACATAGATTGACACATATGAATACAGGTATTGCTGCCGCTAGTGTGGGATTTAAAAAAATAAATAAATCAGCAAACGAAAGTATTATTTAATTTAAATTTTTTTTAAGGTATAACAGACAACGAGTTGCTCTCACTGCTACATAAGATAAACCAGTTAAATGCACTGTAGCTAGGGAATTACAAAAAATAAATAAAAAGGCTTAACAAAGAAACCTCCTGACTAATCAGATGTAATTAATGAAAATAAATCACTGCAAGAGACAATTACATCACTGCTTGTGTACAGAATAACAGAACTAAACACAGACTTCATTATTACAGCTAACTAGCTAGACTAACTGCAACTTTATTACATACATTCACACACACGTCAACTACAGAGACCATTTCAGAATTATTCAAAATATGAAACAGACAGAATAACTAGTTTTTACTATAGCTGTCCCTAAAAGGTCTAACTACAACAAGATTAGAATAAAGGGCGCAATGCTAGGCTAAGCCTAGAGAGTACAGCAGGGACTAGTCAATCACAATTTATGCACAATCTAAAGAATTAAGAAAAAACATGCTTTGCGTAGTGTACAAAGAAACAGTGCAGCAAGAACTGACAATGAAGATGCAGACCTCCCAACTGTCCTGATTTAATTATTAAAATTTTTATTTTTTTAATTTTTTAATTTTCTTCCAATCTATATATTTTGTAGCAAATTTGCTGGCACAATGTATAGGTGAAATCTTAAAAAGAGAATGAGTTGTAAGTACTGTGACAGTAACACTCTAAAATAATAAAATAATTACACACATATATCAATACACTCCATGACACTTGCACACTCACCAAAGCACACGGATATACTTACACACACACCGACCTAAATAGACACATAACTTGATCAGTACATATACACTTATAAGCCCACACAGTGCGCCATACATGCAAACACATACTTACTGACACACACACACACACACACACAGTGATCCATATAGGCACATGGTGACCTAAACACTGATCCATACACACAAGCACTCACTGACACACACATTGACCCCTACGCACATAGATTGACACATATGAATACAAACAGTGACCCATACATACAAAATTGACCCATACACACACAGATTGACCAATATTGAGAGCCTTTTTTGGCAGTTGTAGATGCGTAACAGATTTTGGGGTCAAAGTTAGAAAAAGGTTGTTTTTTTAAAAAACATTTCATCATATTTTAAATTATAGTAAATTATATGGTATGATAAAAATAATGGTATCTTTAGAAAGACCATTTAATGGTGAGAAAAATGGCATATAATATGTGTGGGTATAGTAAATGAGTAAGAGGAAAATTACAGCTAAACATAAACACTGCAGAAATGTAAAAACAGCCCTGGTCCTTAACGGTAAGAAAATGGAAAAATGGTCTGGTCACTAAGGGGTTAATAAAGAATCTAGTCAATATATTGCCATACAAACTGTTTTACAGAGCAGTAGGTCAATTTTAAAGACAGCCTACAGAAATGTGGACTGGTTGGTGCTCTGCTAATTGGCATACTATCAGGATTATTAATTAAAGTGAGAATTGTTGAGAAGTTGAAATTAATTGAAAGTGAATTGAAAGTGACATCAAAATAGCCGAATTGGAAACAATCTTTTACAAGTCAACTATGCTTCCAGTTTGGCTATATTGACTATAGTCACCAAAGCATCTTTAGCTTAATGAAGCAGTTTTACTGTACTGATCAGTCCCCAACAGTCCCAATGCTCAAATATCTGTCATTTATGAGTTAAAGCACTGTTTCTGCAGCCATAGTCATGCCTCCCTGCATGTGACGTACACAGCCTTCCTAAGTACTTCCTGTTAAGAGTCATCTAGTGTTTAAACTTCCTTTATTGTACAGTCTGTTTAGTTTAGAATTTCTTATTTCCTGCTCTGTTAATAGCCTTCTAGACTCTACAGGAACATTCTGTGTGTGATTAAAGTTTAGTTTCCAGAGCAGAAAATATAAAGTTCTAAAACAAGTAAATATCTAAATGAAAATGAAACTGTTTTTTTTTTCCCATGCACTCTGTGTCAGTCACAAAAGTGATTTAACGCCTAAATGTCAGTGAATTGAGCAATGAAACGCCAGAGGCGTGATCTATACACCAAAACTGCTTTATTAAGCTAAAGTTGTTTTGGTGACAATAGTGTCCCTTTAAATTTCAAATTCACTTTGAATTAACTTAAGTATATTATAATGGTTATTGCTGCACCTTTCAGTCCAATAGGAATCTTTACTGAATTATGTATTACTTTGTTCAAACGGTACTAACATAGCTGTTTTAAATACAAACTTAACACCTACAAGATACTTTGGAAAAAGATGAAGATTCCTACACGTTCACATTTCTTACACATCAGCCTATAATTAAGTGGTACACATATAATTTAGACATAATTATATGGACATATACTGTATATTCAAGATCACAGTAAAACTATTCAGAGCCAAAGACATTGTGTCTCTTCTCAAACAAAATGAAGGTTAATCACCAAGCAGTGAATTATAGCAAATTGGTAACCTAGTTATAAAATTTAAAGGAACACTCCACACCTCTAATGTACTTCCTGAGGTGCTACAGAGGTTAACAGAGTGTTACCTCTTTCTTTCTTTATATTTTTATTATTTAAAAAAAATATTATAAATCAAGAGAAATCAACACTTCTATAAACTGTCTAGGTTACTTGTTACCAGCTGTCAATCAAAGTAAGGGTGCTCTTCTTCACTGCTTTGTACCCCAGCACAAAATGGACGCCTAATGCTTCTCATAAAGAAAGATTGAGTTAATTGACCATGCCCTGCATTATAATACTTCCATATGAAAATAATTCAATTGGCCAGAAGATCACGCGTATTGATGATCTCCTACCGGGAGCAGTGCCACAGAGAGTCATCTTGCTTCTGGGTTAGATTTATGTTAACCCTTAAGAGGAAAAGATGGTGGTCAATGATCTAAACTGCAATACAACTCTCATCACAGATGTATGACAAAATGATATATATGTGTGGGTGCACTGAATATGAAAGAGGTAAATTATGGTTGAACAGACATATAGCTCAAACTCTAGGTTTTGTTTTGTTCAGAACTTGTACAATTGCCTCCATACTTTAGGGGTTAATCTACAATAAATATGTTTGGAAATCAGTGTGTGTAAATAAGATACATAGAGTTATTCACTAAAGTGAGAATTAAAAGTGAAGTTCAAATTTAAGGGTCAAAATAGCCACAATGGAAACCTATTCTAACCTGGCCTTAAATTCGAAATTCACTTTGAATCCTCACATTAGTAAATAACCCTGCCATTGTTCTTGTTCTAAGTTACATTATACTAAAGAGAGAATTACCAGGAATTCAGAGTATTCCAAGTGAATTTCAGATTTTAGACAATAATAGCTGACTTGAGAGCATTTACCGTTATTTACTAGAGTAAAAAATAGTCGTGGATTCAAAGTGAATTCCACATTTATGTCAAAAATAGCTGAATTACACAAATTATCTAATTCAGCTGAATTAAGTACTATTTTGAACTTAATTTTGAAATTCACTTTGAGTTCATGCCAATTCTCACTTTTATAAATAACCCTGTATTTTGCATACATTGTTATTAGTAAGTCACAGAACAAATATCTCTACTCACACCCCTACAATTAAAACGTCTCTCACAATCCATTTGAAATATTGGGATGTACTGTATGTTTGTGTGGAAAAGCATTAATGCTGGGAGTGCATTAGTTCTGCCCTTCTTACACTCCCTATGTGCCAAATTGGGGCTAATGCTTTATAGAGAAGCACTGGATTCAACACTTTTATATGAGAAGCATCAAACAGGTGGAACATCCTAGGCATATTTTTTTCTTTTCCTGTTCTGTTTCCATGTTGCTGGATTAATAATAAATTTAAATTAATATTATTATTATTATTTTTTTATTTTATTTTTTAAATGGGCACCCTGACTCTAAATAAAAATGTTAAAAAAAATCCACTCTACTGTTAAAAATAACTTTAACAACTTTAGCATATTGCTTTAAGTACTGCTACATAACACTCTCTAACACCCCCTCCCCCCCTGCGACCAGGACACACTTTAGTTTTAGATCATGTTTCTAGCAGTTTCTTTATCTAGTGTTTGATGTGTGAAGATTGATTCTTGTTATCTACTGTACACAGAATATATTAGTACAAATAATGAATGCAAGGCTCGGGCACTGGGAATTATATACAGCAACCAGTCAGAGAAAATAAAATACTGCTCTGTTCAATGTCACACATATAAAATATGCATTTTTTATCCACCTGTTTGTTTTGTTTAGAAACCTATTATTGTGATTTGGGCAGAATGTCCACCTTCTGACTATTTATGGATTACACGTGTGATAGCTGGGTGATTGGGAATCACATTCCGCCTAGGCTAATATTTCAAAGTCTGTGTCGTAATGAAGGATGGCATCATACAAGGATGACCTTCAGTGACCTTTCTTTTAATAATATGTGAAAACTCGAGAAATTCAATTATTTTTGCAGCATTCATGACCTTTTGTCACTAAACCAAGCTGCTGGGACATTTTTATTTAAATAGCCAAACAGCATGGTGCAATTCAGCAGAATGGTTATACCAAAGTAAAGCAGCTCACAGATGTTCTGTCATATCTGACACTTCACTAAAACACACTTTGCAGAGCTGTGAGCTCACCTTTGCTCTAGAATAGAACAGTGTGTATGAGGTATCTGTGACTTTAAGGCTGTTTCCACTGACTGCACAAACGCAATAAATTTGTACTGATGTATGCCAAAATGTACAAGTTCTGTCCTCTGACACATATTACCGGATGTAACGGCTACTTTAGTCAGCTATATTTAGTTTTTATGGCAATTTGTGACAGGCAAGATGATTTTCAAAGCCAGCGAGATATGTTTTAATATCTCAGTGCCCAAACACAAGGTGTAAATTGTTCCATTTTTAAAGATTATAGCCAGACAGCCCATGCCATAAATTCTACCCTGTAGCAGAAAAAAAGTTACGTGACACCGACTACTATGGCTGGTTTATAGCGTACATGTTTAGAAGCTTTGTCATACAGGGCTATAGTCTTAAAATATAAGTGTGATAGAAATTCAGTTGCCGAGAAACAAATGCATTTTTACATTTTTAAAAACAATTAAACAGAATACATGGTTTGTGCAGGAATGCAGTGTGTTCGTGCTGAGGTGTATCCCACCGCAGTCCAGCAGAGCTGCCGGTGATTTATGTTGGAGGTTCTTCTAATTAGTAGAACAATGTCAAGATTTCTAGCACCTGTCAACATTTCTGAATTTAACCATCAGTATTTGATAAGACTCATTGTGAATTATTGCTCTGACCCATCAATGTGTCCTCATGGGAATTGATTTTCCATGAACTCACTGCAGCCTTGTCTAATTGGAATATTAAGTAAATAGATGAATCAAAACAACACCAAACTAATTCATTATAAGAAATATTGTGGTACAGTACATATTTAATGATATGTGGAGAGCATGCATCTACTGTTAGTAAATGTCATTACAAATTAAGTGAAGGTCACCAGACTTTATTAAATCTGTTCATTCAAGCTGTATTCCAATAACTGAAGTGTTGATAGATGACGATAATTGTTAGTGTAAGGACAATAGACTGATCAATGCTTCTGAAGTCAAGGAATTCTATGAAATGACAGATGACCCATAGATATAAGGACACAGCAACAACAGGAGCAATTCATACGGAGTTTTCCTTCTGCATTAAAGGTGCTTCATGTCAGAATTTCACGGTAAAGCCAAATGTTTGAGACACATAGGCCTCAATTTAATATATTTTAGATAAGCTTTACAAATGATTTCATATTTTGGATAAACTTTCAAATGAGTTCATATTTTGAAATTTTTTTAGCTTTCTTTATATATACGCTGCTATATTTTTTATATTTTAATATTTAAAAAAAATATTTTAAAAAAATATCCATAAAATTAAATGAGGTATTAATTAGGAAAGTGAATCTTCCTCATATGACATCCCAATATAGAAACATAGATACATAGAATTGGCAATACGCCAATGAAGGAAAAGCTTGCAGCTTCTTCAGATCTGCAGAAAACAGCCATTGTTTGAGGTGGGCTGCATGGAGGGAACCAGGTGTCATGCCCAGTGGGCACGATTCATTGTTCCTTCTAAAACCATTGTCAATAATTGCGGCATGTATTTATTGTTCCATTGTCAAAATATGGTTAACTAATGTGAAATGTGATATGTATGATTGGAATGGTTACCCAATAATAGTATGATTGATTTCAGAATCATAGGGGTTAATTTGGCTGAATTTAACTAAGACTTATAAGGTCAGCAATGTCTGGGAAGCAATGGGTTAAATCTTGTTGGTGTGTGAAAAATACCTGAAATTGTACAGCAATTAAGGCATGTTTTTAAACCAAACAGTGTAAAGACTTTAAGACTGGTCTCTGAGGTCCAGTAATATTTATCAACTGACCGTATCAAATAGGCTGTCAGAGAGGGCTTGACAAATAGCAACATGCTTACCATGTATATTGTAATTTCAGTAAAGGGTCTTTCACTTAACATTTGGGGAATCATTTTGAAAGCTATTTCGGTTTTTGGGGCATCATGTATATGTATGAATATATGTCATGATTTGTCTCCAATTAATTGTCTGGTTTCATCAAGATGATCTGCCCTGGTTACAAAGAGATCAGAATTATCTGTATATAACCTTACAGCATTTTACATTTTCATCCAGGTTTTGGATTACATTACTTACCCTTCATACAATTATAATTCCTGCACCCCTAACCCATCCTCAGAGGGCCAATCTAGAAACTGAGACAAGCAGAAAAAAGTGTATATAATATCTTCTAAGAACTTTGTACCTTGGACAAACAAACCGAATCCGTGGAGGCCATACCTCGCAACTCGTATGGCTTAAAGGATATGCTGCTAATGTCTTGCTTCCACAGGACAAGCTCAAATGTTTTGTGGAATCCACTCCTCGACACATCAGAACTGTTTTAGCAGAACGAGTGGGACCTACATGATATTAGTTAGGTGGTTTTAATGTTGTGGCTGATCGGTGTATATATATTTTGAAAAAATAGTTTGTGTATATATATATATATATATATATATATATATATATATAGATATATAGAGAGAGAGAGAGAGAGAGAGAGAGAGAGAGAGAGAGAGAGAGAGAGAGAGAGAGAGAGAGAGAGAGAGAGAGAGAGAGAGACAATATCCATGGTGTAAGTAATGTTTTTTTATTCCTCATTCTTTGTCATCACAATCATATCTCTTAATTCTCTTAATGGAGTTTGTAAGTACCGTGATTGCTTCTCATTATCTGTCATACAGGGAAGATGATATCACCATATGACAGCAGCTGTATCAGAAATGAACTCATTTTTCTTGAATAGATAACTTTTTGAAAGCTTAGTGATTTGGCACTAAACTGTATTAACTTATATGTCTCCCTCAAGATAACAACCATCAAAAGAGCCAATTTTCTTTTTTACTTATATTAACTTTAGGTCAGCAACCAGTAAGCACACTACATGTTATCTCCGGTTTGCTCATATTGTCTGTTCATGAGAACATAGCACACAACTATAACTTCTAGTGCTTGTACCTTGTTGGCAGTTTCATTAGTGCAATGGTAACATTTGCTTTGAATAGGCAATATTCTGAATTGACTATGAGTATTACTATCTATGAAAACAAGAAAAAAAAATATACATAGGAAAATATAGTGTAACCTAGTTCAGATTTCCACATTATAAACTAAAATTGTTTACCTTCCAATATTCCTAATAGCAATAAAATGAGTGTTAAAGTTTGGTCTTTTTTTCTGAAGACCAAACTTTAAATACAATTTTCTTTGTGTCAGATAATAATCCAATATGTGCTTTGCAATGTAATTTGCTCTCCTCTGCCATTTATAAAATAACATGCAGTAATTAAAGGGATACTATAAGCGTTAGCTTAATGAAGCACTGTTGTCCCAGTAGTTCCACTGCTTAGTACTCTGACATTTAGGAGTTAAATCAATTTTGTTTCTGCTTAAGCAGCCCTAAACACACCTACCCTGTCTGTGAATTACACAGCCTACGCAAATAAAATGTTTTTATTTTTAATAAGATCTTACAGCATACTGTGCTTCCTTAGAGGTTTTTATCTCCTGCTCTGTTAATTTAACTGTAATCACACACAGGGGTACCCTGCAGGATCTATCAGTTCATTGACAGAACAGGAAATAAGCCAGTATTATTGACTCGAGTATAAGCCTAGGGTGGGAAATGCAGCAGCTACTGGTAAATACGTACAGGGATACAGAGACATACATACATACAGAGACATACATACATACATACAGAGTCCCTTTTGCTCCTTGCACACACACTTAATAATACAATTAATGTACTTAATAATACAGTTAATGAAGGCTTGCACTCACGGTCTTTTCTCCATAAATGATTCCTTTATTTTATTCCTTTTTAAAATACAGAGACATACATACATACATACATACAGAGACATACATTCATATATACAGAGACATACATACATACATACATGGATACAGAAACATACGTATGTACACAGGGGCGGACTGAGAACCCTCAGGGCCCCCGGGCAAAATAAATCAAGGGCCCCTTACACGCCCCACCCATACTCTGCAGCAAGCGCCACCCTTGTCCCGCCTCCATGCACCGCCTCCAGCCACACCCTGCACAATCTTTAGACACAAGGAACAAAAGTGCAATAAGCCCTTCGAGGCCCCAGTAGAGACTACAATTGAGGGCTAATGGGCCATGGAGGAGGGTCTTTCTAACAGAGGCCATCTCAGCATCCATTAGATAGCCCCTGCTGGAAACAGTCGCCTCCAGGCACCAGTAGAGACTACAATTGAGGGCTAATGGGCCATGGAGGGGATTTCTAGCAGAGGCTATCTCAGTGTCCTTTAGAGAGTGTGTTAGAAAGAATCTCTTCCAGGCCCCATTAGAGACTACAATGGAGTCTAATGGGGCCTGGAGGGTGGTTCCTATTCACAATATAACAACACAACATAGCTCGCTGATACCTAGGCCAAGTTGGCTCCTCTTACCTTAATTACTGTTGCTGGCTGGCAGTCTGTGGGCTTACTGGCTGCGGCTGGCAGGCTGTGGGCTTGCTGGCTACTGCCGGCAAGCTTTGGGCTTGCTGACTGCGGCTGGCAGGCTGCGGCTTGCTGGCTGCGGCTGGCAGGCTGCGGCTTTCTGCCTGCGGCTGGCAGGCTGTGGCTTGGTGGCTGCGACTAGCAGGCTTTGGGCTTGCTGGCTGTAAGCCTGTGGCTTGCTGTAGGCCTGTGGGCTGGCTACTGGCCTGTGGGCTGGCTAACTGGCTGGCTACTGGCCAGTCTGTGGGTTGGCTGGCCGGCCTGTGGGCTGGCTGGCTACTGGGGCACTTGTAGATTAGTTAAAGAAATAATCCATGCACAATAACCACTACTGCTCCAGAGTAAGTAGTCAAACCATTTAAGAACAGTTTGACAACTTACCTGGGGTCTGCTGGGATATGGGGCTGTAGTAGGGAATAGGAGCAGTGGTGCAATGTGTGTGAAAGGTTCAGTGTATGTGTGGGGGTGTAGTGTGTGAATGTGTAGGGTGTGTGGGGCAATGTGTGTATGAGGGGGCTGTGTATGTGTGTGGCAATGTTAGCATGGGGGGCTGTGTATGGGGGTCTGTGTGTATATGGGTGGGCAGTGTATGTGTGTGTGTGAGGCAATGTGTGTAAATGTGTATGGTGTATGTGGGGGCAGTGTGTGTGTATGGGGGGCAGTGTGTGAATGTGTATGGTGTGTGTGTGGGGGCAGTGTGTTTATGGGCTAGAGTTCACTCTCACCACTGCGACCACCAGGAATCCCTGGGGGTCACAGTGTTGAGAGTGAACTCTAGCCCGTAGCTCCAGGGCTAGAGTTGACTCTCGCAAGAGCAGTAACGTTGCCATGGTAACCGCGGCAACGCTCTGTGCTCGCGCAAGAAGGACCCAGAGGAGCTGCAGGGTGAACTCCCAGGTCCTCTCTTCCTCCCTCCCCTGCCCGCATGGTGCCTGCGGAGAGGGGAGGGGGGGCAATTGCCCTGTTGCCTCCCTGAATCCACCAGTGATATATACAGCCCTTCTGTGTGCCTTTTTGTCTCCCCCCTCCTTCCCAGTCTCTCTTACCCCTCTGCCTCTTTCTCCCTCTCTTCCACTGTTTTTCTCCCCCCTTTTCCTGTCTCTCTCTCCCCCACATCTCTCTTCCTCTCTGTCTCCCCCTCCCCATCTCTTTCTCCCACTGTGTCTCATTCTTCCCTCTCTTTCTCCCCGTGTCTCATTCTTCCCTCTCTGTCTCTTTCTCCCCCTCCCTCTATTCCCCCTCTTTCTCCCCGTGTCTCATTCTTCCCTCTCTGTCTCCCCCCTCCCCATCTCTCTATTCCCCCTGTGTCTCATTCTTCCCTCTCTGTCTCTTTCTCCCCCTCCCCATCTCTCTATTCCCCCTCTTTCTCATTTCTTCCCTCTCTTTCTTCCCATCTCTCTATTGCCCCTCTTTCCCTCCCTCCCCTCCCCCATCTCTCGTTCCCCTCCCCATCTCAGTTCCCCCCCTCCCCATCTCTCTATTCCCCCTCTTCCCCCCTCCCATCTCTCTATTCCCCTCTGTCTCATTCTTCCTCTCTTTCTCCCCATCTCTCTATTTTGCCTCTTTCTCCCCCCCTCCCATCTCTCCGTTTCCCCTCCCCATCTCTCTGTTCCCCTCTTTCCCCCCCTCCCCTCTCTCTGTTCCCCCCTCTTTCTCCCCCCTCCCCATCTCTCCTATTACCCCCTCTTTCTCAGAGTCTGGGGGGGCCCATTTCTGCGTTCCATGCTGGGCAGCGGACGGATGGCGGCTTAAGCCCGGTCGGCGGCATTCCTCTCACTAGCGCTGAAGGGAGGAGGAGCATGTCTCTCACTGTCGCTCCTTTGCGGTTCCCACATCCTGTGCTGGGAATTGTGGGAACCGCAGGGAGCATGACAGAGAGACATGCTCCTCCTCCTTCAGCGTTAGTGAGAGGAATGCCGCCGGACCGGCGAGGCTGCCACCTGGTCCGGCGGCTCCAGCATGAAACGCGGCCGGCCCCCTCACAGTGTGCCACCGGACCGGCCACCCGGTGGCACCTTCCACTGAAGTCCCCAGATGCCGGGCCCCCTGAAGGCGGCCCTGGCGGTGGGTCCCCCTCCCGGCCGGGCCCTCGGACCATGTCCAAAGTGCCCGACCGGTCAGTCCGCCCCTGTACGTACATACATACATACATGGATACAGAGACATCCATACATCCATACAGAGACATACATACATACATACATGGATACAGAAACATACATACATACATGGATACAGAGACATACATACATACAGAGACATACATACATACAGAGTCCCTTTTGCTTCTTGCACACACACTTAAAGGTTTTATCCTCTTCAAAATGCCGGGTGTATTCCAGCCATTGCCAACAATTATAATACCATTAATGAAGGCTTGCACTCACAGTCTTTTCTCCATAAAAGAATCCTTTATTTCATTCCTTTTTTAAATACAGAGACATACATACATACATGGATACAGAGACATACATACATACAGAGACATACATACATACATACAGAGACATACATACATACATGGATACAGAGACATACATACATACAGAAACATACATACATACATGGATACAGAGACATGCATACATACAGAGACATATATACATACATAGAGACATACATACATACATGGATACAGAAACATACATACGTACATACATGGATACAGAGACATACATACATACAGAGACATACATACATACATGGATACAGAGACATACATACATACAGAAACATACATACATACATGGATACAGAGACATGCATACATACAGAGACATATATACATACATAGAGACATACATACATACATGGATACAGAAACATACATACGTACATACATGGATACAGAGACATACATACATACAGAGACATACATACATACATGGATACAGAGACATACATACATACAGAAACATACATACATACATGGATACAGAGACATACATACATACAGAGACATACATACATACATGGATACAGAGACATGCATACATACAGAGACATATATACATACATAGATACAGAGACAAATTTGGTGTAATGAAAAGATAGAATGAGATTGCTTTTCATAATGTAGTATGTGAGTGTTTAGTTGAAAACAATTACACCTAGTAATCTCAGCACAAATCCTGAAGGAAGCTTCCTGAAAACACGGGTTATAGATGTGTGCAAACCTTTCTGGGACTGTATATACATAGTTTTTCCTTTGTGCTTTCCATGTCATATGTATTCACTTGCACACATAATATGTACACATAATATGAACCAAATATATTTTACACAGCACGTTGATAACTGGTAGCAGATACACCCACCGGCCGTGGTCTCTGGCTGTGCAGCACGTTCTCCCACCCGGTAACCAGGCCGCAGCGCATCCCCGGCCTTTCCTGCACAGAGCAGCCGCAGTAAGAGCGCCCTGCCCGGAAGCTGTCCGTGTCCCCAGCGTGCAACACGGTGCGAGCGGAGTACACAGCCAGACCCGGCCCCAGCAGTGCGGACACCTACCATGGTACAGATAGAAGACTGTCTGGAGACTGTCGTTAGGATTTCCATCCGCCCGGCGCCATCTTCCCCGATCTCACAGCCCTCACTCGAGTACAAGCCGAGGGGGGGGGCTTTTTCAGCACAAAAAGTCGGCTTATATGGTAACTTAGTATTTGTCTATATTAAATATCACCTGCCATTTGCATGATAATTATCCTAATTCATCTAAACCTCTCTGCAGCAAAGTAACATCCTGCTCACAGTTTATTACCATACCTAGTTTTTTGTCATCTGCAAAAACTGATGCATTACTTTCTATTCTCTGTTGGTACTCGCACCTCAGACACTCACGTTTAAAAATTCTCTAGGGTTGCGCCAATCCTATAGAACTCCCTTTACAGCTCCGTTAGACTCTCACCTCAGTTATTTCAAAAGATCATTAAAAACTCACTTCTTTAGGAAAGCATACCAATTAAACTGTTATTATCTTTCCTTCCCCCACCTTGATATCCCACCTTGCTTCCTCTCCTGCAACTGTGTCATCCAAACAACGTACAATTCACTGTAAAAAAAATATTTTTAATGTATTAATTTTAATTTGTTAATACTAATGATGTTGATCACAATAAATTCCTGAATGCTATCCTTTAAAAACCTTTTAAATATTAGTCTACTCCAGAGAGGAGAGGGGGTTTGCCCAAATTGTCTTTAAGATCATAAAACTGTGCAAGAAGGGTCTCTTTCCTTTTTAGCCATGTGAGTGAAGGCCGTTTAACCAGCCAAGGCATGGAAGACAGAGTGGGCAGCAAATCCATGCATACACAAGTGTAACTAGTGGAAATCCTAATGTATTGCGTTATACTGTGTTCACAGCCTATGGATTAATACAATGTTTATATTTGTGACAAAACTGGAATAGTAGCCTGATTTAACAACCAATATCAATATATAACTTGTCAATGTGTTTTCTTTGTCCACATGCCCAAAAGAATTAAAGAGTTAGTCCATTGTCCATGTCCACTTCTGCTTATTGAAGTGGTCATGGAGAAAGGAATCTTTGATTAGATCTCCCAGGGAGAAAAAAGGACATGGAAAGCTACGGGCATGGAAAACAATGCCAATAGTTTCACCCAACATTACAAGGGTGTAAATTCTTATTTTATTACTTTTTAAATATTTGTAGGGGGGATGGGGGTAGGGGGCTAAAAAATGATGAATGCCAAATTAGCCATTATTTGTTTTAAATATAAAACGTAGTTAATAAGGGTTAGAGTAAAAAGCACTTAATGTCCTACAAAAGAATATTGAAAGATTGAAAACAGAGAATTTGCTATGTGTACACTAAGCTCCCTAAGTACTCATGGGGATACCATCTTGCCCTTTGGCTTTGCATCCATTAACATTATTTAATAGCTGAAGCATTTTCTCTATCCATCCAATCATGTTTTGATCTACGTTTCAGCTAGCAGTGATATGTGATTTGAATATCTGTAGCCAGATTTTTCTGCAACTCAGTAGCTTTAACACAAAAGAAATTCAAGTATCATCACACCTCATAGTGTTGCATGCATTAGATTTCCTATCTCAGTAGTGACATCAAGTGGCAAAATATTTAGTTGCAACTGCTAGATAAATAAACCTTAAAAAAAAATAATGAAAATAACTTCCTTAACCCCTTCCTTAACAACATTGTGATGTGAACAATCATACATTCAATTCCATCCTTCCCAAAGTGAAGAAGGAACTAAAAGGGACAATATCTTTTAGTATAACAAAAAAATACATTATAATAACATCTTTATGTACTTAAAAACGTTTTTGAGATGATTTTCTGTGCAATTTTCAAACATTAGACTGCACTCCCTATTCATTTCTAGAGATAAGTATAACACAATCCTAAAAAGCACAATACAGCATTATATCCTTACTTCTTATAGAATCCTCAAATGGAAGGCCTATTCCAGAACAGGTTCAAATAGGTGCGGTTACAGCTGGGCCTGTGTGGATAGATAACATTGGCAACATCCACTCATAGTCTTGTTCAATTCTAGTGGCATCTAATGGCCAGGTGGTTCCTGGAGATTCAGTTGACTGAAACAAGATTAAAACTAAAACAATTCAGATGACTAAAAAATACGACTAAAATGGCTTTTTAGTCAACAGACCATGACTAAAACTAAATTGAAATTTGGACTGTTCTGAGCTGATGTTCCCAATTTGACTATTTTGGCCTAAGATTTCAACTTCACTTTGAATTATGTTGGTCTTAATTTAATTCCTTTGGATAAGCTTTCCAAATGATCACAATCACTCAAAACAACTTTCCAAATGATTTATCTATAAAGTTCCCATAGACTTTAGTGGTGACTTCTAGGTTTCAAACAAGCTTTATTTGTGTCATCAAATCAGTTACATCAGTGCGGTTAGGAAATAACGTGAGAGACATGCAGGTCTTGCAGAAACATAGATAACAATTTTATCAAGTATAGGAAAATAGAGCGTCATTGCTATTAAATCATATATAATGCTTTCGGTGGAGCATGCAGAAATCAACACCTTATGGCCTTACTGGATAGGGTGCATTTGTCAACTCTGATTGAGCCAATCAGTAATATTGTGGTATGTGTCAAAAAGTTACCACTACCATAGTGGGTTCGTGGATCCTGGTAATATCGTCTGGGTGTACAGGTAATAGAAACATAGAATGTGACGGTAGATAAGAACCATTCGGCTCATCTAGTCTGCCCAATTTTCTAAATACTTTCATTAGTCCCTGGCCTTATCTTATAGCTAGGATAGCCTTAATGTAATATTATCTACAGTGCATCTAGCCTTAGAGCTTTACGCCTCTGAGGATCGTGTCCTCAGTTTTAAGGGAAGTTAAGACTGGGCCTCAACTGAGTCTCATTTATAATAGGCGTGCATACCATGTGCAAACCTTGCGGTATCATTCGGGTGGTGTTGCCAGTTAGGTCTGTCTATAGGTATAGATTTGCGGAGTATCCATTAGTCACCGCAGGCCTGAACATGATGTACCCGCCCACTCAGCAATGGATGGGGCCAGTATTTAAGGTCAGTGAGGTCGAAGTCTATAGAGTGAATGAATTAGTGCTGACTTCTGTAGATAAATTATTTGAAAAGTTATCCTAACAGTTTTTAATAATTTGGAAAGCTTATGCCAAAGAATTAAACTACGACTGTTGTGAGCAATGTAGCGGCAGCTGTGGGCAATATGGTATTTGTAAAATAAGTTGTGGTTAATGCAGCATCCAAATGTGAAAATGTTGTTTTTCTGGCCATCACTATTGCCAATATGATAATATATGGAAGCAATATAGTCACCGTGACAACATATTGGGCAAACAAGTTCTGGCTAATTGCTTAGTGGAATTACAAAACACATACATAATGGCATGTGGGGAGGGAAAATGTGTTGGTTAAAATATTATTTGTTACTGACCTGTAACTTCTTTAACTAATTTTAGTTTTTTTTTCTTCTCCAAATAAACAAGAATAATTAGATTTTGATCTGTACAGCAGTACCAATAATTAGAAATGCATGTTCTGGGTGTGCCCCAAATTCCCTTTTTTTCTGTGTAGACTTGGAATCCAGGCCAGATTCTTATTGGGTTGAGCACCGCACCCAACCACAGGGAAGCATAAATTGAGGAGTTTCTGGAAGCAGTTTAAACTGCAAGTAAGTATTGCAAGGTAGCATGTAAATCTCCCATATTAAAATGAGTGTAGGACCCACTGATATATGGCTACTGTGACGTAGTGGTGGGCTTAACACAATATGGCCATATTGTGTAACTGAATCCCCATATTTGTTTACTATGATATGTGATTCTAAGTAGTCTTGTAAAATGAAAAACTGTATTTTTGTTTTTGTGTGTGCACTGTTACTTTAACTGTATTTTGTATAGGTTTTGGTCTTTACAGGAACACGACTACTTAGAAATGCATGTTCCGTGTGCGCCCTCAATTCCCGTTATTTCTGTGAAGAATAATTAAGTATTTTAGGGATTATGTGCTATGTTTGTTAAGACATGAAAAATAAATTCAACATTATTTTCCAGAACAGAAAAACCTCTGTATGCCCAAAATTATTTTTTGCAAATCACTTGGTAATGACGGAGTTAATTCTATATATCAGCAGCAGAATGTATTGCATCTATAACAATAGAAGTCAGGCCGGTGTCTGAACAAATGTTGGAGATGAGGATATTACTAGTCACTTTGAGTACAACTTGAAGAGTTCTAAAGATGGATTTTAATTGCAAGGAAGCTGGCGTTTTAAGCAGTATATTGACAAGATACACTAACTTGGGTACTTTTCATACAAGAGCCGGGGGACCAGGGATAGAGTTCTGCCTAATTATATTTTTATGATCACTCTCTCAGACCCAGACAGACTGACTTTAAGGCTTTATATGATATTGGTAGGCTTCCGTTCACACAATTTGGCTCAAACACATAACTTACTGTTCAGCAGAGACCAATGCCAACTACAAAAGATGTGCTGAATTTGGTGGGATTTATTTACTGGCCCTGATTTTCCCCAAATGTTGTGGGTGGAAATATCCTGGCTCACCAGTTGCTATGTGTTATTATGTTCTGCTGGCCCAAATATTTACTGGGCAAATATGACTTTTGCTCACAATTAAGAAACAATCTTGCATAGCAAAATGCTTTATGGCTGCAATATATGGGGCTGATGTCCAAAGACCATGGATTTTCCACATTTTTAACAAAGGACCTAAATGTTTTCCAACTCTGGAGTGAAGTCCCTTGTGCTGTGTGTCACTTTAGCTGATGGGTCTAGGTCTCTTACAAACCAGTGACATTTGCTTCTATCAGAACTAATTTATCCCTTGAGTGGGCACCAGATGATGCAGTGGAGTTGTTGGTGACTAATGAACCTGAGGGGCTTTGAGGAAACCCTGTGGAACTGTTCTCATTTCTTTTGATGCACAATTAATGTTGGAATCTACCTTATTGTAGTCAGACATTATTTGCTCAGCATAGCTGAGTATTACTATACCACTAGCATATGGACACGTTAATAGGTTACACAGGCCCCACATTGCTGGGCAAAAAACATTTCTTATGTTTACACTGAAGCTGGGACCAACTGATTGAATTGTATACATTACTTTCACAGGTTTATTGTATCTACCCCATACACTGATCAGCCACAACATTAAAACCACAAACAGGTGATATGAATAACATTGATTATATTGTTTTAGTAACACCTTTCAAAGGGTGGAATATGTTGGGCAGCAAGTGAACAGTCAATCCTTGAATTTATGGGTTGGAAGCAGGAAAAGTGGGCAAGTGAAAACATCTGAGTGACTATAACAAGGGCCAGATAGTGATGGCTAGACGACTGTGTCAGAGCATCTCCAAATTATACAGGAATGGTTTGAGGAACATGACAAAGAGTTCAAGGTGTTGCCAAGCAATATGATCCAACTTACAATATCTTGGTGCCACATACCACAAGATACATTCAGAGGTCTTGTGGAGTCCGTGCCTCAACACATCAGACCTCTTTTGGCAGTATGAGGGGGATGTATAGGCAGGTGGTTTTACAGTGTATGCTACAATACACTCTGAAGCCTGGACCTATTGCATGCATGATAAGTGTGATGCACCAAGTAAGTCAAATGGAATAAGTTTAAAAAAGCTTGTTTTTTTTTGTTTTTTTTACCGACAGTTATTGGTGTGCTTTTAATATTTGTATGATCATTTCTCCATGTACCCTAAATACATTATATGTATTATCAAGGCCCCTAGACCTTTTCTACAGGGTATGATAATAGACCCTTACAGGTCTACCACTCATATACTACTACTTCACACAGGTTTTTCAATCTTATTCTGCTTGCACTCTTCCCATTATTTGCTGGTATGAGAAGATTCTCCTAGATTATATGTATCCCATCTTCAGCTAATATAAATAACTTACTCGCCAATTAGGCTGTATGAGCCTACATATCCTAATTTCTAATTATAAATTTTAGGCTCAGACTACGCCTATAAATCGACTTCTTTGAAGAGCTAAGAAAGCGTTTTTTTGGCTATGGCTAGCTATGTTTCTTTATGGTTTTACCTCCTTTAGCATTTTTCACTTTCCATTTTCATCTGCCATTTCTCTCTATTCTTTTTTTAATCTATATTTTACTAAATCTATTTTTATCAACTTATTGTTGTAAAGTAATGCACTCAGCTCTAGTGTATTGATTATAAATACATTGCTCAACCACAGCATTTAACATTAAGGTAATATACATGATGTGATTCAACCTGATGAAGATGGCTATCTATGCAATTGCTCTATTACTGTTTGTGTTATTCATTACGATTTGTGCTCTTGTGTGTTCTTTAAATAAAATCTTATTAACAAACAAAAACAAATCTTTCTTACAGTAAGCCCATCATCTTCCTTGGAGATTATTTGTAAAGATGTTATTGAAAACTACCACTAGATGGCAGATTAGATCTTTATACAAAATACAACCTGGCACTAAAATATACGAGACAAATAGTAAACTTAATCAAATGGTAATTGTACATTTTCTGTTACGGGTTGTACATTGTGCTCTTCCTGTCAGCTGATTTGTTTGAGAAATAGAAGCATATTGATCAACACTCAAAAGCTTCTTTCTTCCAGCGGAAATAATCTATAAAACAGTTAAAATTAATTTCATCCTGAAACACAAGAATCGTTCAATCTATATTTGGAACACATTTTTTATAATGAAATAAAAACATTTAAAGTCATAATGATTGTAATTCGTAGAAGCCGTGATTAAAGGGACACACTGAGCACCGAGAAAACGTTAGACATGTGCAATTCGTTTCGATCTGAATTAAAATTCAGCCGAATTTCAGGTAATTCGGACATTCGGGTGCTTCCGAATGTCCAAATAGCTGAATTGCCGAAGTGCCGAATTGCCGAAGTCCCGAAATTACTGAATTTCCGAAGTGTAGTAGTGCCGAAGTGCCGAATTGCTGAAGTGCCGAAGTTCCGAGGTGTCAAAGTGCCGAAGTTCTGAAGCACAGTATTGCCTAAGTACTAATATACTTACCCAATGAAAGAAGAAGAATGTTATACTGTATACAATTTCAAATAAAAAGTATACAAACATAGACAGGATTCAGCTGTAAGCATTTGCAACACTTACAACAATCAAGTAACATACATTCATATAAAATGTAAGTTACTTAGCCAGTCATGTAATGACAGGAATGAATAAGTAGATAACTCCCTAATTCCCACGGTATTAGGGAGCTATCTACTAAAAGGCTGAAAGACCTAAATTCGTCTTTCAGCCAAATTTACTAATTTACTAACTTAGTATTAGTAAATTATGCCCCAACTCGCTATACCGCGAGTAGGGGCATGTCTATTAAACAGTGAGCAGCCTGTGGCTCACTGTAAAAAAAAAAGGTCCCCTATTGCCCCCCCCCTGTTCCCACCCCTGAGCGGCGGGTGGGGGCCCTAATGTAAAAAAAAAAGGTCCCCTATTGCCCCCCCGGCCCCACCCCTGAGCCCTAAAAAAAAAATAAGGAGGGGGACCTAAAGTTCTTCCCCCTGGCCCCCACCCCTGAGCAGTGGGTGGGTGCCCTAAACTAGAATAAGGGGGGGGGCTATTGTGTAATTTGACTCATAACACTCTGATTAGTGGATTAAGTAACCAATCCGAGTGTTATGAGTCAAATTACACAGAGTGTGAAAATTCCAAAGAACTTTCCCACCCTGTGTAAAACGACACAGAGCACTCTGATTGGTGGATTCAGCCCCCAAAAAGGCCAAATAAAAATCCATAATAACCGACGCAATTAATAAAAAAATTTTTTTTTAAAAGAGCCCCCCAAAAAAAAATCTATCTTCTCCCGGCGAGGGCTCCGCACAGACAGAGCTCTGCAGGGCGGGGGAAGGCTTATAATTTTCCCATGCTGTGTAATTTGACTCATAACACTCTGATTGGTTACTTAATCCACCAATCAGAGTGTTATGAGTCAAATTACACAATAGGTCCCCCCCCAAATTTGTATTTAGGGCCCCCACCCGCCGCTCAGGGGTGGGGGCCATGGGAGAGGACATTAGGTCCCCCCCTTAATCTTGTTTAGGGTCCCCCATTAATCTTGTTTAGGGCCCATCGCTCAGGGGTGGGGGCACGGGTGAGGACATTAGGTCCCCCCCAATTTGTTTTTAGGGCCCCCACCCACCGCTCAGGGGTGGGGGCCAGGGGGGAGGACATTAGCTGCCCCCAATTTTTTTTTAGGGCTCCCATCCGCCGCTCAGGGGTGGGGGTCGGTGTGGAGGACAATAGGTCCTCCCCCCTTTTTTTACTTTAGGGCCCCCACCCGACGCTCAGGGAGTCGAAGGAGTTATCTACCAAGCGGCTGCAAGAAAAGTCCCGAAATGCCGGAGTTCCGAAGTTGCCAAAGTTCCGAAGTGTCTAAGATCCGAAGTTCCGAAGTGCCGAAAGTGTTCAAGTGCTGAAGTTACGAAGTGTCGAAGTGCCGAATTCCCGAATCGCCGAAGTCCCGAATTTCAGAATGCCGAACCAAGCCGAATATTTTCCCCATGCACATGCCTAGAAAACGTTACCTTAATGAAGTGATTTTGGGGTATATATCATGCTTCTGCAGTCTCACTGCTCAATTCTCTGCCATAATTGAGTTAAATCAGTTTGTTTATGTAACCCTTGTCACACCCGCCCTTCATGTGACTTACACAGTTTTAGGATACAAGAGGATCATTAGAAAGATAGTAGTTGGCAAGTGACCAAAGGCACAGTAGGAAAAGATAGAAAGGCGTATTATCGGACCTTAGGGTAGAAAAGCTTAACACATAGGATAGAAATAAGAAGTATCAGAATTCTAGTCTAACATAATTCAGACAAGGAGGAGCAATACTAGGAAAATCTAATAAAATTGGCAAGACTAGACTTAGGACGGATCTCTTACCCGGGAAACAGTCAAAGACAAACTCATGATCAGGAATGTAGCTGGGTCAAAACACAATAAACTGTTGTATACAAGCTATGAGGGAAAGGAATGTAGCCGGGTCAGGAACAGCAGTATGACATGCTTACAAGCTATAAGAAACCATAAAATTTCATTGGTCCAAAGATCACATGCGTTTATAAAAACCCTTGAGTCCGTTTTGAGTCATTGGTGCATGTGCATTGTGTTAGACAAGACACCGACAGCAATAAAGGACTAAAGGTGCAAAGGTCAAGTCTGGTATCACTTTAGATTAGCTGCAGCTAGAATGACGCGACTTAGTAAAAATTATACAGTGCCGTTAATGCCGTGGTCATTGTATAACTGATACAGCCATGTCAGCGTCACAACCAGGGGAGGTGTGATTAGGGCTGCATTAGCAGAAACAAAAGAGATTTAACTCCTAAATGGCAGACAATTGAGCAGTGAAATTGTGGGGGCATGGTCTGTACATCAAAACTGCTCCATTAAGTTGTTTTGGTGCTTAGAGTGCACCCATAAATTGTTTTACACAGAAATGCATACATGATAATGAGCCAACTACCTTTTGAATGTGTCATGATAAATTAAATCAAAATTGTAATCACCTATTAACATCACCAAAGACAGGGCCAGTGCAAGGAATTTTGACTACACAAGCGAAGATTCATTTTGCCGTCTTCTCCCCTTTCAAAATGCGTCTTTACCTTTGTGTCACCATTTTGAATTTCTAACCCCTTTTTGTGTGTTTCCGTCTTATCCAGTCCCCTTGTCTTTCTCTTTCGTCCCCAAAGTCTCTTTGTGATCTTTTATATCCACCCCTTGCATGCCTGTATTAGAGGGCTTTTTCCCGTTGCTGGAAGCCACATATTCAAGCCCTCAAATTAGAGAATTAAATAGAAGAGAGGGACAGAACAAAGGGGACATAAGTTTAAATTGTTATAGTGCCTACAGTGTTCCTTTATATATATCAAAATGATTGGGACTTACCTGTTTCAGCCTCCTGGAAGTTAAACCAGACACGTTGATGCAAGTCAAGAGATTGGTTTTAAGTAACTCCATGAAAAAGTGTAAATAGTGGACACAAAACATGTAAGCAGGGCCGCCATCAGAAAGGTACAGGAGGTACACATGTAGGGCCTCCTTATGACCAAGAAAAATGGCCATGGCATGCTTTAACAAGCCTTGACTATCTGCTTCTCTTCACCAGGCAGAAGCAGCAGGAACCTCCAAAATCCACTGGACCACCAGGAAATGCAGTGTTCCCCCTTCATGGCCAGAGGTAAGAGTAGGGAGGGGGCACATATAGTAAATAAAGAAAAAATAAATGAATAAACTGCTACAGATCACTGGACTAAGGCCCTGAGCTTTGTGAGGGGTACTAAAATTTCTGCTGGTAGCCCTGCACATAAGGTGATGGGAGCACATAATGGATCTGTACTTATAGGTTGATGATATATCCATGGACCATTTAGTCTAGGGATAATAAACTAAGTTTCTGAATAAAGTTGGAAATGGGCATCAGACGTCTTACTTCTTTTTGTCACCCTGTCTCTTGTTAACTATAGGAACAAAGCAGAGATATGTGTCTCTTCTTAGATAGATCTCCTTGTTCAAGTATAATTATAATCCCTTTCCCATTGAGAAAACCACACAAAGTTTTAACTTTACTGTGTAGCATGACATCGAAAAAAATTGAATTTGGGACTTTGTCCAATCATTATGTAAGAAAATGGACAAACACCCAATTAGCATGGAATATGAACCCAGCGAGACATATCAGCCAGGGACAACTTACTCCCCGGGATTAGTTGAGGAAACACATACAGCATAATTCTTTATTACAGGTGCTGGGTTGGGTTAAGAGGAGAAGTATTGAAGTATTTGATGATGATGTGCTGCATGTAAACTGACCACTATAAAATAAACTTACAGATAAGTATTAAAGCGGCATTGTCATGCTGAACTTACCTTTTACTAATCGCTTCCTCTTCTCTCCCTCTCTAAAGATCTGTTCTGCATTTCTTCCTGTCTACTCTAGTTTTCTTTAAAACATAAGACAAAGTATTATGTATTTTTCCTAAGCCTTACCTGCTCTGACCTACTTCCTATGAAATTTTCCCACAATACTCACTCTTTCCTCTGTGATCTTGTGATGCCTCCTTTCACTTTTCCCAAACGTCCTGTCATTTACACAGAAGGCCGGCAAAACTACTGAATTTCATCCTAAAAGAATAAGTAATAACAGCTTGTTCAGGCAGGACAAACAATTCAGGACTTTTGTTCGGATCAGAATTTCATTAGAATGAATGAAATGCCGATCTATTCGTGCCATAAGTAGATAGCTCCCTAATTCCCACCTAAATTGGTCTTTCAGCCATATTTACTAATACTAAGTAAAGATTACTTAGTATTAGTGAATAAGGGAGTTTTAAATCTCCCGAATTCCCCTACTTGCTAAACCGCGAGTAGGGGCATGTCTATTAAACAGTGAGCAGCTTGTGGCTGCTCACTGTTCTAAAAAAGAAGCTCCCCGCCCCGAATCAATGAATGGGGGACCTAGTACAGGTCCCCCCATGGTGGGGCATCTAGAAAAGTAATTAACAGGGGAGGACATAATGGTTCCCCCCACCCGCAGCCCCCACCCATGAGCAGTGGGTGAGTGCTGTAATAACAAAAGGGGAGGGGGGGCATACTGCCTCCCCCTGGCCCCCCACACATTAGTGGTGGTTGGGGGCCCTAAGTAACAAAAGGAGGGGGGGACCTATTGTCTCCCCCCTCCGGCCCCAACCCATGAGCGGCGGGTGGGGGCACTAAGTAAAAAGAGGAGGGGAGGGGACCCATTGTCCCCCCCCAGTCCCTACCCATTGGCAACGGGTGGGGGCTAGATGTAAAAAATCACTATGTACCCCTTCACCCTAAAAATAGTGAGGGGGGAACAAAAAACTAAGTACCTGTAAATGAAAAAAATATACCTACCATTAGATGTCTTCTTTTTTTTTTTTTTATTTAAACCTTCATTTTTGATCCCCAAAAAATGCCAATTAAAAATCCATAATTACCGTCAAATTTATGAATTCACAAATGAAAAAAAAAACACGCCCCCCCCCAAAAACCTGATGGTAAAAAAATAATCCATCTTCACCCAGCGAGGGCACCATGCAGACTGAGGTCCGCAGAGCGGGGAAAGGCTTATAAAGCCTTCCCATGCCCTGCAATTAGGCTCAGAGTGCTTTCTCTTAAGCCAACCAATAATAGGTAGGTAAATTTGAGCCTTGCAAGTTACCAATCAGGCAAGGCTCAAAATTTACTGCTCATTGTTTAGTAGACATGCTCCTACTCGTGGTATAGTGAGTAGGGGCATTCGGGAGATTTTAATCTCACTTCTGCTATTATGGGGGTCATATTGACCTCCACAGAGTGAGGGAGGACATGGGGGGAGTTAGGAAGTGGCGGGGTGCACTGCTCCCTGCTGCTTCTATTGTTACATATTACAAGAAGGGAGCTGCGAGCCGGTAGCTCCCTCCTTGTAATAAACTAAACAAACGAACAAAGAGGTATTCGTTCATTCGTTTGGAATGTCCATTCATTCATATTTCTGACGAATGAATGAATTGACGAAATTCCTGTCCGAATGCTCAAGTGTTTAACTGGGCATACGTGGGAATTTTATAGCGCTACGTAGTGTGAGTAGATGATGTGTTCCACAGGGACTTCACCTGCCCACACAAAGATGGCAGCACCCCTAGGTTTGGGCATAAAATAAGTTATCAAAAAAGGTAAATTGGGAGGCGTGGCTTGCCGGTGAATGGAGTAGGTCGCACACCACTGAGGCTCCGTGACTTCGACCCACATAGCCCCGTATAATTGCCAATCTACTGCTCCACATGGGGAAAACCCGACGCCAAGGCACTCCCCGGGACCCTCGGGCATCAGCCCTTTGAGGAGGAATGCGGCCCGATGGACGATTTCCTTTCCACCGCCGATGGCTTTCACGCCACGAGTCCCGCCGACAAGATGGCACCAGCCTCCCCGGGTGCGGAGAGTGGTGTGGAATCACTGCTCAGCTCTGCAAAAGGGGAAACCCTGTCACAGATTTCCACGGAACTGACAGCCATTTCAATTAACATGTTCACCAAACACAACAAAGCGCAATGGTCTCCGAGCTAAGAGTGGTGATCCGTGAGGAGATCATGGAGGTGCGCAGAGACCTCATGGCCCTAGAACAGCGGGTCTCTGAACTCGAGTCTGAAAACTTACAGGCCATCCAACACTCACAGGCCTCAGACGATGCCACCGCCAGGCAGGGTATGGTGATCCTAGACCTACACAGGCAAGTGGAAGACCTGGAAAACTGGGGGAGGCGCAACAATATCCGCATCAGGGGCCTACTAGAAGCCGAAAAACGAAGACCTCTTTGAGGTTCTGACACCGCTGTTCACACACATCCTTGGTGAAGAAGGCCCGGACGTATACCACATCGAACGAGCACACAGAGCCCTACGCCCCCCGCAGTGAGATGGCCTACCAAGAGATGTGTTATGTTGCCTCTTATCCTTCCAGCTCAAAGAAGCTATCATGCGAGCTGCGCGGCTGCAGACCATCTCCTTCCATGAGGCCACGGTGTCCCTTAACCAGGACCTGTCATCCCCCACATTAGACGCCCGCAGGGCCCTGCGGACACTCACACGCCTCCTTCAGGAGAAACGCATACCGTATAAATGGGGCTTTACATTCTGCCTCCAAGCTAAGAAGGACAATGCATGGCGTACCATGAGATGGCCTATTGATGTCCTTGGGTTCCTGAGAGCGCTGGGCATGCTGGCAGTCACGGTTCCCAACTGGATCCTCGATCACCCACCTCCGTGACCTGACCTTCCAGAAGTCACCAAGGCCTTACGCAACCCAACCTGCAGAGAAGTGGCGCCTATGCGCATAGGTGGCCCCAATGGCCCAGAGAAAAAATCTGTGTGGGGCCCGACTGCCCGCAGCCCTCCTCGTCCCGTGTCCCCTTCCGAAGAAGCAGCATGACCTCCAAAGCTAAGTATACAATTTTACCAGGACTTACATCATTTGAGATGACTTGGGGTGGGACCTCGCACTTGGGCAGGAGACCCTGGGCAACGGGTGGTCTCATCTGGGCCCACGGGCGGATCTCCCTTACCATGCCTTCACGCATACACTACGCATATAGAGTTCAGAAGTCTCTCTACTTGGTCTTTCCCATGGTCCCACCCGGTCTACAGAAGCACACTTTTTAACAATCTCCACGTGCCATGCAGACTCTGTTGGGAACATGGGCTGGGGGGGCGTACCAGCTCTGGGGTGTTGGGAGGGCCACACGGAGGGGTTAACGCTCAATTGGCGAAGCAAGGGGGGAACGGTCCCAACCAGACACCGACGATTTGGGAGGGGTTTGGGTGTTTATGCATTTTTGCTTGATGAATATGTTTTATTTAACACGCCAGAAATGTTTTAAATGTCTGTGATGTTATTAACTTAGAAGCCACTCGACCCACTAATACGCCATGGCTATAGGCCGACCTGGCCCCCCAGGTAATAGTGTAATAGCTTCACCACTTGCTGCCATGCGCCCACACTGACACAGCCCCCAGTCTGGCTGACCCTGAAGGACGAACCCCCCTGACACAAGACTGTAACGTGTACTGCGGCACCTTGCTCCCCCCCCCGCTGGGAAGGCAGAAGACCGGAGACTTCTACACTTACCCGGAAGGCTGACCGACTAGCTCAAAAAGACCCCGACTGAGACCCTGACAGAAGATCCCGTTGCCCAGACTCGGGCCGCCACGTTTCTCCCCCCAAACGGGCCGTGACCGGGAGCTGCTCCTTGCCCTGACTCCATAAGTAGACTCACTTAGCCTTACATGGTGGGTCAAAGGGGAGCCGGAGCCTGACTACCCAGGCAGACTACACACACCAGGCTTCCTAGCCCAACCGCAATTGACCCTATTTGTATATATTGGGTCGCCACCAAACGACCTAGGGCCGATGTTGCCTATTCACCCTCAATTACCCATCAGTCCCTACCAACACCCCAACACTGCCAATCAGGGTTTCATCCGTCCCCCACCCTTCTTGACCTCCTTCCCCGCTCTCTTTAACGACTCTCGGCCCCTGACCCACCCTCAGGCTTCCGCCCTTGCTCCTCCGGTCCCACAATGTGAGGGGACTCAATACCCCAGAAAAAAGGAGACACCTGCTTAGATCTTGGTGGTCCCAGAAGACCTTAGCTGGGTTCCTACAGGAAACGCATATTAAAGGGGACAATGCCCCCATGATCAGGGACAAACTGTTCCCCCTGGAATTTTACGCTAACAACCCCGAAGCCAAACACACAGGAGTGGCGATTATATTTGCCCATACCGTCCCTTTCCTCTGTACCGTGACACAAGCTGACCCCTCGGGTAGGTTCCTATTCATTAAGGGCACAATAGCAGACCAAAAGTACACCTTTGCCACTATATATTGTCCCAACAAAGGGCAACATCTGTTTCTCTCAAAAACCCTATCACATCTGTAAGGGTTTCGGGATGGCACCCTGGTGCTGGCTGGGGACCTCAACCTACCACTGGATCCTCGAATGGACTCCTCTGAGGGCACCATCACTATCCCCTCGCACTGCATTCGGAAAGCCAAACGGGCATTGAACAGGGCGGGCCTAGCTGATTGCTGGAGGGTGGAGCATCCCGATGCTAAAGACTTTACCTGTTACTCAGCAGTACACAACCGATATAGTAGAATCGACTATATTTTCCTGGCCCAGGAACGCCTCTCCCTCTTGATCTCCTCCACAATAGGTATACAGCATGAATCAGACCATGCCCCAGTCCCTGTTTCTCTAAAATCGCCACTTTTTAAAATATTACCGCACAAATTACACAAACTTTGACCCAATATTTTGCTGATAACAACGGCCCGGAAGTCGCCCCCGTGACAGTGTGGGAAGCCCATAAGTGTGTAATTCGGGGACAAATCATCAATCTCTGCACCCGACGGAAAAAAGAATACACTGCCAACATCCTAGATCTGACGAGCACAATAGCAAACCTAGAGACACGACACAAAAGGGACTAGACGGAAAACACATACCTACATTTAACTGACACACGCAGACAACTCAAGGACTTACTTTCCCAAAAACTATTACATACCATCCGGAAATCTAATAGACATTTCTATGAATTCTCCAACAAATGTGGTAGACTACTGGCTTGCACCTTGCAACAAAGGCAGAGACAGAACCACATACATTCAATTAAAGGGAGAGACGGGACGGGGAAAAAAACTCCGGCAGATATCCTCCAGGCCTTCCGGTATTTCTACCTTGAGCTGTATAACATAGCCCCCAATACCCGGCCGACAGGAGCCCCCCAACACCTACTCGCATAAATGCCTACCTCATAAAACATGTCGGCCGTAAGCTTACTGCAGAACTGGCGGACGAACTAGAGCAACCTATCACCACGGAGGAACTCTCCTCTGCCCTCAAACAATCTAAACCTAATAAGGCCCCGGGCTCCGACGGCCTTCTGAGACACCCTGCTACCGCACATGCTGCATGGCTTCAATTCCCTCCTCGCGGAAGGCCGTTTCCCAACAGATACTCTCCGTGCAACGATAACGGTTAAACCGAAGGAGGGGAAGGATCTCACCAACTGCGGGAGCTGTAGGCCGATTTCACTACTAAACACGGATCTCAAACTTTCACCAAGACTCTGGCCCTAAGGCTTTCCCGCGTGCTCCCCACTTTAGTTCACCCAGATCTAGTAGGCTTTGTCCCTGGGAGAGAGACCCTGGACAACACCATACGGGCCCTCAACATAATCGACTCCACCCGGTCGGCGCAAAAAGACCTAGTGCTGGTATCCACAGACACGAAAAAGCCTTCGACTGGGTGGACTGGATGTACCTCAAGGCCACACTCCGACATATGCAATTTGGCCCCCACATCCGCTCCTAGGTGATGGCACTGTACACGACCCCGTCAGCCCGCATTCAGATTAATGGCGCACTCACTGCCATTTTCCATCCGAAATGGCACCAGACAGGGATGTCCCCTGTCCCCCCTCCTGTTTGCCCTCACCCTAGAACCATTCTAGGAGGCGGTCAGATGGGGTACAAATTACACAAATCGGAACACAGGGTTGCCGCATACACAGACAACATGCTCTTTTTTCTCGACAACCCCCTTGTATCCATGCCAAATCTCCTTCACACCTTCAGGGAATTCGGAGATATCTCGAATCTCAAGCTGAACATGAGCAAATCAGAAGTCCTTCCCATGTCGCTCCCACCTGACCGGGTTCTCCACCTGAAATCCCAATTTCACTTTACTTGGTGTGAGTCCAAGCTGAAATATTTGGGGGTCTGGCTGCCAAACGATTTAACACACCTATATCAATTGAACTTCCTCCCCATCCTCACGACTATACAGACCGACCTGCATCAGTGGTCGGGCCTGTATGTCTCCTGGTTTGGCTGTATCAACGCAGTAAAAATAAATATCCTACCACGCCTCTTATACTTGTTTCAGACGGTCCAGGTGACCATCCCGAGAGCCTTCTTTCAGTCTCTTTCCACAGCGGTACGGAGGTTCATGTGGAACGGGAAGGCACCCAGGATTAGCAAGGCGCTACTAGAACGCCTTAAAGTCCAAGGGGGCACCGGGCTCCCGTCCATTCCAGGGTACTACCACGCAGCCCACCTCCTTAGGCTGGTAGATTGGCATACTGTGGGTCCCCATGGAGCTTTCGAAGATGGGGGGCACTTTCCCCTCCCGCCTGTGGCTCGGCTACATGACATATGGCTCCTTGCGAACAGATAACCCAATGATAGATGACATCTTGTGAATCTAGTGCACATTGCGGTTATCCCAACAATTAACCACCTCACTCGGCTCCCTGACACCCATTACACACAACCCAGACGTCGGTGGCTGACCTGCGACCGTTCGTACACACTGACTGGATTAGCTTCAATCAATTCCTGCAAAGGGACCGACTTAAACCCTTAACAGACATACTCGGGGACACCACACCCTTAGGCATAGATAAGCTTCCTTACTTCCAAATACAGGCAAACTACGCTGCTTTCCAGAGCAAACGGTGCCTACATAGAGAACCCACGCAATTTGAGGCCATCTGCATCAAAACGGCATCATCTAGAGAGAGGGGTCTCTTCCCTATAAACGTTACTCCTCACAGGGGAAAACACGCCGATCCTGAAATTTATAGCCAAATGGGAAAGGGAGACTGGGATCACACTCACTGTGCAGGAATGGGAGAAGATATTCATCCTCACACATAAGTGCTCCATCAGCTCTAAATTCCAGGAGATGAGCTTTAAGCTCTTAACTCACTGGTATAGGACCCCGGACACCCTGCACCGTATAGACGCAGAATCTCCCGACGAATGCTAGAGGTGTGGCGCCGATGATGGGACCACTCTCGACATCTGGTGGAACTGCCCGGTTATAGCCCCATTCTGGGCCAGGATCCGAGAGAACATACAGCAGATTACAGAAGTTGATCTGCCGTTCCAGCTGCTCAACATGCTTCTACACCACACGGACATAGCCCTTTCAACATATAAAAAGTCCCTAGTGAAACATCTGCTAACGGCGGCCAAATACCTGATACCTGCACAGTGGAAGAAGAGGGGTGCGCCCACCTTCCAGCAATGGATAGACAGAGTGGGTGAGATCTACAATATGGAAACTTTATCGGCAATGCACCCACACGTGGACGCCTTGGCTGTGGTACCTCTAGGTGGGCGGCGTGTGGAGTTGAGACCCTTCTCCCTATATCTCCACCCCCACCCCCTTCCCCTTGCCCCTATTCACCCCCCTACCCCTTGTCAGATCTCCATTACCAGCCCAACTCATACAACTGCAGTTATGTGGCTGGGGAGCCACACGGTGGACCACGGGAAGGGGGTTCTTAATACACTACCAAGCACCAGACAGGGCTTAGGACAATAAGTGAATGTACCTAGTCGCTGGAGCCTCAATTGACAGCTGAGGGATAGAGACCCAGGCATTCACATTAAGAGTTGTTGACTTAAAACCTGATCCTAAGACCGCTACCTTTAGAACGGGCCCTGAATCATCTCCCTGACCCATGCTCCCGCACCCTACACGGACGGAACCCTACTAAAGCAGCCTTCCACCTGGGCAGCGAAATGCACGAAATAGGCTTGCAACTTGTTAAACCACAATGAGAGTTGAATCTAAATGATCCTGGGTATCCCAGGCAATGGGTCCATCCTGGGACTCGGAGTCATTTGTCTGCTTTTTTTAGGTTGTTCTCCTCCACCCTTCCCCTTAGGACGCACACAGCTGTCGAATTCCCACCCTTACTAGAGGTGCACCCTGATGAGACAGTCTACCCCCTGAAATGTGAAATGCCTAGTGTTTCTCAACTATACTTTTAACCCAAGTGTAACCCACTATCCAATCACGCTATTATTGTTTGTAAGGCTAAACACATACTTAGCGTAAGAAGTCGGAAAATTAGGGGCCAACATCGGTACAGGCAAAGGGGACCCCTAAGCCCGACTTAATAACGATAGTTCATGCTTTTCTTACTACGCATGTCGCCAACCCATTAATGGAGGTGGGCCCCCCCCAGCACATTGCACACAACGACAAATTTGCCCCAAAGCAGATACTCTGTTTAGGTGATGGACTGCCAACGCAAGCTTGGAACTGAAAACTAAACACTACACTGAATACATTCTTGCTTGTTGATGGGTCAACTGCTGATCATTCACATTCGCTACCCAAATAATTCTGTGACACCTGTTCGAAATTTAAGGCAAGTTTGTGTCTAAATTTGTTTCATACATCCCACATTGTTATTTTCTGTAACTTCTAAATGCAACACTTGTTTGATCTCTCTTTGTACATGTCGATACCGCAACAAAAATGGAAAATAAAGATTGTCTAAAAAAAAAAAAAAAAAAGGTAAATTGGGGATCAAGGGGTATTTGAGGAGTGACTAGGACCACTATAAAATGTATTGGAGTGGGAAGAGGGGGTAAAAAAAAAAACCGATGCGGCCATGACAGTGTCACTTTAAGGAAGATGCACACAAAATGCATGCATGTGAAGTTTTTTACTTACAGTTTCTGATAAGCCATGTAAATGCATTTTATTATTCATAGTCTCGCATCTCTACTGGTGGAAGAAACAACAGTTAATGCGTGGCCACCTTTAGTGTCATTTTGTGGACATAATGCCTAGAAAGTATGTGATTAAATCATACAAGACCTTTAAAGTAAAAAGACAAATCGTTCCTCTAAATTTTACAGCATATAGTTATTTCCCTAAAGATACAGGGTGATACACAGGGCACAACGATTAGTAGTCCCTGCTGTGAGAACACTAACAATCTTTAAATTATTTATCTTATCCTGATAACGAGCTCATTAAATTATTTAGGTTTTCGTGGAAATGTGCTGTTCCACAATGGACAAACTACTGCACTAGAAAGGAACATACATATCTACAGTATTTTCTGGATTGTGCTTTGTTGTGATGTTTCCAGGGCTGGAATGTTCCATAGGTGGTAAGTGGTGTAGGAAACTGCTCCAAAATATGCCAAAACAAAAAACTTTAATACTGAAAGGAACCAATATTTCCATTAATTCTATGGAAAAGGAAATTACGGTAAGTAAAATTTTGTTTTCCATACAAAAAGTGGCAGCAAGAACAAGAGGGATATAGTCAGATACGACTTAGGGGTGGAAGTCTAACAACAACTTGAAGAACATTGTTCCACCAAAATATTCTCTGTTTCCTTTAAATGTACTGCTTGGATCCCCTATTTTAAATTTTTTTTTTTGATATTTTTGGTTGTGCAGATATGCATACATAAATGGACAGTGACATTGTATGTGAAACAAGACAAAATTTCAGGCTGGTTATCAGAACACAGAATGTCATGTTAAAAATAAAAAAAGGGCATTTAAAGCATTTAAATCGGACAAATCAGATGCATCCTATAAAAGATATAAGGAAGCCACTAATGCGTGCAAAAATGCGGTTAGATTCGCTAAACTTCAAAATGAAAAAAAATGATAGCCAAAGAGAGCAAAACCAACCCCAAATCATTATTTAAGTACATAAATTCTAAAAAATAAAAAAATGAAAGCGTAGGTACACTAAAAACTGGAATGGGAGTGTTAGTTAATGAAGACCAGGAAAAGGCAGGAATTTTAAATAACTATTTCTCCTCTGTATATATTAAGGAAGAACCCATGGCAATAGATGTGCAAACGATTGCTGCTAAAAACTTGCAGAATAATTGTAATTGGTTAACTCAAGACAAGGTGCTGCAGCAACTAAAGAAAGTTAGTAGAAACAAAGTTCCAGGGCCTGACGGTATTCATCCATGAGTACTTAAGGAACTAAGTGTAGAAATAAGTGAACCTCTGTTTTTAATCTTTCAAGATTCTTTTCTTTCAGGAAGTGTTCCGGAGGATTGGAGGAAGGCAGATGTGGTTTCTACATTCAAAAAGAGTTCAAAATCATTGCCTGGAAATTATAGACCTGTGAGCTTAACTTATGTGGCTGGGAAAGTATTTGAAAGGTTATTAAGGGATAATATTCAAGAATTCCTTGAGAAGAACATGGTTATCAGCAAAAATCAGCATGGTTTTATGAAGCACAGGTCATGTCAAGCTAACTTGATTGCATTCTACAAAGAAGTAAGTAGAAGTATAGATCAGGGTGTTGTAGTGGATGTGATCTATTTGGATTTTGCCAAGGCATTTGATACAGTTCCACACAACAGATTAGTGTTCAAACTCAAAGAAATCGATCTAGATGAAAATTTTTGCTCTTGGGTAGAACATTGGCTTAAAAATAGAGTACAAAAAGTTGTCATTAATGGTAAATTTTCAAGCTGGACAGAGGTACCAAGTGGGGTCCCTCAGGGTTCTGTTCTGGGACCCCTTGTCACGGTTCTCACCTGATAGACAGACGGCAAGACGTGGTCGCTCTTGGAGTTCCCAACAGGGGACTTGAACCGGGGATCTTCTCAGTCCTGGTCCTGCTTTCTACCTCTGAGCCACAGCAGCTATTTACAGTGAAGACTGATTCCAATCCTGTTCATCCTGACATGGCTACTACTCTGGGGGCTGCACCTTGACTTGGCTGTGTTTCACCTGACTCTGATCAGTCATCAGCAGGGTATATAAACCCAGCCTCGCCCTGTGCTCAGTGTCAAGTCCTTGATCCTGTTTGTTCCAGTGTTCCTGTTTCATCGCTTCGCATTATTGACCCCGGCTTCCTGACTCGTTTATTCTGACTTCTGGCATCCCTTGACTTCGGCTACTCCTCGTTGTTCCTGTCCTCTGGCATCCTTTGACCTCGGCTATCCCTCGACCATCCTGCTGGTTCAGTCCTTGCCTGTCCTGCGTATTGGTACTGCATCCTGCACAGCCCCCGTGCACAGACCCACAGGCCAGGTGAATTCTTACCTGACCACCTCGGCCTGTGGCTATCTGCAAGGGTGAGCATCATATCTGCGCTACAGACTCCCAACTCAGGTAAGACCCTGACATAAGGACTTGACCATTATGGAGTCCGCAGAGATGTGCTCACCCTCGACCCAGCGTGTGTCCAGCCTGGCCCAGACTGTTTCGGAGCTGCAGCAAGAAATTTTATTCCTTAAAGGCGCAGTACATCCAGCCCCGGAACCAGCTTTTCCTGAACCGTTTGTCATCATGCCCGACCGATTTGATGGTAGCCGCACATCCTTTCAGTCTTTCAAGATGGATTGTGAGGTGTTGTTTTCCTTAAAGCCTCGAACATATGCCACAGAATTCATCAGGGTCAGAGCGGCTATCAACCTGTTGTCTGGACGCATCAAAGTTTGGGCTCACCAAATGTTGCAGACGAAGAGTCCTGTCCTGGTCAGCTGGGAATCCTTTAGTACTGCTATGGACTCACAATGTAAGACCTCTGTGGCCAAGTCAGCTCCACGTACTAAAAAATCTCAGACTCTTCCTAACCTAGAAACCGAGTACCACCACTACGCCCCAGAAATGCCTCCTTATGTTCCAGCTCCCAGGAAAACTCCAGAGGTATCCGGTGTTCCACTTGACCCTGTGGAACCTATGCAATTAGGACTCGTCCACTGCAAAGTGACACCTAAGGAAAAAGACCGAAGGAGAAGCTATGGCCTATGTTATTACTGTGGAGAAAAAGGGCATTTCATCACGCTTTGTCCTGTTCGCCCTCCTAGACCTCCAGCTCTCCGACTTGGTACTAGTTTCCTTCGCCCTGTGTACACCGCATACCAGCCTAAAAAGCCAAATAGAAGCCGTTGTGCTTGCACATGCTTGGCTTCCGCGAGAAAACCTCCATCCCCTGCTCCAGAGCCTCCTGCATCTACTCCCGAAGTTGCTTCCTGTGATACCACCACTACTTCCTGCCCGCCCGAAGAGGTTTTACCTGTGGATTGTGCCGTTGCTTCTAATGGCACTATAGTCCGTAAAGAAGACCTTGAAATGTTCGAAAAAGCATTGTTAGCTGCGAACACTGCTCCTGCCAAAGTTTTGGAAGTGCTTGCCACCTGTACCCGGAACCTAAAAGACCTGGACAATTCTCCAGCTGTACCAGAAGCTGGTACTGCGGACTCCCAAGCTGTAAAGGGAATCCTTGCTGGGGAGTTTGACTATGGGGACTCACTGGATTCAGATAGTGACCCTGGAGAGGTGTACTATGCTGACAATGAACCCATTCACGCCCGGAGGTCGTTTTTAAAGGGGGGGGTACTGTCACGGTTCTCACCTGATAGACAGACGGCAAGACGTGGTCGCTCTTGGAGTTCCCAACAGGGGACTTGAACCGGGGATCTTCTCAGTCCTGGTCCTGCTTTCTACCTCTGAGCCACAGCAGCTATTTACAGTGAAGACTGATTCCAATCCTGTTCATCCTGACATGGCTACTACTCTGGGGGCTGCACCTTGACTTGGCTGTGTTTCACCTGACTCTGATCAGTCATCAGCAGGGTATATAAACCCAGCCTCGCCCTGTGCTCAGTGTCAAGTCCTTGATCCTGTTTGTTCCAGTGTTCCTGTTTCATCGCTTCGCATTATTGACCCCGGCTTCCTGACTCGTTTATTCTGACTTCTGGCATCCCTTGACTTCGGCTACTCCTCGTTGTTCCTGTCCTCTGGCATCCTTTGACCTCGGCTATCCCTCGACCATCCTGCTGGTTCAGTCCTTGCCTGTCCTGCGTATTGGTACTGCATCCTGCACAGCCCCCGTGCACAGACCCACAGGCCAGGTGAATTCTTACCTGACCACCTCGGCCTGTGGCTATCTGCAAGGGTGAGCATCATATCTGCGCTACAGACTCCCAACTCAGGTAAGACCCTGACACCCCTTTTATGTTTATAAATGATCTTGAAAAAAAGCATAAAAAGTGTTTGCAGATGACACAAACTCTGTAAAGTAATACAATGTGAGAAAGATATTACTTTGCTGCAGAGGGATTTAGATAGACTGGGGGACTGGGCACTCAAATGGCAGATGAAATTTAATGCTGAAAAATGCAAACTTATGCACATCGGCGTAAAGAATACACAAGCAACGTATACCCTTAATGGAAGCAAATTAGGGATAACAACACACGAAAAAGACTTGGGAATTGTTATAGACAACAAACTATGCAACAATGTGCAATGTCAATCAGCAGTGGCTAAGGCCAGTAAGGTATTGTCATACATGGAAAAGGGCATTCATTCTTGGGATGAGAATATAGTTTTGCCTCTTTATAAAACCACATATTGAATATGCTGTGCAATTTTGGGCACCTGTCCTAAAGAAGGATATTATGGCACAAGAAAAAGTGCAGAGGCGGGCTACAAAATTAATAAAAGAAATGAAACATATCAGCTATGAAGAAAGGTTAACAAATTTAAACCTCTTTAGTTTAGAAAAACGTCGCCTGAGAGGGGATATGGTAACATTATGCAAATATATTCAGGGCCAATACAAGCCATTGTGTGGAAATCTGTTCACATGAGTCATGCGTTTAGACTGGAAGAAAAAAGATTTCGTCTAAGCAAAGAAAAGGTTTTTATACTGTAAGAACAAGAAGGATGTGGAATTCTCTGCCTAAAGAAGTGGTTTTATCAGAGTCCATACAGATGTTCAAACAGCAACTAGATATATACTTGCAAAAACAGAATATCCAAGGATATAATTTTTCAATAAAGGGTAATAGTTTCTTGTTCCAAGGATAAATCTGACTGCCATTCTGGGGTCAAGAAGGATTTTCCACCCTAGTTTGTTGCAAAAATGGAAGTGCTTCAAACTGTTGGTTTTTTCGCCTTCTTTTGGATCAACAGAAAAAAAATGTGAGGAAGGCTGAACCTGATGTACACAAGTCTCTTTTCAGCTATGTAACTATGTAATGGGTAACTGCACTTTTATTTTTTTTTGAGAAGTAAAATAATATGCACGATAACAGTAGAGTAGTGTCATATTCGTAATATAGATAGGTCAAGCTTGGGTTGTTAGACATAAACATCAGTTGAGTGCCATAATCAATGCTGGTGTAAACAAACGAGGATAAACCACTGGAGCCCCACGTTGGTAAGCAACTTGGATATATAAACTAGCCGATCAAAATGATCCCACAGCTTACTTCTACCCCTGACTTGGCTAGGTGTATGGCATGTAAAGTCCCTATAGACAGGCCTGGTGATTTCTAACTGCAGGGATCAGCCTTGATTGCCGGGTATGGAAGTGTAAGTAGCTGACAGCTCCTCTCCGATTGCAGGGGTGTCTCGATCATGATGGCAGTGCAATAAAGCAGCATGGTCCAGGAAGATGAACAGGAGTCACCTCACTCCTTCACCAATAAAGCCGCAGGCGATACAGCGTAGACAGCCTCAGAAGGGGTTGGCAGCCATCTTGACTCCTTCACCAATAAAGCTGCAGGCGATACAGTATAGATAGCCATCTTGACTCTGGAGCGCAAGAAACCGAAAACAGGTAAGCTATATAGAGTCAGTGTCGGATCCCTTCAGTGGACACTGGGATCAGGGGCGTACCTAGAGCATTTGGCACCCGGCCCCCCTTTAAATGTAAAAAACACCCACAATATTTTTAAAATGTCCTGCCTCCTTCTACAAACCCCCTCTCCTGCCAGCCTTTCTATAAAATGCATGTCCTGCCCCAGCTCTACAAAACCCCTGCACCCCCCTTGCAAAAATTTCCTGCTCAGCCCCTATTATACAAAATCCCTGTCCCACTTCTACAAACCCCTGCATCCCCCTTCCCAAAAAAGAAAACGGCTTCTCCCTCTAAAGTCCCTTACAATAGAATTCATTTTTTCACACAATACTAGCAACAGTCTTTAGATTCCAGTCCCAGGCACATAGTCACGCGCACACAGTCACACATACAGTTACAGGCAGACAGTCACACAAACAGTTAGACAGTCACACATATAATTACAGGCAGTCACACTCACACACACACACACACACACACACAGAGTCACAGGCAGACATTCTCACACACACGCTCACAAATATACAGGCAGACATTCTCACACACACACACACACACACACACATATAGAGGCAAACAGTCAGTCACATAAGCACACAGTCAAAGGAAGACAGTCACACACACAGTCAGAGGCAGACAGTCACACAAGCACACAGTCACATGAAGACAATCACACACATGGAGTCACAGGCAGACAGCTACACACACACACACACACACATTTACAGGCAGGCATTCATACACACACAAACTCACAGGCAGACAGTAACATACACACTCACAAGCAGACAGTCACAGGTGGACAGACACACACACACAGTCACATTTACAGGTAGGCATTCACACGCACACAATCACAGGCAGACATTTGCACACAGAGTCACAGGCAGACAGTCACACACACACACACACACACACACAGATTCACAGACAGACACACACACACAGTCTCTTTCTCTCTTACTTACAGTCAGCTTGGGCTGGAGGAGTGGATTCAGTCCCTGAAGTCTGTTGGGGAAGCAGGGTCTTGCCAAAATGGGGCAAATGAGGGGGGAAGAGAGCAGGGTGGCGGCCGTCCACCCCGCTCCACCCATGTGCAGGCCACAGGCCCTGAAGTCCTGTATCACCTCCATGGGCTCTAAAACTCTTGATCTCCGAGCTTGCAGCATCAGCCACAACCGCTTCTAATTTCCTGGCTCAGACTAGCTGTTTGAGTCTCAGATGTCAGCCTGAGAAGCCCGATCTCTCAGGAGCCTCTCCGCCATGTGAACTGTCAGCATGGCGGTCTGGCCCCGCCGCCCCAGGATCCCCTTTATTTATTTATTGCATGGCTCCCCAAACAATTCATAATCTTTTCTGACAGTGGAGCTAGATGTACAGACCTTCTGCCCTGGCAATTTAAATAAACTGTTGTCCAATCTTTTCTGAATCCACTGATTTTCCAGATGTTGATGAAACTGATGCAGAGCATTTAGGGCTGCATTTCGTTCTTTTCAATTTTATGTTTGAAATCTGTTGCTTCGATTACAGAAGCCTTCTGTGGTGTGACCTAGAAAGTGGGACCCCCATCCTGAACCTGAGGCACCTGTGTTGAGAATTACATATGATTGAATATTATTCTTTTTTGAAGAAAAGTACTTATGATCCACCACTAAGCCTTATGGTAGTAGAGTCAATGGCGAAACTTCCGCCGGTGCAGCCGGAAAGCATTGGAGGCCCACCTGGTTGCTCTAAGTCCTGGCATTATTTCTTTATCGCTGAACAGAGGCCCTGTCTGTCGCTGCAGACCTTTAAGGCCCCTGTTGTATTAGCCAGCTGGGAGGAAGTGACAGCCACTTGCACTGTGAATGTTTACATGGTGTGTTCAATAAAAACATGGCAACATTTCATTCTTTGTGTGTCATTAGTTTAAGCAGACTGTGATTGTCTATTGTTGTGACTTAGATGATGATCAGATCACATTTTATGACTAATTTGTGCAGAAATCCATATCATTCCAAAGGTTTCACATACTTTTCCTTGCAACTGTTTCTGTGTAAGCATATATGTATGTGGCAGTGTATGTTTATGTGAATACATCTAAGCAATCAAACACCAACACAACATTCAAATACAGTCCTGCAAGTTAACAAAAATATAACATACAAATACATCCTTGCATTAAAACTCCAAAATTATTTACAAACACACCCCTTCACTAAGACACCATTACTACACACAAATGTACAACCATATCTCAAAGCCAATATTACATCCAAACACACCTCAGCGATCAAACGCATATATTACATTACAAACACACCCTTGTATTAAAATATACAATTTATATACAAACACCCCATTCATTCAAACACCAACACGACACACAAGTGCACCACTGCATTCCAATGGCAACCGTGCATACAAATGCACCCCTACATGCACACATATACTCTATACAAAAACAGGCTTAAATTCAAACCAACAACAACAGCTCTCAAATACAACCTTGCAAGGATGGGCAAATGGTAAATCCCCAGCTGGCATAGCATTGTTGGAATTATGGGGATCTACATTTTGGCCACTCTTGCACTAGAGGGTGTCCCAAAAAACTTCCTTGCACCAGGTCCCTGTCTACATTAGGTACGCTACTTAATAAAGTGCCCATTATCTATCCCTGAATTCAGAGTTAGAAAAAAGCAATTTCATTCTTGTAAAATGTTTCTCTCAAGTGGATGCATATGTGTTCTGCCCAGTGTACTGAGAATATAGATGATGTCAGAAGACAAAGGAGATTTCCTGAAACTACATATGTGACTTTGAGAAATAAGAAAACTTTTTTTATCTTCCTTCTTTTGTCTGGAAGAAGCTTTTTCAAGTTTATTAACCAGTTGCGAATGGCAGGGCACAATATAAACACCTTGTTTCCTGAGATAAGCAGTAAGGACTCTTGGGGTCTTGGAAAATATCCTTGGGGCAAACATAGCCTGAAAGGAAAGTCTCTGACCTGGAAGTGATAAAAACTCAATTTCTTTTAACGGCAAATCTCAGGAGTATTCTGTCTTTTGGGCAACTAAAATGTGCAGGTAGGAATCTTTTAAATCCAAAGATGCCACGGTGCCTCCTTATCTTGTATTCTAAATCTTGCCTTAATATCAATCTGTTTTTACACACTTCAGGTCCAGGATGGGGCAGAAAAATCCCTGTTTTTTTTTTGTACTATATATATTTACCTCTTTTTAGGAAAGTTTTTTTTTTAGAGAATACATTTCTGTTCCATTGTTTTTCTTTTCTCCTGAGGTGGAGCTTTCTTGCCATCTGTCATTTGATTTATAAGCTCATCCAACGAAGACCAAGTTAGTACTTGGATGGATCATTTGCAGCCAAAGATCTAAGCCAGACAGCGCTACTTGTACAGTAGCTAATCCCATTGTTCTTGCTGACAGTCTTAAGGATTCAGATGAAGGATCGCATAAGAAGTCTGTGGCTAGTTTGATGTTTTGTAAGAGGTTTAAAGGGTTCTCATCAGATTCTTTAGAAATGACCCTACCCAGCGTCTCTAGCCACATTTTTAAAGATCTGGCAACTAAGATTCTGCATGAACCTTTTAGACTGAAGGTTTCCCCAATAGGGAGTGCAGTTTTTTCCCCCAAGTAGCTCTATTGGAATTGTACCTTAGGAAGCTCTTCCATCATGTGTTTATCCTGAACAGATACATGTTTGAAATGCTTAGTTATAACAAGCTATTTATCTGGAGTTTTCCATTCCCTAGAACTTGCATCTTTAAATGTAGGATGGAAGGGAAAAGCTATTGCTTTTTATGCTCATTCCTCCACAACATGAGACTTCTTTAGTAGAATATTTAGTATCTAGTAGATATTTAGTAGAATATTTAGTAGTAATATCTTTAGTAGAATATTTTCATCTTGAAAGACAGAAAGATCATCAGAAGTAGTGGAGCTATAAGAAAAAGGAGATTTGTCATTTGAGTCAGAATCTAAATATTCTATGAATCCTTTCTTCCCTTTACTGGAAGTATGACCTATAAATTCTTCAGAGGAAGGAATAGAGTAACAATCAGAAAGGTTTTTGAGAAAGATTGCACAGCTTTCTCTTAGAGCCATCAGGTAATGGAAAGTGACACCAAGACCAGCATAAATGTTTTGCTTTAGCAACAGCTTTAACCTTCTCTGATTTGCCAATAGAGTCCGCTCGATAAAACATCCAGAAATTAGGATTAAAACTAAAAAAGGCTAGGAAGAGGAGGAGAGGAATAATTTAATATTGAAATGAAAGAGAATCTTATCTTAAAATTACCTCTAGTGTGGGTGTAATGGTATTTATTAATTAATGACTTTTTGTCATAAAAAAAGCATAATGAGCTTAATGCTTTAGACGCACCACTAGATGTCAGTAAAGCATATTTAGTGTAATGCTTTGGGGGCACCACTAGGGGGAGTGTGTAGGAGGACCTGTGCTTCTGGCAGTGACATCACAGGCCAGCCTACTTACACTGAATAAAACCATATGGAGGAGAAAACTCTGTCTCTTTGCCTGTACCTGACTGAACCTAAGATGTAGTACCAGCTCTGACTTAACCCCAGCCAAAGGGCTGGGGCCTTGTAAGTAAAATGTTGTGTAACATGTAGCAACCTTTTGTAAGTAATATGTTGTAGTTTTGTATTATCATTATTGTAGTAAATTGACATTCTGCTAGCATCTGTTTATTTATTATAGTTATATTAAATATACATTTAAGATTACAACATTTTGTGTATTTTCTATCCACATATTCGACCATAATACCATGAATTAGAAAAATATTAATGTTGTTCCGTATTGCTTAATTATTATGTATTAAGAGATTAATATTCATATTTAGGTCACGACCACAACAGTGGGTAGGGCACTGGTGTAGCACACAGCAGCTGAAGAGACATACACCAGTCATCTGATAAGCTGCATTGGGTTTTAAATGCGTATGGATGAAACTGGCATTATACTTTTTGCCGTTAACTGACAATCTTTTTGCACATGCCCAGCAGCACTCCGCTATCGCCATGCGTGTGTTCCATCTCTCGAACCCAGCATGTCAGACCCCGTCATGTGAGAACCCAGAGAGAATGCCATGGTGGCATAGGCGTGCGCAACCTATTGCATTAGGGTGTGCACCCTAAAGCACAAACACACACACTGTGTACTGCTGTGTGTGTGTGTGAGGGTGTGGTGTGTGTGTGTGTGTGTGTGTGTGTGAGAGTGCAGGTAGTGTGCTGTGTGAGGGTGCTGTGTGTGAATTTCTTTTGAGTGATTGTGTGTGGTGGGACAGATTAGGAAAGGTAAGAAGGACCCCACCCCCTTCCCTTCTTACCTTTTGCCTGGGAGGGGGCATCCTTGCTGCCATCCCTGATCCCTGGTGGTCTGAGCGTTGCCGTTGACCTCGAGCGAGGAACCCGGCAGAGGTGTTGGCTTGAGCTCCCCGGGTCCTCTCCTGTCTCCGGGCCGGTGAGGGAGATCTTTGATTTCCCCACCGGCTCACGGAGGCACACAGCAGGGACCGACAGGGGAGATCCTGTGATCTCCCCTGCCGGCCTCCATCCATGCGCAGTGGCGAGAATTAGGGTGATAGCACTGCTGGCTCCCTCCTTGCTTTTTTTGCATGTTCAGTGCTGTTTTTGTCCGAATGAAAACAAATTATTTTAACAAATTTTTTTTGAAAACGAATGGTTTGCGGATTAAATTCAAGATTGACGAATCAAATTTTTATTTAGTATGAAGTCATTCGTACGAAATGAAAATTTCACTGATGCACAGGTCTACTCTTTGCATGACAGATTTTGCAAAGTTTTAGCTTTAAAAATTTAATTCACTTACTGCAGTATGTGTTTTGTAAGTTCAAAATATTAATTTTATGCCTAGACATATTGGGCATTTTAACAATCAGAAATAACCAAAAACTATTTGATGATCGCACTCGACAGCTCAAATCCAAAATACAAAGGGAAAAGTTGGACCGGGAAGAACCAAAAGGCGCATGGGTTAAAAGTGAAAGTTTTAGCCAACTCTAAACCCGATGCAAAATAATACTTCTGCTCTAAACCTCTACTCTGTTGGAATGGAAATGAAAATGTACAGATTCAAAAAAAAAAAGACAGTGAAAGAAGACACTTTAACATCAAAAGAAGAAACAACCTTGTGTGCAATGCAAGTGTGAATTGCCTCAAGATATACACTAGAAGGACAAACTTATTGGGGCACCTGACCACAGGCCTGGACTGGCCATCATGCAAACTGGGCAAATGCCCGGTGGCCTGCAATAACAATGGGTCGAGACCGACATAGGAGATTAGAGGATCTTGCCCTGCTGGCCCATGTAGCAACAGCCTTGCAGTCTGGCTTCTCCGGAAGGTGGGGAAACACCGCGCCACTAGCACATTGTTGAGGAGAGCCTGAATACTCCTCTTAAGAGTGTGGAGTAGGGATCGATTTTTTTAGAACCGATAATCTGTGAACTTTTAGGCAGATAGCTTGCCGATATTCTGTACATTTACAATAAATAAAGATGGTCTTAAAAAAAAAAAAAAAAAAGGTAAATTGGGGATCAAGGGGTATTTGGGGAGTGACTAGGACCACTATAAAATGTATTGGAGTGGGAAGAGGGGGTAAGCGGCCATGACAGTGTCACTTGAAGGAAGATGCACACAAAATGCATGCATGTGAAGTTTTTTACTTACAGTTTCTGATAAGCCATGTAAATGCATTTTATTATTCATAGTCTCGCATCTCTACTGGTGGAAGAAACAACAGTTAATGCGTGGCCACCTTTAGTGTCATTTTGTGGACATAATGCCTAGAAAGTATGTGATTAAATCATACAAGACCTTTAAAGTAAAAAGACAAATCGTTCCTGTAAATTTTACAGCATATAGTTATTTCCCTAAAGATACAGGGTGATACACAGGGCACAACGATTAGTAGTCCCTGCTGTGAGAACACTAACAATCTTTAAATTATTTATCTTATCCTGATAACGAGCTCATTAAATTATTTAGGTTTTCGTGGAAATGTGCTGTTCCACAATGGACAAACTACTGCACTAGAAAGGAACATACATATCTACAGTATTTTCTGGATTGTGCTTTGTTGTGATGTTTCCAGGGCTGGAATGTTCCATAGGTGGTAAGTGGTGTAGGAAACTGCTCCAAAATATGCCAAAACAAAAAACTTTAATACTGAAAGGAACCAATATTTCCATTAATTCTATGGAAAAGGAAATTACGGTAAGTAAAATTTTGTTTTCCATACAAAAAGTGGCAGCAAGAACAAGAGGGATATAGTCAGATACGACTGAGGGGTGGAAGTCTAACAACAACTTGAAGAACATTGTTCCACCAAAATATTCTCTGTTTCCTTTAAATGTACTGCTTGGATCCCCTATTTTAATTTTTTTTTTTGATATTTTTGGTTGTGCAGATATGCATACATAAATGGACAGTGACATTGTATGTGAAACAAGACAAAATTTCAGGCTGGTTATCAGAACACAGAATGTCATGTTAAAAATAAGAAAAGGGCATTTAAAGCATTTAAATCGGACAAATCAGATGCATCCTATAAAAGATATAAGGAAGCCACTAATGCGTGCAAAAATGCGGTTAGATTCGCTAAACTTCAAAATGAAAAAAAATGATAGCCAAAGAGAGCAAAACCAACCCCAAATCATTATTTAAGTACATAAATTCTAAAAAATAAAAAAATGAAAGCGTAGGTACACTAAAAACTGGAATGGGAGTGTTAGTTAATGAAGACCAGGAAAAGGCAGGAATTTTAAATAACTATTTCTCCTCTGTATATATTAAGGAAGAACCCATGGCAATAGATGTGCAAATGATTGCTGCTAAAAACTTGCAGAATAATTGTAATTGGTTAACTCAAGACAAGGTGCTGCAGCAACTAAAGAAAGTTAGTAGAAACAAAGTTCCAGGGCCTGACGGTATTCATCCATGAGTACTTAAGGAACTAAGTGTAGAAATAAGTGAACCTCTGTTTTTAATCTTTCAAGATTCTTTTCTTTCAGGAAGTGTTCCGGAGGATTGGAGGAAGGCAGATGTGGTTTCTATATTCAAAAAGAGTTCAAAATCATTGCCTGGAAATTATAGACCTGTGAGCTTAACTTATGTGGCTGGGAAAGTATTTGAAAGGTTATTAAGGGATAATATTCAAGAATTCCTTGAGAAGAACATGGTTATCAGCAAAAATCAGCATGGTTTTATGAAGCACAGGTCATGTCAAGCTAACTTGATTGCATTCTACAAAGAAGTAAGTAGAAGTATAGATCAGGGTGTTGTAGTGGATGTGATCTATTTGGATTTTGCCAAGGCATTTGATACAGTTCCACACAACAGATTAGTGTTCAAACTCAAAGAAATCGATCTAGATGAAAATTTTTGCTCTTGGGTAGAACATTGGCTTAAAAATAGAGTACAAAAAGTTGTCATTAATGGTAAATTTTCAAGCTGGACAGAGGTACCAAGTGGGACCCCTTTTATGTTTATAAATGATCTTGAAAAAAAGCATAAAAAGTGTTTGCAGATGACACAAACTCTGTAAAGTAATACAATGTGAGAAAGATATTACTTTGCTGCAGAGGGATTTAGATAGACTGGGGGACTGGGCACTCAAATGGCAGATGAAATTTAATGCTGAAAAATGCAAACTTATGCACATCGGCGTAAAGAATACACAAGCAACGTATACCCTTAATGGAAGCGAATTAGGGATAACAACACACGAAAAGGACTTGGGAATTGTTATAGACAACAAACTATGCAACAATGTGCAATGTCAATCAGCAGTGGCTAAGGCCAGTAAGGTATTGTCATACATGGAAAAGGGCATTCATTCTTGGGATGAGAATATAGTTTTGCATCTTTATAAAACCACATATTGAATATGCTGTGCAATTTTGGGCACCTGTCCTAAAGAAGGATATTATGGCACAAGAAAAAGTGCAGAGGCGGGCTACAAAATTAATAAAAGAAATGAAACATATCAGCTATGAAGAAAGGTTAACAAATTTAAACCTCTTTAGTTTAGAAAAACGTCACCTGAGAAGGGATATGGTAACATTATGCAAATATATTCAGGGCCAATACAAGCCATTGTGTGGAAATCTGTTCACATGAGTCATGCGTTTAGACTGGAAGAAAAAAGATTTCGTCTAAGCAAAGAAAAGGTTTTTATACTGTAAGAACAAGAAGGATGTGGAATTCTCTGCCTAAAGAAGTGGTTTTATCAGAGTCCATACAGATGTTCAAACAGCAACTAGATATATACTTGCAAAAACAGAATATCCAAGGATATAATTTTTCAATAAAGGGTAATAGTTTCTTGTTCCAAGGATAAATCTGACTGCCATTCTGGGGTCAAGAAGGATTTTCCACCCTAGTTTGTTGCAAAAATGGAAGTGCTTCAAACTGTTGTTTTTTTTGCCTTCTTTTGGATCAACAGAAAAAAAATGTGAGGAAGGCTGAACCTGATGTACACAAGTCTCTTTTCAGCTATGTAACTATGTAATGGGTAACTGCACTTTTTTTTTTTTTTGAGAAGTAAAATAATATGCACGATAACAGTAGAGTAGTGTCATATTCGTAATATAGATAGGTCAAGCTTGGGTTGTTAGACATAAACATCAGTTGAGTGCCATAATCAATGCTGGTGTAAACAAACGAGGATAAACCACTGGAGCCCCACGTTGGTAAGCAACTTGGATATATAAACTAGCCAATCAAAATGATCCCACAGCTTACTTCTACCCCTGACTTGGCTAGGTGTATGGCATGTAAAGTCCCTATAGACAGGCCTGGTGATTTCTAACTGCAGGGATCAGCCTTGATTGCCGGGTATGGAAGTGTAAGTAGCTGACAGCTCCTCTCCGATTGCAGGGGTGTCTCGATCATGATGGCAGTGCAATAAAGCACCAGGAAGATGAACAGGAGTCACCTCACTCCTTCACCAATAAAGCCGCAGGCGATACAGCGTAGACAGCCTCAGAAGGGGTTGGCAGCCATCTTGACTCCTTCACCAATAAAGCTGCAGGCGATACAGTATAGATAGCCATCTTGACTCTGGAGCGCAAGAAACCGAAAACAGGTAAGCTATATAGAGTCAGTGTCGGATCCCTTCAGTGGACACTGGGATCAGGGGCGTACCTAGAGCATTTGGCACCCGGCCCCCCTTTAAATGTAAAAAACACCCACAATATTTTTAAAATGTCCTGCCTCCTTCTACAAACCCCCTCTCCTGCCAGCCTTTCTATAAAATGCATGTCCTGCCCCAGCTCTACAAAACCCCTGCACCCCCCTTGCAAAAATTTCCTGCTCAGCCCCTATTATACAAAATCCCTGTCCCACTTCTACAAACCCCTGCATCCCCCTTCCCAAAAAAGAAAACGGCTTCTCCCTCTAAAGTCCCTTACAATAGAATTCATTTTTTGACACAATACTAGCAACAGTCTTTAGATTCCAGTCCCAGGCACATAGTCACGCGCACACAGTCACACATACAGTTACAGGCAGACAGTCACACAAACAGTTAGACAGTCACACATATAATTACAGGCAGTCACACACACACACACACACACACACACACACACACACACACACACAGAGTCACAGGCAGACATTCTCACACACACGCTCACAAATATACAGGCAGACACACACAGAGTCACAGGCAGACATTCTCACACACACACACACATATAGAGGCAAACAGTCAGTCACATAAGCACACAGTCAAAGGAAGACAGTCACACACACAGTCAGAGGCAGACAGTCACACAAGCACACAGTCACATGAAGACAATTACACACATGGAGTCACAGGCAGACAGCTACACACACACACACACACACACACACATTTACAGGCAGGCATTCATACACACACAAACTCACAGGCAGACAGTAACATACACACTCACAAGCAGACAGTCACAGGTGGACAGACACACACACACAGTCACATTTACAGGTAGGCATTCACACGCACACAGTCACAGGCAGACATTTGCACACAGAGTCACAGGCAGACAGTCACACACACACACACACACACAGATTCACAGACAGACACACACACACAGTCTCTTTCTCTTTTACTTACAGTCAGCTTGGGCTGGAGGAGTGGATTCAGTCCCTGAAGTCTGTTGGGGAAGCAGGGTCTTGCCCAAATGGGGCAAATGAGGGGGGAAGAGAGCAGGGTGGCGGCCGTCCACCCCGCTCCACCCATGTGCAGGCCACAGGCCCTGAAGTCCTGTATCACCTCCATGGGCTCTAAAACTCTTGATCTCCGAGCCTGCAGCATCAGCCACAACCGCTTCTAATTTCCTGGTTCAGACTAGCTGTTTGAGTCTCAGATGTCAGCCTGAGAAGCCCGATCTCTCAGGAGCCTCTCCGCCATGCGAACTGTAGCATGGCGGTCTGGCCCCGCCGCCCCCGGATCCCCTTTATTTATTTATTGCATGGCTCCCCAAACAATTCATAATATTTTCTGACAGTGGAGCTAGATGTACAGACCTTCTGCCCTGGCAATTTAAATAAACTGTTGTCCAATCTTTTCTGAATCCACTGATTTTCCAGATGTTGATGAAACTGATGCAGAGCATTTAGGGCTGCATTTCGTTCTTTTCAATTTTATGTTTGAAATCTGTTGCTTCGATTACAGAAGCCTTCTGTGGTGTGACCTAGAAAGTGGGACCCCCATCCTGAACCTGAGGCACCTGTGTTGAGAATTACATATGATTGAATATTATTCTTTTTTGAAGAAAAGTACTTATGATCCACCACTAAGCCTTATGGTAGTAGAGTCAATGGCGAAACTTCCGCCGGTGCAGCCGGAAAGCATTGGAGGCCCACCTGGTTGCTCTAAGTCCTGGCATTATTTCTTTATCGCTGAACAGAGGCCCTGTCTGTCGCTGCAGACCTTTAAGGCCCCTGTTGTATTAGCCAGCTGGGAGGAAGTGACAGCCACTTGCACTGTGAATGTTTACATGGTGTGTTCAATAAAAACATGGCAACATTTCATTCTTTGTGTGTCATTAGTTTAAGCAGACTGTGATTGTCTATTGTTGTGACTTAGATGATGATCAGATCACATTTTATGACTAATTTGTGCAGAAATCCATATCATTCCAAAGGTTTCACATACTTTTCCTTGCAACTGTTTCTGTGTAAGCATATATGTATGTGGCAGTGTATGTTTATGTGAATACATCTAAGCAATCAAACACCAACACAACATTCAAATACAGTCCTGCAAGTTAACAAAAATATAACATACAAATACATCCTTGCATTAAAACTCCAAAATTATTTACAAACACACCCCTTCACTAAGACACCATTACTACACACAAATGTACAACCATATCTCAAAGTCAATATTACATCCAAACACACCTCAGCGATCAAACGCATATATTACATTACAAACACACCCTTGTATTAAAATATACAATTTATATACAAACACCCCATTCATTCAAACACCAACACGACACACAAGTGCACCACTGCATTCCAATGGCAACCGTGCATACAAATGCACCCCTACATGCACACATATACTCTATAGAAAAACAGGCTTACATTCAAACCAACAACAACAGCTCTCAAATACAACCTTGCAAGGATGGGCAAATGGTAAATCCCCAGCTGGCATAGCATTGTTGGAATTATGGGGATCTACATTTTGGCCACTCTTGCACTAGAGGGTGTCCAAAAAACTTCCTTGCACCAGGGCCCTGTCTACATTAGGTACGCTACTTAATAAAGTGCCCATTATCTATCCCTGAATTCAGAGTTAGAAAAAAGCAATTTCATTCTTGTAAAATGTTTCTCTCAAGTGGATGCATATGTGTTCTGCACAGTGTACTGCGAATATAGATGATGTCAGAAGACAAAGGAGATTTCCTGAAACTACATATGTGACTTTGAGAAATAAGAAAACTTTTTTTATCTTCCTTCTTTTGTCTATTTGTAGACCCAGAAATGAGAATGAAGAAGTTGGAAGAAGCTTTTTCAAGTTTATTAACCAGTTGCGAATGGCAGGGCACAATATAAACACCTTGTTTCCTGAGATAAGCAGTAAGCACTCTTGGGATCTTGGAAAATATCCTTGGGGCAAACATAGCCTGAAAGGAAAGTCTCTGACCTGGAAGTGATAAAAACTCAATTTCTTTTAACGGCAAATCTCAGGAGTATTCTCTCTTTTGGGCAACTAAAATGTGCAGGTAGGAATCTTTTAAATCCAAAGATGCCACGGTGCCTCTTGTATTCTAAATCTTGCCTTAATATCAATCTGTTTTTACACACTTCAGGTCCAGGATGGGGCAGAAAAATCCCTGTTTTTTTTTTGTACTGTATATATTTACCTCTTTTTAGGAAAGTTTTTTGTTAGAGAATACATTTCTGTTCCATTGTTTTTCTTTTTTCCTAAGGTGGAGCTTTCTTGCCATCTGCCATTTGATTTATAAGCTCATCCAACGAAGACCAAGTTAGTACTTGGATGGATCATTTGCAGCCAAAGATCTAAGCCAGACAGCGCTACTTGTACAGTAGCTAATCCCATTGTTCTTGCTGACAGTCTTAAGGATTCAGATGAAGGATCGCATAAGAAGTCTGTGGCTAGTTTGATGTTTTGTAAGAGGTTTAAAGGGTTCTCATCAGATTCTTTAGAAATGACCCTACCCAGCGTCTCTAGCCACATTTTTAAAGATCTGGCAACTAAGATTCTGCATGAACCTTTTAGACTGAAGGTTTCCCCAATAGGGAGTGCAGTTTTTTTTCCCCCAAGTAGCTCTATTGGAATTGTACCTTAGGAAGCTCTTCCATCATGTGTTTATCCTGAACAGATACATGTTTGAAATGCTTAGTTATAACAAGCTATTTATCTGGAGTTTTCCATTCCCTAGAATTTGCATCTTTAAATGTAGGATGGAAGGAAAAAGCTATTGCTTTTTATGCTCATTCCTCCACAACATGAGACTTCTTTAGTATAATATTTAGTATCTAGTAGAATATTTAGTAGTACTATTTAGTAGAATATTTTCATCTTGAAAGACAGAAAGATCATCAGAAGGAGGCCCTGAAGTAGTGGAGCTATAAGAAAAAGGAGATTTGTCATTTGAGTCAGAATCTAAATATTCTATGAATCCTTTCTTCCCTTTACTGGAAGTATGATCTATAAATTCTTCAGAGGAAGGAATAGAGTAACAATCTGGAAGGTTTTTGAGAAAGATTGCACAGCTTTCTCTTAGAGCCATCAGGTAATGGAAAGTGACACCAAGACCAGCATAAATGTTTTGCTTTAGCAACAGCTTTAACCTTCTCTGCTTTGCCAATAGAGTCCGCTCGATAAGACATCCAGAAATTAGGATTAAAACTGAATAAGGCTAGGAAGAGGAGGATAGGAATAATTTAATATTGAAATGAAGGAGAATCTTATCTTAAAATTACCTCTAGTGTGGGTAGGGCACTGGTGTAGCACACAGCAGTTGAAGAGACATACACCAGTCATCTGATCAGCTGCATTGGGTTTTAAAAGCGTATGGATGAAACTGGCATTATACTTTTTGCCGTTAACTGACACAATCGTTTTGCGCATGCCCAGCAGCACTCCGCTATCGCCATGCGTGTGTTCCATCTCTCGACCCCGTCATGTGAGACCCCAGAGAGTATGCCATGGTGGCATGGGCGTGCGCAACCTATTGCATTAGGGTGTGCACCTTAAAGCACAAACACACACACTGTACTGCTGTGTGTGTGTGTGTGTGTGTGTGTGTGAGAGAGAGTGCATGTAGTGTGCGGTGTGTGAATTTCTTTGGAGTGATGGTGTGTGGTGGGACAGATTAGGAAAGGTAAGGACAACCTCCCCCCCTCCCTTCTTACCTTTTGCCTGGGAGGGGGTATCCTTGCTGCCATCCCTGATCCCTGGTGGTCTTAGTGGTGAGAGTGCTAGAATTCACTCTCGCGAGATCTGAGCGTTGCCGTTGACCTCGCGACCTCGTTTGATTTCCCCACCGGCTCACGGAGGCACACAGCAGGGACCGACAGGGGAGATCCTGTGATCTCCCCTGCCGGCCTCGATCCATGCGCAGGCCGCGGGAATTAGGGTGATAGCACTGCTGGCTCCCTCCTTGCTTATTTTTTTGCATGTTCCGTGCTGTTTTTGTCCGAATGAAAAATTATTTTAACAAATTTTGTTTGAAAACGAATGGGTTGCGGATGAAATTCAAGATTGACGAATTCAATTTTTATTTAGTATGAAATCATTCGTACGAAATGAAAATTTCACTGGTGCACAAGTCTACGCTTTGCATGACAGATTTTGCAAAGTTTTAGCTTTAAAAATGTAATTCACTTACTGCAGTATGTGTTTTGTAAGTTCAAAATATTAATTTTATGCCTAGACATATTGGGCATTTTAACAATCAGAAATAACCAAAAACTATTTGATGATCGCACTCGACAGCTCAAATCCAAAATACAAAGGGAAAAGTTGGACCGGGAAGGACCAAAATGCGCATGGGTTAAAAGTGAAAGTTTAGGCAACTCTAAACCCAATGCAAAATAATACTTCTGCTCTAAACCTCTACTCTGTTGGAATGGAAATGAAAATGTACAGATTCTAAAAAAAAAAAAAAAAAGAGTGAAAGAAAAGACACTTTAACATCAAAAGTGTGAATTGCCTCAAGATATACACTAGAAGGACAAACATATTGGGGCACCTGACCACAGGCCTGGACTGGCCATCATGCAAACTGGGCTGCAATAACAATGGGTCTAGACCGACATAGGAGATTAGAGGATCTTGCCCTGCTGGCCCATGTAGCAACAGCCTTGCTGTCTGGCTTCTCCGGCAGTTGGGGAGACACCGCGCCACTAGAACTTTGTTGAGGAGAGCCTGAATACTCCTCTTACGAGTGCGGAGTAGCGATCAATTTTTTTTAGAGCCGATACCGATAATCTGTGAACATTCAGGCCAATAACCGATAACTTGCCGATATTCTGTACATTTACCATTTTGAAAAAATAAACTATTTCTAAAGGTAAATGCACAAAAAAATAAATGCCACATGTAGTGGATGCAATGTGTTTAGACAGGGGAGCTGTGTGTATTTGTGTAGTGAATGCAGTGTGTTTGTGTAGTGTGCGTAAAGTGAATGCAGAGTGTGTGTTTGTGTAGTGCGTGTATATAAAGAATGCAGAGTGTGTGTTTGTGTAGCGTGTGTATATAGTGAATGCAGAGTTTGTGTGTATATAGTGAATGCAGAGTGTGTGTGTGTGTGTATATATAATGAATGCAGTGTGTGTTTGTGTGTATATAATGAATGCAGTGTGTGTTTGTGTGTATATAATAAATGCAGTGTGTGTTTGTGTGTATATAATGAATGCAGTGTGTTTGTGTGTATATAATAAATGCAGTGTGTGTGTTTGTGTGTATATAATGAATGCAGTGTGTGTGTTTGTGTAGTGTGTATGTAGTGAATGCAGAATGTGTGTGTGTGTGTGTGAAGGGATGTAATTTGTGTAAAATGGGCAGGAGAGGAGGCATTTTTTTATTTTAATAAGGTTTCATTATTTTTTTTTTAGTCCCTCCTCCCTGCTTGTTACTTGGCCAGGGAGGGGGCTATGGCATTCCCTGGTGGTCCAGTGGCATGTACTGAGCAGTGGGGGGGCCGGCAGCAAGCTGTTACTTACCTTCCAAGCAGCTCCTCCAGCTCCCCAGGGTAAATCTCACAGTCTGCGTGCTGTGGTAACCCGTGGCAATGCTCTGACGGCCGCGGTACTCGCAAGATTTACACCGGTAGCTGCTGGGAAGGTAACAGCTTGCTGCTGCCGCCCCCCCAGGTCCTGGTATGTATTATCGGCAATATCAGTATCTATATTGACCGATATTGCCGAAAATACAGAATATTGGGCGATATCGGTAAAACCGATAATCGGTCGATCCCTAGTGCGGAGCGTTGCCTGGCTTGCTTGCCACGGCAATGATCAGACACAACACATAGCTGGAGCAGACAAGAGGTGAGTACTCAGCCTGTAGGCCAGAGACTCTTAGCACTACCAGAGCACCAGGGCTTGTAATTTTCCCACTCACTGGGCACAGTTAATTAAAAGGAAGGTGGGGGGATATAAAGATTTTTTTTTTTCATAATAAATATAATTGCTCCCTTCTCACCCCCTCACACAATATAGACTTAATACCACAAAAAACACTCTGCACTCCTCATACTCATTGCACCCTACACACTACACCACACCCCCTATCCATACTCTAGATCCCCACATAGACCTACACTTCATTATTTACATACACACTACATTTCCTATGCACACGGTCTACAGCCCCTACACACATTACATGACCTATACACACACTACCCTACAAACACAACAGAAACAAAATATTTACACAAAACAGCACACCATAATCAGCTCACTTTACACATGGAATTCCACAAGCAGCCTCCAAATCCATGTATAATATCCTTTCCTGGCCATTTTGGCCTTTGGTTGTGGAGACACCAGAGACAAGTCACAAGCAAACGCAGCGGAAGCGTTTCTTTAAATTTGCTTGTGTGCACAAAACAAATGATATTTTATAACAATATACTTAAGGTATATACTGTATGTAATTGTCTATTATATGTTTTATAACAGAAAAATATGTTTGAATAAAGAATTATTAAAAAAAATAAAATAAAAAAACACAACATGTTCACTTTGAGACGGGATGTGCTTGGCATTGGTCCCGTGGGCTGCTGTGATTAAAACAAGCCAGGGCTTTTTTTTTTTCCAGTTCAGCCTGACCATTACACCAACAGGGACGTTTATGACATCACATTCTAAATACAGAGACATTAAATATGTGGTTGCAACTATAACAGCTTCAATTTTTATGGGAAAGCCAGATTTTTGATTTTTGGAATGTTTCTGTGGGAATGCCAATTAATCAAATAGAGCAAGTGTGAGGTCAGGCACTGATGTTAATTGAGACGGCCTGGCTCACATTCTCCATTCCAGTTCATCCCAAAGGTGTTCGATGGGGTTAGGGCCATTAAGATTCTTCCACACCAAACTCATCCACCCATGTCTTTATGGACTTTTTTTTTGCATTCTATTCACGTTCGAACAGAAAAGGGCCTTCTGCAAACTGTTCACACAAAGTTGGAAGCATGGCAATGTCCAAAATGTTTTGGTATGCTGAAGAAATAAGATTTCTTTCACTGAATGTAAGGGGCCTAGCCCAACCCCTGAAAAACAGCCCCATACCATTATCCCTCCTTCACCAAACCTTACAATTGGCACAATGCAGGTAGGTAGTCACTCCACAGTAAATGTTTCCACTACTCCAGAGTCCACAGGTGGTGTGATTTACACCACCCAATCTGGCATTGTACTTGGCGATATGAAGCATGCATGCAGTTGCTTGACGATAGAAATCCATTCCATCAAGCTTCCCTAACAGTTTGTGTGTATATTAATGCGAGTAGAAGGAAGGAATTCTTCAGGTATGGAATCAGGAGAGCAATGGCCACTCCGTGATCCTGCTCTGTGACTTTACGTGGTCTTCTGCTTCATTGCACTGCTGTTTCTAAATCTTTCCACTTTCCAGTAACACCACTCACAGTTAACCATGGAAAATCAAGCTGGGATGCAATTTCATGAACCAATTTATTGCACAGGTGGCAATGCAGAACAATATCGCCAGGGCCGCCATCAGAAATTTTGGGGCCCCTAACACAGCTCAAGGTCTGGGCCCCCCTTCAAGCCTGCCTCCAAATCCCGCCCACAGGAATACACACACACTAACAGATACAAATACTGAAACAGACATACACACATGCATAGGGAGATGCTGAGACACACACATATATACAAGCAGACATACATACTGACAAACATACATATACATACTGCATATTGATATATACATACATACCGACAGGCATACATACATACATACAGACACACACAGGCATGCATACAGACACACACTGGCATACATACACACATACACTGGCATACATGGGCATACACACACATGCACTGGCATACACACACACATACACTGGCATTCATACATACACATACACTGGCACTGGCACTAGCATTCATACACACATACACTGGCATTCATACACACATACACTGGCATACACACACTGGCATACACACTGGCACACACATACACTGGCATACACAATGGCATACATACACATACACTGGCATTCATACACTGGCATTCAGACACTGGCATTCACACACACATACACTGGCATTCAGACACTGGCATACACACACATACACTGGCATTCATACACCAGCATACACACACATATACACTGGCATTCATACACACATACACTGGCATACACACTGGCACACACATACACTGGCATACACACAGGCATTCAGACACTGGCATTCAGACACACATACACTGGCATTCATACACCAGCATACACACACACACTGGCATTCATACACTGGCATTCAGACACTGGCATACACACACATACACTGGCATTCATACACCAGCATACACACACACATACACTGGCATACACACACTGGCATTCATACACACACACACTGGCACACACATATACTGGCATACACACACTGGCATTCATACACTGGCATTCAGACACACATACACTGGCATTCAGACACTGGCATACACACACATACACTTGCATTCATACACCAGCATACACACACACATGCACTGGCATACACACACTGGCATTCATACACTGGCATACACACACATACACTGGCATTCATACACTGGCATTCAGACACTGGCATTCAGACACTGGCATACACACACATACACTGGCATTCATACACATATACACTGGCATACACACACTGGCATTCATACACTGGCATACACACATACACTGGCATTCATACACTGGCATACACACACATACACTGGCATTCATACACTGGCATACACACACATACACTGGCATTCATACACCAGCATACACACACACACACACACTGGCATTCATACACACACTGGCACACACATACACTGGCATTCAGACACACATACACTGGCATTCATACACCAGCATACACACATACACCAGCATACACACATACATACACTTCATCCCCAGCCACCCTCCTCTCTTCCTTACCATTTCGTCGCAGGAGGGTGGCTGGGGATGATGGGCATCGGCTGCCTCTCCTCAGGCTGCGTCCTCCTTCCCACGCGTAGTAAAGTGGGAGGAAGTGACCGGACGTCACTTCCTCCCAGCAGCACTTGCTTCTGGCTGCATTTTTTATTTTTTTTAAAGGGGCCCGGTCGCGCTATTACAGCGCTAAATGGGCCCCTGTAGATAATAGGGCCCATTGGGTGGCCCTAAATGATTGGGGCCACCTGATGGGCCCCATCAGCGTGTGGGCCCCGGTGCAGATGCACCGGCGGCAGTTCCGCTGATCCACGTGGGGCCCGGGCGGCCGGGCCCCCCAGGGCCGCCGGGCCCGTGACAATTGTCACGGTTGTCATGCCCTGATGGCGGCCCTGAATATCGCACTTGAATTCACTAAGCTCATTAGAACATCACAAATGTTTGTAAATGCAGGGTGCATGGTTAGTTGCTTGATTTTAAACACCTGTGGCAATGGGTCTGATTGAAATACCCAAGTTCAATAATTAAGAGGTGTGTCCCAATTATTTTGTCCATATAGCTTTATGTATATTAAAAAAAATAAAGTGGGAATGGAGCCAAACACCACAATCTTCCTTAGCCACGCCAATTCATACCAGCAACAGGCATATGTGAGAGGCTGAGAACAGTCAGTCAATAACAACCACATATTGCTGCTTAGATGAATGCCTCCTCATTAGCTCCAGTAGCACAGATGGGATGGGCTTATGAGGACTTGCAGAGAGCATTAAGCCATTCAAAAACAATTTAACACTGAACAGAAGAATGACACCAGGGGACTCCAGGCACTATAACCATGTCAGCTAGATTAGGTTACAGTACCCCAGAGTGTCCCTGTAATTGGAAATGGACAATGTGAGTACGTGAACTTTCAAACTTGTTTTTGCTGCTGTGTCCCTCTGTTATATGATACACTCTGCACTTTTGTGACGATTACACATTAAACTGTATGCATGCTTGCTGTTCACTGCATTTGTACCACTTGAGAATGTCACAATGCTTTTCTAGAAAAGGTGATAATGTATAAACCAGACACCTTGTTGTCAAAATATAAATACTTTTAAAGTCAAATTAAATTACTGTATATACTCGAGTATAAGCCGATCCGAATATAAGCCGAGGCACCTAATTTTACCACAAAAAAACTGGGAAAACGTATTGACTCAAGTATAAGCCTAGGGTGGGAAATGCAGCAGCTACTGGTAAATTTCTAAATAAAATTAGATCCCAATAAAATTACATTAATTGAATATTTATTTACAGTGTGTGTATATAATGAATGGAGTGTGTGTGTGTGTGTGTGTGTGTGTGTAGTGTGTGTGTATATAATGAACAGCATTTCAAATGTAAATACAAAAGTTCCATGCACAACATATAACACCACTCTAAAATATGCATTATGTAAATGCATGCTCCATCAAATGAAAACATCTTCCACTGAGAAACGTTATTAAAAGGCATAACAAGAAAATAAATTTGATTAAAATGGCATTTCAAAATGTAGTTTATCACACAAAAATTTACATTCCAAGTATAAAAAAAAAAAACCAAAACAACTTACTAGATAATTAAAAAACAAAAACAAAGAAAGTAAACACAAAAGATATATAAAGGAATTATTAAAGTGTCATACCTGTTAACAGAATTGAGGAGAAACTGAATTATTATCTTTTCAATTTTGTATATTAATATCAGTTGCAAAGCTAGAATATGCTTCATGTTTGAGGTCACTTTCTTGGCCTAAAACATGTTATTTTTATGTTGATCAGATTTTGAGATTAGAGCAAAAAGTAGCAATACAAAATATATTGACAAGAGGAATAAACATTTTTTAGTGTAAAACAAATTTGTGGCCTTCACGAACATACAGCGTGAAACAGCCATGGTATGCTAGTATACATCTGTATGCGCCATTTTTTGTAGCAGTACGTTAAGCAATATAAAACTGGATGATAAATGACTAAAATGAGTGCTGGGAGTTAACAGTTTAACCCACCCTCCTCAAAAAGTAAACAAAAAACATGCAATAGACAAAAAAAAAAAAAAAAAGTTTAGCAATAGTGATGTCCCGAACGGTTCGCGAACGGTCTCATCATTGAGTAAACTTTGACCCCTAAGAATGCAGCTTCAAAATGGATGCTGTCCAGGAAGTGGGAGAGTCTGGGAGGGAGGGTCTGCTGCTGATTGGCTGGAATGTGTCTGCTGACTGTGAGGTACAGGGTCAAAGTTTACTCAATGATGAGACCGTTCGGGACATCACTACTTAGCAATAGTCAAAACTTTCAAAATTCCTTAAAATGATCATTTGTGCATACTTAAAAATAATAAACAAAATCATTAGTACATTCCCATGATACAATGCCAATAACGTCAAGGTGATTCAACAAAATATCCATAGTATATTGCTATTGAAACTCCAGTGTTAGCCTTTTGAGGTTGTATTTGTCTATTTCAAACATACCACTTAAAAAAAAAAAAACACATTTAGATATAACATAGGAACAAAAATACTAATTTCACATTTAATCTCTACCCCATCCCCATAGTTACTTCAAAGGCATTAGACAAAACGGTGCCCAAGTTGATGTTATCAAGAACTACATTGGGTAAAAGTGGGTCTAGTGCAAATTCTGCAACTAAGAATCAGTAAAGTTACCAAATCTTAAGCATAACAAGTCAAATCAATTTTTTCAGGAGCAAAAGAGAAAAACAAATTATAAACATTTAAGAGTCATAATTCCAACAAGATTCCACAGAGAAGCTTCTGTGAATGCACAGTGTATTCTTAAGACATGATTAAAATAGAAAACTTGGTTCTTTATACCCAAAAAGTTTGAAGTCCACTTTAAATCTCTCATAAAGGCGCTTAATGTCTCTTTTTGTTACTCTAGAGAAATAGTATTCCACTTTGGATTTGTTGTAGCTTGTGATTCCTGGTGGTATTGTAGGATATGACACTAACCGGTCAATACCAGCCTCTCGTAGGATGTATGGAGCATCTTCCTCAAGGGTTTCATGATGTCCAATAACATTGAAATTAATTTCACAAGGTGCACAAAGTTCTACATATGTCACCCAGTGAATTATATGATCCCCAAATTGGAGATCAAGAAATCTGTGATTTGGGTCCCCCAGGTATCTTATAAAGTCTTCAAACTGCAGGCCTCCTCTGGATTCCTTACGGTTCTTTCTGTATTTACGGATTATGATAGGAGCAATGTCATGCTTATACCAGGGCTCAAAGCGAGGGTTATGAACAAATTTATCCTTGAAAGCAGAAATGAGCCTTTCAAATGGATCCCGTACAATTAAAAATTTAAAATAGGAGTTAAGTCTGGAATAAAAACAAAGAAATAATATTAAAACATAATCATTACATGGAACAGAAATGAGAGCAAATCAATAGCCAGAAATGACCCAAATACATGCCAGACATTTACAAGAATATTCACTAAAGTCCAAATGGCACAGTACTAAATCTGGCAAAACCATCCAGTTACATTTGGACTGCAAATGCAGAGATTTTTCATTATTTAATAATGTCCAAACCAAATGACCAAACAGCTGAAATCTGGATCCAAACGTTATAATATGGGTCAGGATTGCTAAACTCTGGAACCATATTTTCAAAGGTCGACCTATTGACATATCTACCCCATTGCAGCCATACAATTTACTGGCATGGCGGGAATTCTGTCGATCCAGACAGAATTCGGTGTCAGTGAGTAACCCTATAAATGTGTCATATTACTGGGATATTGTAAGCACCACACCAATTTAAGCTTAAAGACACTCTGGGCACCATAACAACTTGGTTTACCTGAAGGTGTTAAAATATTAAAAGGTTTAAACCCATGTCTCTTTAGTCACCTCCCCTCATGTCAGAAAGACTTCCTTATCAAAAGTATGCCCCCAACAGCACAGATAATTGCTTTTAATTCATAACCAGGTTGCAGATACAGATACTATACTAAGAGGTAATGATATCCTTTCTTTGTAGGTCAGATCATTCAGCACTGTCAATGGCTGAGAAATGTGCATACTTTGATAAGGAAGCCCTTTTCTGAAGTGGGTGTGGCTAAAAAAGGCTTATGGTGCAGTATTCTGCAAAACATTTATTTTTATCCAAAAACTAAAAAGATTTAAGCATGTAAAAATACAGTATATCAACCATGGCAAAACCGATCAAATACATTAAAGTTGTACTGGTGCCCATAGTGTCCCTAAAACCAAGTCCAAGATACATTACATGATAATATATAAGAATTATTATTCTGTGTTCATTAAACAGTGTTTAACAAATTCAGAAGATAATTCTACACCCTTCTGAAGTTCAGCAGGTGCAATTCAACATGTTTTGATAGCTAGGGTTCAAACGCTGTTTGGGATAAACTCAACACTAGCTCGAATAATAAGGCTTGTTCAGCTTCGGAGAGCAGCAAAGAGCTACTAGGAGAATAGTTTGCTGGGAAATTTAGCTCATGCAGGTGGAAACATCCTGAATGCCAATGTATTGAGCTTTGTTAGAACTTGGCTACTAATGAATAGAGACACAAAATAATGATCTAACAAAGCTCACACAATAAATCAAGACTTGGTGGGAGGACGTTTTTTTCCCACAATACAGATAAGAAAATCAGAGTTAGGCTAAAACTGCAGTTTTCGATCTTAGCCTTATAAACAAGCAAAGTATAATAGAGCTATAGTTAAAGAGACACTATAGTCACCTGAACAACTTCAGCTTAATGAGGTTGTTCAGGTGAGAACTATAGCTCCCTGCAACCTCTCTCATGTAAACACTATTTTCTGAGAAAATAGAGTGTTTACATTCAAAGCTAGGAACACCTCCAGTTGCAGTCACTCAGAGTGAACCAGAGTGACTTCTGACACTCAGATCTGCTGTACACGAGCATCATGTGATTCAGTAGCTCCTCCCACTGCACGCAGACACTGAACTTTCCTCATAGAGATTCATTGATTTAATTAATCTCTATGAGGAGATGCTGATTGGCCAGGGCTGTGTTTGAATCATGCTGGCTCTGCCCCTGATCTGCCTCCTTATCAGTCTCAGCCAATCCTATGGGGAAGAACTGTGACTGGATCAGGCTTTCACATGTCAGCAGACTGCTTGTTTTTCCTGAGTCTAACAGCATGCAGATTTACAGCTTCTGGCTTGAATACAGTAAGATTTTTACTATATTTATGGAGGCATGAGGGGCACAGGGGGGCTAGATGGTGGTTTTAACACTATAGGGTCAGGAATACATGTAGTTGCACTGGTGACTATAGTGTCCCTTTAATGTTTTTCGTAGCTGGTGCAGGGTGAGGTTTACATGTAAAAATATTCAATAAATAACATTAAAAATTAATCCATTTGACAACATCAGCTACTTGGGAGAGATGGGAGAACTGGAGACGACAGCACCCGCCATAACAACTGCCTACCACACACCCCCCTATGACACAGGGCATCTGGGAGGGAGACAGGATGAGTGGCCAAGCCAAGGGATAGCGGACACTCGACAAAGCGCAGCGAGGTCAATAGAAACCCACAAAGGTATTATTACTTAGACTAGCGGATAGAAGAATAAACATATAGGTAAATATGTAACTATGTAACGTCTTGGTGTGACGGCTGGATGGAAATGCTTGATTGATGCTTACCTTCCCCCCCCCTTCTTCTTTCTTCTGTATCCCCCCCCCATTACCCAGTTCTCATTGAACACTATGTTGAACAAAATAAAAATTGTCAAATTTAAAAAAATAAAATAAAATAAATTAATCCATTTGCACACTTCAAGGTATAACAAGGCAGCTTTAAAATGGGCCTAACACAGTCACTTGCAGACCATATACATCAAAGTGGCCAACTAGTCACCTGGAAAACTTTCATTCATTAGGAAATCTAATGGGTTAAAAAAAAAAAAAAAAAAAAATGTAAATCTTACTTATCTTAACCCCTTCTTTTTAGAAGACAAGTATTATATCTTAACTGTACTTAAGTGCCATAATAAGGCCCTAGCCTCTTAAGCATGTATTCAAACAAAATCTATTGGAGCATAAAATATTGCCATCATTCATTCCCTACCATTACTTACCACTGCTCTACTTTAATTTACCTGTTATTCTCCATTATGCCAGCTAACTAGTTCACCAACTTCTGGAGTGCTCACACATGAAATAGCTTTTCTTTGGTTACCTCTATTTTTTTTTTTTAAAGGAGTAACTGTAGGCCCCATAACTGCTTCATCTCATTGTATTGTTCATAGTGTTTGCAGTCCCCTTGCACTGCAGTCCCCTTGCACTTGCAGTCCCCTTGCATTCAGCATCTATTCAGTTTTTAATACTAAATGAAAGCTCCCAGCAACCCATCCCTTTTGTGCAGCTTGGACTGATGAGGAAGCATTAGCCTGGGCAGCAAAGGGTGGAGGTGAATGGCTGAGAATGTCAGCTGACCAAATCCAGCATATAATTGTGCCATTGCAGGTATAAAATCGATATGGCTACAATGTCTGCTTTAGAGGCAGGGGACTCTGCGAACTATAACCAATAAGATTAAATGTTTGACATACCTACATTATCCATTTAATTAAAAACATCTATGTAATTTACTTTTTTTACGAAAGTGCTGGAGAAGCTAGATTAAAGCACACAGGGCCCTAACTTTTGCAGCACTTTTTTTTTTTTTTTTTATAGATAAGTTACAGGGTTCTATATTGCTTTTTGTTTCAGTATGTCCAATTATACATCCCTTGGTCTGTAACTCAACTTAAGAGCAATTGCTAAATTTTGCGACATGCTCTAGACAAGATGTAAGAGCTGTGCATAGATTACAATTACATGATTTAGCTAAAGTCATTCAAACCTTTTCAGTCCTATGTGATACTATGGACACAACTCCTTTAAGCTCATACCTTTCTTGTATATCCTGTGCACTGAATGAAGAGAGCCTTGGAAGGCCATTTTTCTCATGGTCGTGGACCACATTTTCTGGAATCTCTTCAATTGATGGAAATGCACCTGTATAAAGAAGCCCACATTGTTTTCTACAGTATTTAATGGTAAAAAAAATACAAATAAAGTCTCTTTAGGTCTTTAAGTCACATTAAGCATCATATACAAAATGTCCTCTTTTACAAGTGTATAAATACATATTGTCCACAGTTGAGATAAGTATGGATTTGCTAGTAAGATTTCGGCAGAGGCGTGGAAATGTTCTGTAAATTAAATTAAATAGATATTTTAGTCCTGAGCAGCGAAATGTGGACCTATAAATCAATACGATGGGCCATTGGACAAAAACAGAATACAAAAACAACAGAAGGGAAAACATACATTATAGCCAGAAATGGAAAAAAGCATTCCTGGTAGATCTGTGTTTTCATTAGAGAATTTACTACTATGTATGTTTTTTGTTTTTTAGAAGGGGCCAGCACCAAATTCATCTGGCCTGTAGAAACAGGCTGTTGTTCCTATCGCTGCCACCAAGAACATACTAATATCACAGTGGAACTCAAAAAAAAAAAAAATCATAGTTACATAGCTGAAAAGAGACTTGCGTCCATCAAGTTCAGCCTACCTCACATTTGTTTTTTGCTGTTGATCCAACAGAAGGCAAAAAAAACCAGTTTGAAGCACAATTTTGCAACAAGCTAGGAAAAAAATTCCTTCTTGACCCCAGAATGGCAGTCAGATTTATCCTTGGATCAAGCAGTTATTGCCCTACATTGAAAGATTATATCCTTGAATATTCTGTTCTTGCAAGTATGCATCTAGTAGCCGTTTGAACATCTGTATGGACTCTGATAGAACCACTTCTTCAGGAATTCCACATCCTGATTGTTCTTACAGTAAAAAAACCTTTCCTTTGCCTTAGACGAAATCTTCTTTCTTCCAGTCTAAACGCATGGCCTCGTGTCCTATGTAAAGTCCGGTTTGTGAATAGATTTCCACACAATGGTTTGTATTGGCCCCGAATATATTTGTATAATGTTATCATATCCCCTCTCAGGCGACGTTTTTCTAAACTAAAGAGGTTTAAATTTGTTAACCTTTCTTCATAGCTGATATGTTCCATTCCTTTTATTAGTTTTGTAGCCCGCCTCTGCACTTTTTCTAGTGCCATAATATCCTTCTTTAGAACAGGTGCCCAAAATTGCACAGCATATTCAATATGGGGTCTTACCAGTGATTTATAAAGAGGCAAAATGATATTCTTGTCCCGAGAATGAATGCCCTTTTTCATGCATGACAATACCTTACTGGCCTTGGCCACTGCTGATTGACATTGCACATTGTTGCATAGTTTGTTGTCTATAACAATTCCCAAGTCCTTTTCATGTGTCAAACAAGCACGATTTACTAAGTGTAAATCGCGGAAGCAGCCTCTTGTGACTGTCAGTTTCCCTGAAACTGCTATGTTTTCAGCTGCAAGGTTAAAACTAGGGGGACCTGGCACCCAGACCACTTGATTGAGCTGAAGTGGTCTGGGTGCCTATAGTGGTCCTTTAAGAGACTTGATGACTGTAGCCCCTTGAAGAAAAATGTGCCCAGAACATCTTTGCCATGGTCTTCTGAGCAGCTGCTATTTTGGGCCTTTTGTCCTTCATGTTGAAATCCACAATAAGCCAGTATTCCTCTGTAACAACAGGCCTTATTCACTAAATTAAGAACTAGAGAGAATTTACAAGAATTACAAATTTAAGGGCAAAGAACATGAACAAAAATATCTCTAGATCTGCTATCTGGTGGCTTTCAAATAAAAAATAAAATAAAAACACACTTCCCTTGACAATTCTCTTAAATTCCAATTTTTGATCTTGCCTATCAGGGTTTAAAATTGTGTTTTATATTCAATCATATTGTATTTAATATCCTCTTATTGGTCAATAAAGTGCAAAACCGAGATTATCTAGGTGTGGTTTGTATTAGAATTTGGATACAAAAAAAGATTCTTAAAGGAAAACAGACATCATTTATTATTATTAATAAAGATAAGGTTTTAGAGTACAACAGTCTGTGGTGAAAGGGATCATAGATATGATTGTTGGGCATTAAGTAGTATAAAAATGAATGTTGGGCATTAAGTAGTATAAAAATACATCAACATAACAAATAACACAAAATATACAGTAATGCTATTTTAACTCTAGGGATGAATTCACTTTCGACATGAACAATTTAATACAAAATATAATTAAATAAAAGTAAAACAAAACAGAAGCAATAATTACCGTTTACTACCATCAGTACTTTTTTCCACTGTGTGTTTCCCACTTTAGGAGTTTGACAAAACAATATTTTGTGATTGTCAGACACAAAGATCCGGTCTAACACAAACTTAGAGATGGCAGAATGAGTAAGATTAAGAAGGGTTCCATTTTGGCACATATTTTTAAGAAGTTCTAGTCTCTCCTTGTGGATGTGGCCAGTGTGTGATACATCTTTCATAGGTTTTGCAGTTGGCTAAAAAGAAAATACACAAGAAAATACAATTTAAACTAAAAGCATATTTGAATGAGAGAAAAGATAAAAAATATATATATTTATTACAAGAACCAACACACTCACTTCATTCAATTTCAGCCATTTTAACACTCACAAAATTTAATAGTTTTTTAAAAACACCTAACTTGAGGAAAAATAATTGTGGTTTTGTTACAGTAGATAATCATACGTTGCATAAGACTGCCACAACTCCAATGGTACCTTATTTTGAGATAGAGATAGATATATACATATGCAACCCTATTTTATCCTAAGGATAGCAACATGTATATCTATTGGCTACTCTTTCAAATTGCTCATCTGTCATTTACACTAAATGCCCTTTGAGTGCCAAAGCAACAAAAAATTAAATTCCAAATACAGGAATTGCAAAATAGGCTGTGCAAAAGAACTCTAAAATCCTGCAACAGGGACTTTAAAAAAAAAATAAAAAATTGAAAGCAGCTTTTTGAATGGTTATTTTTAAACTTGCCTACATAGTGCTTTCTTAATTGCTAAGTGTGTCTAGATTTAATGAGGAGACAAAGCAAGTTAGAGTTGCTTGCATCCCCCAGGCTAGAAACTAGTCTTAGTTTTTCTACTTGCAGATGAGCACATACTGTCACAACGATGGCCTTCTATCTAGTGTTTATTTTTACATTATTCAGCAAATGTCAGCCTTACAGGGGCACTCTAAGCACCATAACTACTACAGCACATTATAAGGTTTCTGGGGTAGGGCGGCCTGATTAATAAAAAAACAAAACAAAAAGAAAACAACTACACTACAACCTACAAAAGCCTACTGTGCTCATATGAAAGTGAACTTCCACATTACCTTTCCTAACTATAGACAATAACATTAGTCAGACAGGACTAAGGATGGTTAGCCAATCGCTTTCATACCATCATTGCGCCCTGCCGTTAGATCAGATTAAGTGGAAGTACTGGTTAGGCATGCTTGCAATTCATTGATCTAAATGAAACATTACTGTTCAAACAGATTACTCTGGAGTACCTGTGTTTTTTTAATAGTCAAGAAGTTCAAATCTTTATTCTCTCTGAGTAAACTACTTTAATATACTGCTTCCCCTCTTACATAAAACAGATATGTCAAAAGATGTATTTATCCTTTTTTCTTCCAATGAATAAATATTTACAGTCATGTATTTTTTCAAAAGCATACCATCTGCCACACAATGTGATCGGATTATATAACAGCTTATCAGATATAAACAAGCCACTGTCGTGGAGGCAAGCCAAACATATTGTCGAGTCTCTAGCAACATGCGGCAGTTGGGGATCTCTTATTTATTCCACATGTTTTCTTAAATCTCCATGCTGTCTGAACAAACCGTAGACCACCAAATGCATTTCCCTGAAGTTTTAAACTTTACCTGTTAGATGTATTTCAGGAAAATAAAGAGACATTTCTATATTAAAGCTTTAAACTCAAATGAGCATGGGTTGATCATGCATTTGGATTCAACATGCTTCTGGTATGATCAACAAATCTTTCACTACCAAAGCTGTATATAAAATGGGTTTCCTTTCATTTCCCATTGCCAAGTAATGCAAAACAACAACAGACTGAATACTGATATTTATACAACCTGTTGCCATTTTAGGAAGCTGTAATTCTATTGTCCTCATATTCCTTACAAAAACCCTACGTCTATAAACAATATATTTAGCGATATCTGTGATAAACTTTGAAAATATTTTAAATCATGTCAAAACAATAATTCAAAATGTATATTGTGTACATTTGTAATATAAATACAAAAATATGCTGTATTAGCTTACATTTCTATGTTTGTTGTGCATCCCATGTTAAAGTAAAGCCAATATTGTATATAAGAAAAACTGTTTGGCAGGGAAGGGGTTAAGCAAGTATGGGCATAGATTAAGTGAGCAGTTGCTCTCCATCACTCTTATCAGCTAAGTCACTACAAAAAGTCCATGGAGAACAAATACAATGTCTATGTTACTATGTGTTTACATGATTTAATCCATTCCTTCCAAAATTTTAAATGGACAAAGGGTGACACATCAGATATCCAGACCTCTTCCGCTCATTGAAGTGGTCTGGGTGCAGGGTCTCTATTGCACTTAGTGCTGCAATGTAAAGCATCGCAGTTCCAAAGAAAATGCAATGTTTACATTGCAGCACTAAGTCTGCCTTCAGTGGCTATCTACCAGACAGTCACTGGAGGGGCTTCCTGGATGTTAACGAATTTTTGGTCTGTAACTGACGCTGGACGTCCTCACTGGATGAGGATTTTCAGTGTCAGCTATTTCCCCATAGGAAAGATTTGATTCAATGCTTTTTTTATGGGGACGGCATAATGCCCGTGCGGCACTTGTGGCCAGGGCCGGCCCATCCATAGGTCCTGGTGGGACTATGGCTCTAGGCAGTACTCAGACAGAGGCGACATTTTGCCGACCCGGTAATAATCTACCAGGATAATTACCAGTTGGGGAAAAATCATCACTTTGATTAGCCCCTCCGCTGGGGAGGGCTGTGAGGCCGCGCCAAATTGTAACAAACCAGGGGCATCGTGAAAGGGAGGTTAAGCTGCAGTTGCCGGGCTCTCAGTTTTCTGATATGGAGGGCATTCTGACACTGTGGCCTGGTCGATGGCTTAGCCAGCCCATGACCACAACCACAGCACTGCCGCAAAGTAAATCACTGAAGTTCCGGCACTTTGACATCTCTTGCTGTGCTGCCGGAACTTCAGTGATTTACTTTAAATACTTTGTGGCAGTGCTGTGGTTGTTGTCATGGGCTTGCTAAGCCATCGACCAGGCCACAGTGTCAGAATGCCCTCCATATCAGAAAACTTACAGAGCAGCACAGGCGGCCGGCAGCCTGGACTAGCAGGGCAAGAGGAGTCACAAGCAGGCCAGCAGCAGGGGAGTCTTAAGGAGCGGAACTGGAGCCACTAGAAGACAGATCAGACCCCACTCCAGGTGCAGATGCAGCAAGGATAAGTGTCATGATTGGCTGCAGTGCACACACCGTGTGCTGCCCATAAGAAGCCAATCCCCACAGACACACTTCATCCTCAGCACACAAACAGATGCACACTCCATCCCCAGCACACATACACACTCACTGCACTCCATCCCCAGCACACACAAAGACACACACGTAATCCCAACACCCCCCCCCCCAATATTACAATATGCCTTATGCAGAGAAGCATTGAACCCTATACAACTCTGCATTATACAATGTCCATATAAATTAATATAGATGGACTTGGTACAGAAAAACATCCTTATCTAATGGCATACATCCCACGTGACAATTTAACTTTTTGATATGTTATGGTTAGTGATTGTGTATTTTACTTGGCTAATATTTTAATACCAATGAAGATATTCCATAAGCATAAAATATGGTTCTGATATAATCCCATCTGTACAGGTTCTGGATATAATGAGTTTTGGAATGTACCTATAAATATATAACCTTCGAAGCCCCCTAATAATAGACATTCAATAGACACCACCAAGACTCATTTGTGAACCCTTCTGTGATCAAACTACCTGGCCAGTTTATTCAAGCATTTGATTTTTTGCTTGCGATCTTCTCATCTTGGTTGGGGCAATTAAATCGGGATCTCGTGGAACTCCTGATTTTACTTTACAGAGAGGGTAATTAGACGCATGGAGTACCCTTCCAGCTGAAGTGGTAGAGGTTAACACAGTGAGGGAGTTAAAGCGTGTGTGTGACAGTCATAAGACTATCCTCGCTATAAGATATGGCCAGGGACTAATGAAAGTATTTCGAAAATTGGGCAGACTAGATGGGCCAAACGGTTCTTGTCTGGAGTCACAGAGTGTGTGTGTGTGTGTGTGTGTGTGTGTGTGTGTGTGTGTGTGTGTGTGTGTGTGTGTGTGTGTGTGTGTGTGTGTGTGTGTGTGTGTGTGTGTGTGTGTGTGTGTGTGTGTGTGTGTGTGTGTGTGTGTGTGTGTATATATATATATATATATATATATTTTGACGTCAAATTTAGTGTACATTGCACTAAATATGTTACTGGAATGGGTTTTAATCATAATAATTTAACATAATGGATGTGGGCATGTTTTGGTGAGTGTAGTTTTGGTGGTGGGGCAGCATTTTATCTTTGGACTCAGGCAGCACAATGTCTTGGGCCGGCCCTACTTGTTGCGCATGCAGATTAGCGTCCCCTCATAAGTAATGTCGGAGGAGGCGGAGCCACGACTTAGCACCGAGGGACATCAGACACGGGGTTAGGTTTTTAACACATTCACCGCGAACGAGGGGAGGGGGGCAGAGGGAACTAGAATACAGCTTTGTATTCCTGGTACTAAAGTATCCCTTTAACTTTGGAGTATGACTAGAGGCATGACTGTTCTGAGAATTATTTGCTGACTTCTTAAGTGTTTTGCAAAAAAAAAAAAAAAAGGGAATTTGCAACAAGAACAATGTATCTTATTTGCACAGACTGATTTCTAAACTCATTTACTGTAGTTTAAAGACATTGCTGCAAGTATTATTGCTGTGGAGCGCTGTAATACACTCAGACACACCAACAATATAGAGCTCCTAGAAAAGAGGGACATTAGGATAGTCAAGAAGGACAGAGGGATTTGGACCCATTAATTGCTTCTAGCTTTAACCATAGCTTCCAAGTGTCACTATTTAGGGATTTGGACTATTCAAGTATGATGATGTCAGCCATGAAAGCAGTGCCAGCCGCAGCAAGACAGGCATGGTGTGGGAGAAAAGGGGAGTTTAAACACCTTTTCAGAGCGACCTAATGGAGGCAGAAGACCCAAGTAGCTTAACACTATAGTATCAGGAATACAGGTTTGTATTACTGACACTGTAGTGCTCCTTTAAGTGCAAAACAGTGCGTATCTGGTTAACATCTTCAAGACAGCAATAGGTAAAAGATTATAACTTAGTACAAGGTGTTACGGCAACAACTCAGTCCTAGAGTATATCGTGGTAGGATAGTTAATGCATTCCTTTTGACTGAAGTAGCTACTCTGAGCATGAGTAGGGGGAATTACACATTATTAATAAAAATAAAACAGTTAATAATGCTTATTATTGGTTTCTTTGCTTATGACACTTCACCCTTATCTTACATCAATTTGCATAATATAACTGTCTTGGTCTCTTCTGTGGTTTGCCTGCAATCTTTCTGCCAGTAACAAAAGCAATTTATCTTACATTTACTGGCCAAGAATACTATTTAAATTATTGTGTAATTACCAATGTCCTTATTTATCATATAGCACTCAATGTTTAGCAATCCTAGCAAACACTGGCTCATGCTTATTTTCCTTTCTTGTGATTCTAAAATAATGGTATTTCCCATTTGCACAGAATTTTGTACAATCTAGTTAAGGCAGTTGAAGGCTGGTAAGGAATGTAGGGACCAATTGCTTTCATGCCATAAGCATTCCAAAGATGTGGGTTGCACCCTCACAGCCCCATTGCTCTGGGTATGAAATATAGCAAGAAGTGCGCTGGGCTATTTATTGGCACAGTGCTAGAGGAAAAAGGCAGCTTATATGAATTATTCCAACCTTTTTTGCTTGGCTACAGGCCAATAATCTTAACATTTTAAAAAGGAGGTGGAATGTGGTAGAGTTAGTTATTGTGGTTGCAAAATGGGCCATTTTATTACAAACTATTTAGATTAGAAAAGTGCAAATTGTTTGTCAACTTACCTGCAGCTCCTTCATGCAGCCTCCAATAGCTCTCCTAACCAAAGCACTGCAGTGGGCGAGCTCATTGGCTGCCAACATCAGCTGAGAGCCCTCCACCAATGCACAAGGATTTCTTGCCACCTGAGGGGTCCCAGCGCTGGTGTTACCATAAGGCGGTGCAGGCATCCGCCTTACGGCGCACAGGCCTGAGGGGGTAGGCACAGAATTTGTTTGACCGGGCAGGAGGACAGAGCACAGCGCACTCCTCCTGCTGGTCACGGCTTGTAGTAGCTACTGTATCCTCTCCCCGGTCTGACAGGAAGAGGAGGGAGATGTTACAGGAGCTCCTCTACCCCGGTTCCCAGCTTGGCCATGCTACAAGAGGGATGTGAGCAACCACAGAGGGGAGCGAAAGAGACACAAAGGAACTGGGGGGGGAGGGGGAGACAAACAGGCACATAGGGGGCTTGGGAGGGGGGGAGGGGGAGAGACAGACACTCTCTCCTGGGGAGGAAGCAAACAAGCCAAGAGGGACTGTGGGGAACAAACCAACACAGAGGGGCTTGGAAGGGCCAAAATAGACAGGCAGGGACTAGGGAATGGGGCAAAAGACACATACATAGGGGCTGAAGGGAGAAAAAGACAAGGTGCTGGGGAAGAGACACGCAGAGAGGCTGAGAAGGGAAGAAAGAGACCCACTACAGGGGTGGGGGGTGCAAGAGACAGAGGGGCTGGTAGGGGGGACAAAGACACAGAGAGGTTGGGAAAGGGGCAAGAGAGACAGAGAAGGGCTAGGAAGTTGCGAAAAAGACAAACAGAGACTGAGGAGAGACATCCAGAGGGGCTGTGGTGGAGAGGGAGACAAGGAGGGGCGAGGGGGAGAAAGGGTCAAGGTTTTGGGGAATGGGCAGAAGAGACAAACAGGCACTAAGTGACACACAAACTTACACAGAAGGTTGGGGAACGGGCAAAAGAGAGACAGGGGCCAAGAGGAGACACCCAGAGGGGCTAGGGGTAAACAATGACAATGTGCTGGGAGAAGGAGATACACACAGAGGTTGAGAAAGGGAGAAAGACACGCAGAAGAGGCTGGGGTAGGACAAACACACAGAGGGGCTGGTGAAGAGGCAGAATAGACAGACAAGGAATGAGGGTGTGGAACAAAGACACAGAGGGGAAGATATTTTGAAAACATCGATTTGAAACATGATTCTGGAATACGATAAAGTGACTGCTGACAAGAAGTATAATACGTCCCATTAATGGTAAGAAAACCTAAAAATTTTATTTAAACTTGTACTGTTTAGCAAAGTAATTTTTATTATATGGTTTATTTGCAAAATAGTTGAATCATTATTTATACTAATGCGGTCGTACCCCAGGTAAGATGTCAAAATATTAACAAAACCTGTTTGATTACTTACATTAGATGCAGTTAGTGGTTATTGTGCGCGGAGTGTTATAAATAGGGCTGTCATAAACCAATGTACATTAAATGTTTGGTTGTAATTCAGCATTAACATCCCCCCCCAAAAAAAAAAGTTAAAATTTTTCTCATGGATATCCATGCCATATAAAATAATAATCATCATAATAAATAAGCCCAGAAATCAGTTTTCAACATATGTAGAGGTTTGGCTCATATTCATTACACAAAATTCTATAGCCCAGACAAAAACAATATGCTAATAAAACATAGAACATACCTGGCTGTCAATCTGCAATTTTTTTATTTCAGTCACGGCTATTTTTTCTGTGTCAGGTAAATTGGTTAATGATCCTTGATGAATAATTCCATAACCTTTAAAGTAAAATTACAATAAACAATAAATCATTAATCAAACTGCATCACTAACATTGGACCAAAGTTTTTCCTGCTTGCAAAGACAAAGTCCTAAATGAGCAATACATTTTTTTTTTTTTTTGTTTACCGGCAGGATATCCTGAAATTAAGAAGCACTCCAACCAGCATAACTACTACAGGAATGTCCTCGTGCCTTTCCAGAGGAAATAATCAAACCGTGTAAGAATGGCCCCCATCACGCCTCCCTTACTGCTGTAAGTTCCTGCCAATGAGTGTGAAACTGTGAGGCTCAGTGGTGTTTACTGGAATCTCTGTGCAGCAGCTTCCAGTAGAAAGGGATGTGGTGGTGGGAACCAAGGTTACTGGTCAAAACATTCTTAAACTGTTTGACTGCTTACTCCTGGCACCATAACCACTATAGCTTATGGTAGTTGTTATGGTTACTGGAGTGTTCTTTTATTATGTGCATTAATTACCAAAGGCAAATATAATTTTTACAGTATTGTGCTTTCAGATTGTTGGAATAATATTTCCCACCTGAAGCGTACTATGCCATAAATACATCTAAATTAGAAGCACTAAACTGCAACAAATTTTTTTTGCAATTTTAATAATGTTCTTATTAGACACAAATTATATCAGTATTGCTAGAAAAATAACAAATATGGATACCTTCAGGGTCTCTCATCCGTAAGGTGATAAACTTGCTTGCAACCATCAGCATGAATAGAACCCACAAGCATGCAACAAGCAGTAGCCAACGATGGTGCATGGTGACAAACACCAGCCATTAATAAACGACAGCTTCCTGCAAAACAGACAATACATGGAAATGCAATTACATTAGGTTAGCAGGTTACAAAAACACCCACTTAACTACAACAGAATACACACAACACAACAAATGGCAAAACCAGTGCAAAAATAGCAACATCTTTCCATTTAGACTTATTTTGTGAAAATTCGACCTAATTAGTGAACAAAATCTGTAGGTGAACACAAATGCTAAACTTTTGCATTTATTGAAACAGGAACTCCTTTTAGCAGGGTGTATAAAAATCAATAAAAACATTTTTTTTATAAATATATATGTAAAAAAAAATATTTTTTTAATTTAAATTGGATTTCTTTTCATAGAATGTTTTTGGATGAAGAACCAAAACAAATATAGTTTTCTATTTAAGATACATTATGGTTCAAATGCTATTTAGCATGAGATCAGAATTAGTTATGTAACATTAGGATGTATATTCATGCAATATTTATATTTTTGGTAAATGAATCCCATAAAAAAAAAAAAAAAAAAGTAATCAAATAAATAAAGTTCAGAAAGACTTTTGCCTTATTGTTATTCTACAAATCGGTATTAAAAAAAATAAATAAAAAACAAGCACCAGGATCACTTCAGTGATTTGAACTGGTCATGGTGATTAACCCCTTAAGGACGGAGCCAAATGTACACGTTGTGAACAAAACAAAATGTAAACAAAACCTGGCATTTGCGCTACATGTCTGTCCAACCGTAATACTTCTCTTTCATATTAAATACAACCACCCTTATTATATATCATTTTATTCAGGGGAAACAGGGCTTTCATTTCATATCAAAAATTTAGCTATGAAACATAATTTAATGTTAAAAAAATGGGAGAAAAGATTTTTTTTTGATTTTTTTTAGTTCTACATGACATTTTAACGGTCAATGTCATAATACTGTTTGCTTTTACTGCAATAAAATACACATATTTGTATTCAGCAAAGTCTCACGTGTAAAACAGTACCCCCTATTTACAGGTTTTATGGCGTTTTGGGAAGTTACAGGGTCAAATATAGCACGTTACATTTGAAATTGAAATTTGCCAGATTGGTTACGTTGCCTTTGGGACTTTATAGTAGCCCAGGAAAGAAATTTACACTCATAATGGCATATGATTTGCAATAGTAGACAATCCAAGGTATTGCAAATGGGGTATGTCCAGTCTTTTTTAGTAGCCATTTGGTCACAAACACTGGCCAAAGTTAGTGTTAGTATTTGTTTGTGTGAAAAATGCAAAAAATGCCAATTTTGGCCAGTGTTTGTGACTAAGTGGCTACTAAAAAAGACTGGACATACCCTGTTTGCAATACCTTGGGTTGTCTACTATTGCAAATGGTATGCCATCATAGGAGTAATTTTCATTCTTGGGCTACCATAGGGTCTCAAAGGCAACGTAACCAATCTGGCGAATTTTAATGTGAAAAAAATGAAACACAAGCCTTATATTTTACGCTGTAACTTTTGAAAACACCATAAAACCTGTACATGAGGGGTACTGTTGTACTCAGGAGACTTCGCTGAACACAAATATTTGTGTTTCAAAACAGTAAAAAGTATTGCAGCAATAATATCGTCCGTGTAAGTGCTGTTTGTGCGTGAAAAATGCAAAAAAACGTCACTTTTACTGGCGATATCATCGTTGTAATACATTTTACTGTTTTGAAACACTAATATTTGTGTTCAGTGAAGTCTCCCGAGTAGAACAGTACCCCACATGTACATGTAAGGGCACAACTTGAAATACCTTAGAACCTGGAGGAGTAATACCGTGTACATTTAAATAGCGAAATCTGCCCGACACGTGAGCCCTACGAGGGCTAAGGAAATAGTTGTAAACATGTAAGTGATAACCTTGTAAACAATTGAGGGGTAACACGAGCGACTTAGACTAAACCAGATGGCATGAATATGAAAATACCAGCATATGACATCAAAATTAAATTAATAGCATCAAGGCATATAGCAAAATTCTAATAATGCGGAAACTCTGGAAAGTAAGTGAATCGTGAACCTGTCACATGTATAAGCCCCTGTCGCCTGAAAATAATAGGATAGCCTGGAAACAAATGAACGTAGATAAGTGATTAATATAGCGAGGGCCAAGTTGACAAACCAACTTATATGGGGGAAATAATAGAGTAGAAAGGTTTGAGAACCAGAAAAGTATCAATAATGAAGAAAACCAAAAAATAAACAAAAGTAACCAGTATCAGGATCAACAAGAATATACGATGAAAAGTATCTACAAGGGCCATAACGGTGGACAATTCAAACTAACAAGTTTATGAGAGGTCAATCAACAACCTGTAATTAGTATAACTAACCCAAAGTAAACCTTTGTTAGCAGATCAGTCCCATGAGGGTTGTAGTTAATGTAAGTACAGTGAATGTATATACAAGTTAGTTTATATTTGTGAACCATATGTGTAGGCCCAAGTTGGGCTTGACATGATTGATCCAGTCAATAGCGACACGTAGCCATGTAGCATGTAGGGGGCCAAGACATAATAGAAGTCGATATGTTCCAGTAAAGGGCCTTATACCGGAAGCTGAAGAAGGCATCGCTGTAAATCTACGTATTAATGAAAAGCTGAATATGATAGTAGTGAAATTCGCCCTGAAAGAACAAAAATACAGTTAGTAGAAACCGATTAAATCAGCCATGGCAGGCCCGCCATGGCGACTTCTATAAGTACAAGGTAGGGTCGGCTCAACTTAAAGATGACATGTTTTAGTAGAATAATGATTTCACAATATGTCTGATAGGTGTGGCATCACAACTTATCTATATCCAAATTCACCTATTAGTGTAAAAACTTTCAGACAGAAAGTCAAGTCAATATCCCGTAAGATATCTGAACGTACAGGCGCACATGCTCAATATTGAATTGTTTTATCATCGTATGCGTACGGAGAACCCTGTGAGGATCAGCATTCTGTTGACGGCAAGGTTCAAAAGGGTATTCCTAGTCTTTCCAGTTTCTCATTTATTTACACCTCAGAGGAAATGAGTGCTGAAAACGTTGCATGGAGGTTGGTGCAACTCATGCCTACTCAAGCATCAGCATTGTCTGTATTGGTACGCATGAGCCTGAATAGTTCCGCTTTCCCGGCCATTGCTGGGAAAGGAACGTTGCGTCTGCGCAGCTCAGTCGTAAAACAAGGAATGGTCCATTACCTGATGGAATCTGATAGGTGTCACTTTTTCGTGTAGGCATAGTGGACCAGACTGGAGTACTGGGGGTTGACAGGTCATCACCTTGTTACAGGGGTCTGAGACATACTGCAATATCCAGTATGTATTAGCTAGTAATTAGCTTGGATTAGGATCATTTTACTGGCTGGCTAGCTAGTGCCAAGTGGCAAATCAATTCACTAAGTACGCGACAGGTGAGGCCCTGCTAGTTGACAAGTGGCTTGAGAGGTTCTATCTATGCTTTGGTGCGAGTGGATTCGTGGCCACCGAACGTTGTGGCAGGGTGTTGGCCTCTAGGTGACATTTAAATCATGAGATAGATTGGGTGTGACAAGTGAGGCCCTCTGTATGCCACTGTGCAAGGCAGCCAATTATGTTTTGGCCCAGGGGGCATAACACCTCATGCATGGAGGATGGGTGTTGGCCTCACGGGACCACTAACTCCAAGGCAGAGATGCCAGAAACTTAACATCTCTTGGTCACCTAGCTCCCTATAAGCCAGTAAAACCTACTCACTAAAAAGGTCTACATTGCGGGGGAGCCATCGTGGCTAAAAACGTACCTGAATTTGTATAAGAGTTCATGTAGTTCTGTATGGTATGGTTGTAACCTGTAACTGAAATCTTCCGTATCCCCTAAAAGAGGCAGAGAAGAGGGGAAGGAGAGGTCTATAACCTACGAAAAGAACCGTAACTGACAAATGGGTGCGAGGTCTGAAAAGCAAATAATGCTCCAAATTGATAACTTGTGAAATAATATGATTTGATAAGAAATAAGGAAGTGGATGTTCGCAAGATACCCATGGCGTCCTGGAAAGCCACAAGACCAAATATCCGCAGACAGGAACTGTAGTGTTAAACCATGCAATCATATTTAGGGAAATATCAAAATCTGATTAGACATGACACAAATATGTTTGTAAGCAAAACCGTAGATTGTGCAGAAATGCATATGTAAATATAGACAGTGTTGCCCAAGGCGTATCAGTCTATCGTAACTCATCTAATATGTCACATCGAAGGTAATACCGGTTTGTGGCATTATGATAATCAGATTGTGGAAATATTACCGCTACATAACTGTAAAATAGTGATACCCGTATACTAGGTGCCTATAAATTTACTACCCAGAACCTAAAACAAGACATTATATTCTTAATCCAAAATCAAAAAATGTTTTTAATGAAATGCCCAAACGAGGTGCCGGATTAGCCTGTGGCAGGTTGCCCATTACAGGGCATATGAACACACGTTGTAAAGGCATAGTTATGCCAGGAGTAGGAAATATACATATCCCGATTTGTATCCAGAGTTTCAGGGTGGCTGTGCGGGCTATGTTAGGATTAATGCGGGTGAATGTAGGATGCGAATCTGAGAATAGTTGTGGAGTTTGTGTATGTAGCTAAGACATGGTGATGAGATGGTAGAGAACCCGATAATTACGAATAATCATCTAGTTTATGAAATGGTGAAAAGAACAGAAACTGTATAAAAACACTTATAAAACATCATATAATACATATGCACTGAGCCCAATAAAACGAGGTGTTGAAAGACAGAATCAAAAGGGGAACAGAGGCCTCTAGAATGCCACAGTGGCTGAACAAGCTAGAGGCTGTGATGGCCGTACATAGGAGATATAAGACATACATTAAAAAGACCTACACATGGAATGCTTAGGAGGATGATAAATACTCATGCATACACAGCTGGCATAGAAGATTAGGGTTTAAAGCAACAGGAAATGCTAGAATCTCTCAGTAATATTAGCAAAACTGAACATAACTGAATGATGTTCCTAATGCAGACCGTACAAAGAAAGTCTGGGTGGTGTGAGAAAGCGAGGGAATGCAAAAGCAGCAGACAAGAGAACTGCAGTTTAAGCTAGCTGTGTAAGATTATATCCCAATGAAAATTACATAATTAAATGCAGACAAGCTGTCCCTTGGGGCATTTCTACTAAACAGTGAATTACCAAACAATATTGGCCCAATGAGTAATACCCAGAGGGCAGACAAACATTAAAGTGTAGGGCGACTAACTGAAATGCATATACATACACTTTTATGAATTTGAGGACCTTTAGTAAGAAGATTTAAGACTTTTATAAGATATTCCCCTTTACAGAAAATAAGGAAGTTTACATTTATGTGTACAGAGAATGTATATACAAGTTTATATTTTATTTCCTTTACCACATGTATAAGAACAAGTTTGGGCCTGACCTAAATTTAGACAGTCAGTTGCAACATCTAGCCACATAATTACTAAACAATGAAGGCTCAAAAAGTGCATGAATACCCAGTATAGACAAAGAAAACTTTTAAATGTAGAGTGAAACATTAAATTTCAGGGTGACTAACTAAAATGCATATGATAAAAGTCGATATGGCCTGGTGTGGGCCAAATACAGTAAGCAGAATGAGGCATTGCTGGCAAACACAGTAAGCAGAATGAGGCATGCTATGTACGATTGAAATAGGCTGAATTTGCTTTACTAGTAAAATTTGCCATATCTGAATGGCTAAACAAACGAACAGTTTTGTTGAAAAACCAACAGTTATAGAAGCCGTAGCTGGGCTGGACGTGGCAGTGCCCCATGAGCTTCTAGTGAGGCGGCTGTTTACTAGAGTGAGGTAAAACAAATACTTGTGTGGGTCACACTAGGCCAAGACCAGCTTGTTTAGGCAGTTTGTGTTGATGACCTCTGAAATGGAAGTAGATGGTTCTGTTCTGAACCAGAAAGTCTCAAAAGCCTGCAGCTTGTCAGACCAATTACCGTAGGGTAGGGAAGGGGGGGGTGAATCCCTTTTAAAGGTCCAGCACCCTCACACAGCACACTAACAGTACCCTCACAAACACACAGCACCCTCACACAGCACACAAACAGCACCCTCACACAGCACACAAACAGCACCCTCACACAGCACACAAACAGCACCCTCACACAGCACACTAACAGGACCCTCACACAGCACACTAACAGGACCCTCACCCACACACAGCACCCTAACAAGCGCACACACAAACACCCTCACAGCACCCTACCAGCACCCACACACATCACCCTCACACAGCAGTGTGTGTATGTAATTATTAATTAGGGGCTGTGAGCAGCTATATAACTGCAGTTAAAGCAGGGTGAAGTGAGGGAAGTGTTTTGTAGAGAAAGAAGGTTTGCTGTTTATTGTATCCTGTTACTTCATAACAACAGAAAATAAACAGGCGAGAGGCCTTTTTGAAACTGGGCTTTGTCTTCACCTGGTTTTCTTACCCTAGAGGGCTGTGCGGTTGTCAAAAGATCCTGGACAAACACACACAGGAAAGTAAGTTTGTCACATATGGTGGAGAATGCGGGCACTGCACTAAAGAAGCCTGTGGGTATTAACTGGAAGCCAAACAAGCCTGGAGAAATATGGAGGAAGTTGTGAAAGTTTTGTTGCAAACTACAGCGGCACAGCAAAAGGCTACAGCCGTACAGCAGGAGGCCACAGCCCTACAGCAACTGGTAATTACGCAAAAGGCCAACACAGATGCTATGATCCAGCAGGTTATGGCAGCCCAGGCTGAAGCAAACCGCCTGCTCAGAGAGGAGCAACATCAGGCTACCAGTATGATACAGAAGGAGATACAGGCTTTGACCAAGGGACTGACCAGAGTCTCGGATGGGACACAGTCTGAGGTTAAAATGATCAGAGCCAGCCGTTACCTGCAGAAGATGACACCTACAGATGATGTGGAAGCATACCTGCTAGCTTTTGAGAGGACAACTGAGAGAGAAGAGTGGCCAGTGAGTGAGTGGGCAAGCATACTGGTGCCTTTTCTTATTGGAGAACCCCAGAAGGCTTTCTATGACCTGGAACCAGCACAGGCAGGGGTATACTCTAAACTGAAGGCTGAGATCCTTGCACGACTTGGTGTGACTATGGCAGTTCGTGCCCAAAGATTTCATGCCTGGACTTTCAACCAAGAGAAACCTATCCGCTCCCAGATGTTTGACCTGATACATCTTGCTAGAAAGTGGTTACAACCAGAAATAAATACGGCAAGCCATATCATGGAACTTCTTGTGATGGACAGATTCCTGCGGGGCTTGCCTGCTTCACTGCGTCGATGGGTCAGTCAGAGTGATCCACAAACAGCAGATGAGTTAATTGGTTTGGTGGAAAGATATGTTGCTGCAGATGACAGACAGTGGCTCAACAACAAAGGCTAAGCAGAGAGTTAAGACTCCAGCTGCTGAAAGACCTGGTAAGATTTTTCAAGGTTTCAGAGACAGAGGAACAAGAGACATATTCCCAGAGACCCCATACGCTTTTGTCTAGAAATGTTAATCCTGAAAAAGGGTCTAGGTGGGGGACAGTTGATAATATTAAATGTTTCCGGTGTAATGAACCTGGACATAAAGCTAGAGACTGTCCCTTGATTGATGAACCTGTGTCCTGAATGCCAACACACCACCCCTTTTAAGGCATACCGCAGTCCTCTGGTACCATTGCCTATAATAGAAATACCTTTTGAAAGGATTGCAATGGACTTGGTAGGTCCTCTGGTAAAGTCTGCAAGGGGGCATCAGCATATATTGGTGATTCTGGATTATGCTACCAAGTACCCGGAAGCAGTACCCCTACGTAACACGTCTGCAAAGACAATAGTGAGAGAACTCATGCTCATGTTTAGCCGGGTGGGCATACCAAAAGAAATTTTGACAGATCAGGGTACACCATTTATGTCTAAAGTTACAAAGGAGTTATGCAAACTACTTCAAATTAAACATCTTAGGACCTCTGTTTATCATCCCCAGACGGACTGGTAGAACAAGACCTTAAAAAGTATGTTAAGGAAAGTAATTGACTAAGATGGTAAGAATTGGGACTGCTTACTACCCTATCTAATGTTCTCCATAAGGGAGGTGCCACAAGCTTCTACGGGCTTCTCTCCTTTTGAGCTTCTATATGCCCATCATCCCAGAGGTCTGCTAGATATAGCAAAAGAAACCTGGGAACAGGAGTCCAATCCGTACCGTAGTGTAATTGAGCACATAGCTCAAATGCAAGATAGGATGGCGGCTGTCATGCCAATAGTTAAAGAACATATGCAGAAAGCCCAAGAGGCCCAGAAAAACAGTTAGAATAAAAATGCCAGACAGAGTTTTTCACCCAGGAGACAGGGTACTTGTTTTGGTCCCTACAGTAGAAAATAAATTTCTAGCATCTTGGCATGGCCCATATGAGGTTATAAAACAGGTTGGGGAAGTTAATTATAAAGTGAGACAACCCAATAGGAGGAAACCCGAGCAAATATATCATATAAATTTACTAAAACCCTGGAAGGACAGAGAGGTCTTAACTACTTAAATTGTCACTAATAAGACTGGTAGTGAACTTGAAGTAAATATACCAGACACCCTGTCCCCCCACCAGAAACAGGAAGTAAGGGAATTTGTTAGAAACCGGGATGTATTTTCTGTAGTTCCGGGCAGGACTAACGTTATCAAGCATGATATTGTTACAGAACCAGGGGTGAAGATAAGTCTTAAACCGTACAGAATCCCAGAAGCACAGAAAGAGGCAGTAGCTGCAGAAATTAAGAAAATGTTAGCTCTTGATATTATTGAGGAATCACAAAGCGAGTGGAACAGCCCTATAGTACTGGTGCCAAAACCTGATGGTTCGTTAAGATTTTGTAATGATTTTCGTAAATTAAATAGTGTGTCAAAGTTTGATGCTTATCCAATGCCTAGGGTTGATGAACTGATAGAGAGACTGGGTAAGGCTCGGTACCGGACTACTTTAGACCTGACAAAGGGTTATTGGCAAGTACCTCTTACAAACAGGGCAAAAGAAAAAAGACCGCTTTTTCGACATCAGGGGGATTAGTCCAATACAAGGTGCTACCATTTGGGTTACATGGGGCCCCTGACACTTTTCAAAGACTGATTGATAGGATTTTGAAGCCTCACAGCCGTTATGCGGCCGCATACTTAGATGACATAGTCATTCACAGTTGTGACTGGGCTTCACATCTTCCCAAAGTGCAGGCAGTACTGGACTCTATCCGCCTAGCTGGTTTAACTGCTAACCCATCTAAGTGTACTATAGGTTTGGAAGAGGCAAAATATCTGGGTTATTCGATTGGGAGAGGACTAGTTAAGCCCCAAACAGCAAAAGTGGAGGCCATACAAAATTGGCCACGCCCCCTCACTAAAAAGCAAGTCAGGACTTTCTTAGGACTTATTGGGTATTACAGGCAATTTATTCCTGGTTTTGCTACATTAGCAGCTCCTTTAACGGATCTCACAAAAGGAAAAGTCCCACTAGTGGTTAAGTGGTCATTAGAGGCAGAAAAATCGTTTGTAACTTTGAAAGAGGCTTTGTGCACCCAACCGGTTCTGGTAACCCCGGATTTCACTAAAGAGTTTATTGTCCAAACCGATGCATCAGAGATTGGGTTAGGGGCGGTTCTGTCTCAGGAAATTCAGGGTGAAGAACACCCAGTGTTTTATTTAAGTAGGAAGCTGACTCCCACTGAGAAAAATTATTCTATAATGGAAAAAGAATGCCTTACCATAAAATGGGGCTAAGACGCATTAAAATATCTGCTGGGTAGAAAATTTAGGTTGGTCACAGACCATGCCTCCTTAACCTGGATGAGTCAAAACAAAGATAATAATGCCAGGGTGACAAGGTGGTTCCTCAGTTTACAACCATTTCATTTTACAGTTGAACATAGGCCGTGTTCTAAACATGGAAATGCTGACAGTTTGTCGCGAGAAAATTTGTTTTCTGTGGTCGTTCACCCCACTAGGTCTGAGCTGGGGGGGAGGATATGTAACAGAGTGTTGGGGATGGTGGTCAGGGGTGTATATCTGGCACCCAGACTTTTGCACAGCCAATATCCTGACATGTGGGTAAGCACATGCAGCCCCAGGGAAAGTGAAGTTTAAATGTAGATTTTTTCCTCTGTTGTTATTTGGGTCCCTGGGGTGGAGTATTCGGAAGAGCAGGGTGGGCCGATTCTCCACCCACTGTCAGAGTGGTTGTGCATGAGTCCAGCCCAGGTCTTCTAAAGAGTTCTGGCTCACTGCCTAACAAGGTCATTAGCCTCACCTGTAGGGGCTGTGAGCAGCTATATAGCTGCAGTTAAAGCAGGGTGGAGTGAGGGAAGTGTTTTGAGGAGAAAGAAGGTTTGCTGTTTATTGTATCCTGTTACTTCATAACAACAGAAAATAAACAGGCGAGAGGCCTTTTTGAAACTGGACTTTGTCTTCACCTGGTTTTCTTACCCTAGAGGGCTGTGCGGTTGCCAAAAGATCCTGGACAAACACACACAGGAAAGTAAGTTTGTCACTATATATATATATATATATATATATATATATATATATATATATATATATATATATATATATATATATATATATATATATATATATATATATATATACCCACCTACACCCATATTTATTAACAATTCACCTTGTGGGCCCTCTTTTACAGGCCTACTCATACGTTGGTTTCGGCACACCTCAACCAACTTTGCTTCTCTTTCTACATTCCATTACGTATTAGATAAATTCAGAGCACAAATATATTATATATATTGGAAAGCTTGGCCTGGAGTTGTGGGCAAGCATAGGCGTGCGCAGCCTATTGCATTAGGGTGTGCACCCTAAAGCACAAGCACAGAGATACCGTAATGTAAGAACTCTGGTAAGCTGAGGGACCTGAACGTTGGTCCGTCAATTAGAGACAAGCCCCTGGGGTCCCACAATGTGACTTTTATTTGAATGATATGAAAGCGAAGTGAGGCCTTAAGGAGAACGTAATCGTAGTGAGTAAGATTAACTGTAGGTTGTCGATGGCGTAGGACTTGGCGAGCTGCAGTAATGACACACGTCTAAGTAATGATATGTAGAAATGAATGACAAAACTTGTACCGTTAAATATAGTAGTAATACGGTGGATTATGATTATAAGATTGTTGTTGACATTTGTGAGGAATCTTAGACCAGGTACGTCTCGAAGTTTAGAACTCACTTTGAGAGGTGGGGGGCTGTATAAGGGCTGGGCAGGCTGAATGAGGCCTCAAGGGAAAACGTAAAATGGTAAACCTTCTTGCCTGTTACCGAAATGCGGGATACTGGGTACCTCTTCTTGGAGCTTTATTGGAAGAAAAATAGAAGTAGTAAAACCCCAAAAACATACGCAGTCTAAGTGTAAGGAACCAGTATATAAGGACTTTTAAGGAACGGAAGTTTTAAATTGTGCTAATGGTCTGTAAAGAGCCTGGTGAAAAAGGACCGTAAGGCTTAACCTATGAGCGGAGAGACCTTAGTTGCGTAGAAGACTAATACATAAGGGAAAGTCCAAAACCAAGTCCCAGCAGGGTAGGCTAATGCCTGGAGGTGTATTTTTTAAACGTAACTGATAAGAGAAAAATGGTCAAACTGTGCTTTAAGAAGATTTACCCTGTAAAAGATAGGAGTCCCATAATTATGTGACCATGGGCGGGAAAATTAGAAACACGTTATTTAACCAGTGGTGACTTTAAGAGCCATGTAATAAATACACATAAATCCAAATAGGATAAATAATGCGAGTGCTTAGTTACATGAAAGCAAACTACGTACAATTACAGTAGATTTGAGAATTTAAACATTGTAGCCTCTTGCTTTCGGTAAACAAATGAACAGGAGAACTGTAATGAGAAAGAACTCCTGTGTTCGGTTAAATGGAGCATACAAACAAATTTTAAACGAAAGCCAATGTATGTGTGTTCGGCTGAACGACCGAATGAAAATAGTCGAACGTAAGTTAGTTTATACGAAAATGTAAGCGACAGGAGTGTGTACTCTGCGGTTGGCTGTTAGCTGCATGAATGCAGAAGTACACGAATGGAGTAAGAGCATGAATGGGTAAGTAATGAAGGGAGCCTATCCTCACGGTTTTAGGGCTGAACGTGGGAAATAGCCGAACGCCATTTCCCACGTTTATGCTAACGTGGATGTGCCGGTCTCATGACCGGAAGCCGGGTAGCGCGCAAGGTTGGGTAGAAGCCGGTGGACGGGCATGGAAGACGGAGGCAGAAGCTGCTGGCAACGGACTGCTTGCTGGAGACAGGACTTGGCGGGAACGACGAACAGGAAGTGCAGGTAACTATGGTGACGAATAGCATGCATGACAAAAGTAAGGGGGGTAGGGTTTATATAGGATCATAACTCCTCCAACAAATTCAGGCCAAATGGCCTTCCAATATCAATATATATATATATATATATATATATATATAGAGAGAGAGAGAGAGAGAGAAGTAGTGATCAGCACTCTCGGGCTTTTGTGAATTAAAACTTACAGTTTATTGAAATTCCATTTAAAAGATCAACGTTTCAGTTCCTGTCTGGAACTTTCATCAGGATCAAACATATGAAACAAGGAAGAACAATACATTTATATACCTCAAGTATTAGTGAAATTAGACAAAAAATGACTTACCCCTATGCTCAGAGTGGTGGGTGTGGTGCCCCTGGCGTCTACCATACCTCCGTGCGCATGCGCGGACGTGGCCCCGTCCCTACGTATCGTGATGACGTCACGCGTTGCTGCGGCAACGCTAGAGTCACATGGGAAGAAAAACCAGGAAGTGACTGGTGGTGAATGACATGTATCTCCAGTTGCTATGGCAACCCGGCTACATAACTAAAACGTTTTAGATTCAATAGACAATCCCAAATACTAATCCAATCATCCTGTTAATAAGAAATATTGAGAGTGAAAGATCTATGTAGATATAAAGTGATACTAGTGTGTATAAAGAGTGCATAGAAAACTATGTGTACTCAATGATATTAATTAATACCCTTATATTGGCAAGTAAATACTGGCCTTAAAGTGCCAATGTGGAATAAAGTGCTAAAGACCAGTACAGTTTATACTGGAAATAAAGTGTATATAGAAAAGTGCTATAGTGATAATAAAGTGCAAACAGTGATATGTTTATTGCTTGAAATATAGAAAGTGCTTACCAGTGCAAATATAATTGAATAACAATTCTATATTAATAGATTATTCCCTAGTATACAAATGTACCAAAACATTAAGTGCTTAAAGTTATAAACTTACACATAATAAAAAACATCATAAAAATCATCATAAAAACAAAATTCCTATTGCTTTTAGGGTCATAATTAAAGAAATGAATGATAAGAAAGCATCTCATTGAGTCCTCCAGGTGCAATCGTGTTCAATTGGAAGATCCACTCTGTCTCTCTATTAAGGAGTATTTTACTGCGATCCCCTCCTCGCCTGGGTATTGGGATATGGTCTATTGCGACAAACTTCAAAGAGGAAAGTGGATGTTTCATTTTAAGAAAGTGTTGTGCCACAGGTTGTTCTGAATGTCCATCCCTTCAGCACAACACTTTCTTAAAATGAAACATCTACTTTGTGTGTGTGTGTGTGTGTGTGTGTTGTGTGTGTGTGTGTATTTTTTTTTTCTCTTCTTTACTCTGAATGTATTTATGTATAATATATAATGAGTTCATTTTATAAATTATAATTCAGCCTGACAACCCAATGTCATCACTTACTGAGGAAGAGAGCAAGGGCACTCTTGGCACCATAATCACTACAGTGGTAACGGATCTTGGAAACCTTCCTTAAAAGCCAGTGTAGAATACATATTTGTGCACTAAATGTATAAGTGAGAAATTAATACAGAACAAAAAAAAAAAAAAGTTAATCCTCAAGGTAACAAAGTGGTACTTTATACGGGGCAACTAAAAAGCAAGTAAAATGCATAATTTAAGGCAGAAATAAAGAAGATTTGGAATTCCTGCTCAAAACACACACAAATTCTTAGCACTATGTTCTAGTTCTGTGTTGCCCTCCATATAGCAACTTGACACTGAATTTCTCAAGTACTGCTCCAAGGAATTCAAAATTGTTTTATGTGGGAGACTACTCTGAGTCATGTGGTGAGGAAGCCAATTTTTACAAAATAAATTTGATTCCTAGTAAACTATCATGAAAATGAAATAAAATGATTCCCTTAAATCTCATGTGTAGGTGGGCACATGGCTAACAGTCTTTCTGTGTAGCTATCAAAGTGAGTGTCTGAGTAGGAGTGTGTTACATAGAAACATAGAATGTGACGGCAGATAAGAACCATTCGGCCATTCTAGTCTGCCCAATTTTCTAAATACTTTCATTAGTCCCTAGCCTTATCTTATAGTTAGGATAGCCTTATGCCTATCTCACGCATGCTTAAACTCCTTTACTGTGTTAACCTCTACCACTTCAGCTGGAAGGCTATTCCATGCATCCACTACCCTCTCAGTGAAGTAATACTTCCTGATATTTTTAAACCTTTGTCCCTCTAATTTAATACTATGTCCTCTTGTTGTGGTAGTTTTTCTTCTTTTAAATATAGTCTCCTCCTTTACTGTGTTGATTCCCTTTATATATTTAAATGTTTCTATCATATCCCCCCTGTCTCGTCTTTCCTCCAAGCTATACATGTTAAGATCCTTTAACCTTTCCTGGTAAGTTTTATCCCGCAATCCATGAACCAGTTTAGTATCCCTTCTCTGAACCCTCTCTAAGGTATCAATATCCTTCTGAAGGTACGGTCTCCAGTACGGTGTACAATACTCCAAGTGAGGTCTCACCAGTGTTCTGTACAATGGCATGAGCACTTCCCTCAAAAGTAACCTTCAGGACCGTATATCGCTTTCCTCTTCTCGCCTAACGGCGTCTTTGAAGGGAGGGTGATGTCAGGGTCACCAGCATGCTATGCACTAATTATGGGTCTTTGAAGGGAGGGTGATGTCAGGGTCACCAGCATGCTATGCGCTAATTATGTGTCTCCTGCATCCCAGTCAGGCACCTTGTCCTTGACTCCACACATCTCTAGTGACATCTGTCAGTGTATAAAAACCAAACGTATTCCTGGCACTATAGTTTTAAAACAACATTTTAGGCCCCGGCCTACACCTTACCTTCGGTTAAGAGTTTACTTACCTTCATCTAGTGCTGCATGGGTATATCGCGGTTGGCTCTGCACACGCTTGTCTGAGATCAAACTCCCCATAGGAAAGCATTGGGAGGCTGCCACACTGCGCCAATCAGCATCTCCTCGTAGAGATGCATTGAATCAATGCTTCTCTCTGAGGAACATTCAGCACCTCCATGCAGGGGGTGGAGAGACTGTGCGGCACTGACCCATGAAGAACCTCTAGTATCCATCTGAGTTACTACCACAAGAGATGTTACTAGCCTGTAATGTAAACATTGTTTCCAGTAAAAAGCCTGCAGGGACAGGCTATAGATCAACATAACATTAAGTTGTAGTTGTGCTGGGGACTATATTCCCCCCTGTTAAGTGTTATCCCTGCACTATATGTCTAAATTTAACCAAAGGGGACAGCAATAGAATCCATATCACACTTTATGAAAATCTGTAGATAGCTATTATCAACTAGCATATTCTTAGTTTACATCTTACATTTGGGGTCTACTGGATGCCACTCTCTTTCAGCACTACTGCCACCAGAGAGCCGGACCCTCTTCTGTTAGTTCTTACGCGTTAAGCCCTGCAGTTCCTGGTTAGCTTGTTGGCTGAAAACATTATCTGATCGCACTTGCTACAAAGCTAATCCCTGTACATCTGGGATTAGCGTAAACAGGGGTCTTTTTCCTATCCCCATGAATCCATCTACCCCAGTCCCTTACAACATCCTCTCACTCCAATTGCTCTAAATAACACCTAGTTAATAAATAACCTTAGAGTCAATTCTTAGGAGTTACATTTAGATAATGAACACTGAAAGGCCTTCTAGGATACAAGCCTAAAGGTTGGATATAAGCCTTTTGCACCCCTCTGTCACAGGTGCCTCATTCCCAGGCCCTAATTAACTATGCACTACAGAGAGTCCTAGGAGGAAGGATTTCACCAGTAGGTGGGTTAATCACATAAGAGCAGGTATTAGGTTACCAAGATAGGACCAGCCAAAATGGGGTACATTGACGTTGTGGCAGGCTTATGCACTATATGATCATACACTGGAACTAAACCCCAAAAATTAGGTGTTAGCTGCCCACTCCCAATCGGTCACTGATGGTTTAAGTTGATAGGGCTATGGCAGACTAACTCCTCCTTAGCCACAATTTCACTGGGAGTTGACCTTTTGGGTGATTCATTCAAAGATATTTAGTGTTAAACCTTGAAAATGATTTAACACTGACCAGGGGATTCCAGACACCAAAATCACTTTAATTAGATGAAGGGTTTATGATACTTTTTGTGTTCTTTTAAAACACCACAGTATATGTAGTTCTTCAACAGCTGATGATTAACATTTGGCCACTACTTCAAAAGCCTACACCAAGATATCTTAATATTTAAATTTGTGGACACGGGGAAAATGAAAATAGGCTGGTCCGGAGTGCAAAGAACGTCCCAAATCACCAATACCCATTGTCAAAATAGCTCAAATGTTGGGAGGCTAGGAAGAGATAAATTACAAACACTGACACGAAATATAAAGGAATACAAATATATACACACAGACACTTATACTGCGTACTCAAGGACACCAACAAAAACACACTGACATTGCATACAACGGGTCAAAAATACTGACAATGCACACGCACAAACTCACACATGTACAGACATTACACACACACACAGAGAATAGTTTCCCCCCTCTTGTCATTGTCAGAAAGAGTAAATTATATGTATCACATTACATGAATCTTTGTTTGTGCCCACTTATTTCCTGCTTGTGTATGTATATAAACCCATAAATAAAGGAGTTAGATACTTCTGTAATAATGCAAGAGTAGGACTTTAAGGGAACACTATAAAGTCAAGAACACAAACATGTATTCCTGACACTAAAGTGTAGTGTCTACCTAAATATATTGACAATCTTACCATTATTGGAGTCTGCTGCTGCTGGCTCTGCACCTGACCTGCCTGACATAATCAGAAGTGTTGATCTGAGCCAATCACAATGCTTTCCTACAGGAAAGCACTGTGATTAGCTAAGACTGTCAAGGAGGCAGATCAGGGGCAGAGCCAGCACTGGCCAATCAGCATCTCTTATAGAGATGCACTGAATCAATGCATCTCTATGAGAAAAAGTTCAGTGTCTCCATGCAGAGGGTGGAGACACTGACTGTCAGTGCTACACACTGTGCAGCACTGCCCAAGAAAGCACTTCTAGTAGCCATCTGAGGAGCGACCCTAGGCTGTAATGTAAACACTGCATTTTCTCTGAAAAGCCAGTGTTTACCGCAAAAAGCCTGAAGGGAATGATTCTACTTCCCAAAACAAATAAAATAAGCTGTAGTTGTTTTGATGACTATTGTATGCCTTTAATAAACCATTTCACAATTGTTTTGCTATTTTAAAGCACAAGCCATGCCTTATCTTATCTGCATGGTTTACAATAATATTTTTATTGCCCTGAAGTTGACACAGTGATTGTCTCTTTTTCCACAAGAATTGTATGATGTGTTTTAAAGGAAGTTTCTAACAATGCTGCAAGATCTTCCCCCTTCCTCCCCTCCACCTCCCCCCCCACCCAAACAAAACAAGACAGTTTCCCTGCTGAATCTCTAAAATAAAATAAACTACATGAAGACTTGATCTATGTTTTTAATATAATCCTGTTGAATCTCAATCTAACCAGCTGACAGTTTTTTTGTTTGTTTTTTAGCAATGCTTAGTGTGCAGGAGACATGCAAGAGTAGTTTTTTTTGTTTTTTTTTTATTGAAAGGGTGAAATCCCTCTCGATGCTAGATTTTTCCATTGTTCACTGCTTCTGATTAGATAAATAAAATAAATGCTTATTCAGTGTATTTATTATTAAATTGTACACTGTGTCTGCAATGCAATTTAATTCTTCTTTTAAAAACACCAAATGTGTGTCTGTTCAGCTAGACAAATTGTACGATGCTCTACATACATAAGGTTTACCCTTCATGTAATATTGTTACATTCAAAATCCCTACTTGTTGTCATTTGGATAATAACAAAGACTAATGTATAGAAGTAGTTATAATTTCTCAACATCCTCTGACTTGTTCTTCAGCCTCCGGAACCATGGGATTTGTTATGGAGGTAAATTCTGCCCCAGTTTTGGGAAACACATTTTGGGTGAGGTATAGATTTGGATTCTTTTACTACAAAAGACTGTTTGCTCATATGGTAACAGTAAAGTATAATAAAGAACATTAATGTCAAGCCATTTATCAGAATTATTTGCACATGTCATTCACCAACAAGGTATTTAGTTATACTAAAGGTTATTTTTTTAAATGGTCAGAAATTAAACATGCAAAGTTCTCACAAAATTATTTCCTGCATTGGGTATACAATATTACATGCTACGCCATGCACTATATCAGACATAAGCAACTTTCGGCACTCCAGATGTTTTGGACTAGACCTCCCATGATGATTTGCCAGCAATATGGATGTAAGAGCATTATGGGAGATATAGTCCACAACATCTGGAGTGCCGAAGGTTGGCTATCCCTGCACTATATCAGAACACTCAAACAAGATTTTTTAAACGCCATTTACATGCATTATAGCTAGACGTTTATATATAGCCTAAAAACACTTCCTGTTAAAATATACCACTTCTGTCAAAATATATTTTTCCACTCACCTAAATTAAAGCATTTTAAATAATAAAAATAAATGTATTTAATACACTTACTCTGTTCCTCAAATGATGCTACACTTCTACAAGAATGCACCTTCATTAGGGTGACTGCTATGTCCTTGCCTTTTCCAGGCTACTTTACAAAACACAAATTTAAAAATATCACAACAACCCTAACATTCAGCCAGGTGAAACATCTACAAATTAAATCTGTCATCAAAAAGAATTATATAGTCAAAACAATTAATGTAATATATCTACTGATATGTAAACAATGTCAGAGACAATACCTTGCACAAACTGTTCATATGCTCAAGGTTTGCAAGAGGGAACATAAATCACAAATACCTACACAAGTAATCAGACACCGCAGTACATTTTGGAAATAAAAATCTCAAAACACACAGGGAGCATTTAAAAGAAAAAGGAAAAAACAAATTTTTTTTTTAAAAAAAAGGGGGGGAAAGGGGGAGGATATGATTACATAATTAAAATAAATACTCCAAGCACCATAACCATTTGGCCCCCTCCTCCAATGTAAGGAGTCAAATGAGTAACAGCTTGATTTCTTCATTGCAGTCTGCCAGGCATCGGACCACAACTCTACTAAGCAGGCAGGGGATTCCATTAATTCAGCTGATCTTGCGAAACTCTATGAACAGAGCTTCCAACACAGGGTAGGAGTGGAGCAGAGCCCAGGAGACCCCAAGAAAGATGTCAAACCAAAACTAAAACATTTTGACCCTTAACATTGGGAAGGAGGGCTGCTTGGGTACACCTGGCAACAAAACCACTACAACACACTGCAGTAGATATGGTATTATGGTGCATGGAGTGTTCCTTTAATGGAAGCCAAGTGCTTTTCAATCAGTACAATTTTCAAAAGAAATCTATTCATTTTATCATAGCTAAACTTTAAAGGAACACTATAGGGTTAAGAGTAAAAAAAAAAAAATCATTCCTAATGGTATAGTGACCTGTTCACTGTTTAGGTTATGTCCCACCTTTGAAGTAAAAAGGTAGATTACATAGCTTTTCTATCTCGTCACAGTATTCTCTCCACAGCCAGGCAATTTTGATGATTTTATTGCTTTTCACGTTCATTCTTATTAACTTATAAAATCTTGGCCATTCCACGGCCAGTTTTTTTATTTTATTTTTTAAAATACATAAATTTGTAAGACTGAGAGACTTGCAGAAGGACAACCAAAATGAAAACACTCCATTATCTGGCCTTGAACAGACAGTGAAAGGAACAATATAGCTACCAAAACAACCTTAGCATAATGAAGCAGTTTGAGTGTAATAATCATGCCTCTGAAGTTACACTGCCATTTAGGAGTTAAATCACTTTTGTTACTGTTTGTGCAGCCCCAGCCACACCTTCTCTGACTTCGATTGACACAGCCTGCGTGAAAACAAAATGGCTTCCTTTAAAAGGTTTTATCTTCTGCTCTGTAAATTGAACTTTAATCACACACAGGAGGCTCCTGCAGGGCCTAGCAATTGCCAGAGTAGGAGATAGCCAATTCTAAATTAAAAGAATTTGCAATAAGTGTAAACATTAGATGACTCTTACAGGAAGTGTTTAGGAAGACTGTGGAAGTCACATGCAGGGAGGTGTGACTAGGGCTGCATAAACAAAGTGAATTAACTCCTAAATGGCAGAGAAATGAGCAGTGAGACTACAGGTGCATGATCTATACAACAAAACTGCTCCATTAAACTAAAAGTTGTTTTTTTGGACTAAAAAGTGTCCCATTTATTTAAAAAAAAAAAAAAAAAACCCCTTATAATGGTTGTTCACCAAAGTGAGAGTTGAAAGTTAATTTTAAATTTAAGGCCAGGGCACATGAACTGGCAGTAAAGCGGCAGTTGAAGTTGATTTTAGTGAGTAAGCCTGTCAGACTGTGAGAAACATGATTGAACCGATTAGCATCAATTCAAAGCATCAAGTCTGTAGGAAACCATGCACTGCTTATCACCTGCGCAATACCATCCCAACAGTGAAGCGTGGTGGTGATAGAATCCAGAGAGCCCTAGACTGGCCAGAAGGTTCAACTTCCAACAGGACAATGACCCTATGCACACAGCCAAGAATGCAAGACAAGATTATTGACAACTCTGTGAAAGTTCTTGAGAGGATCAGACCTTGAACCCAATCAATTGGATTTCTGGAAAGACCTGAAATGACGATTCCCTGACAAAGCTTGAGAAGATCTGCGGTGATTAATAGCAGACACAACCTAAATCCAGGTGCGCAAAGCTTGTCCCATCATATCCAAAAAGACTTGGTGGTTGTAATCACTGCTAAAGGTGTTTTAACCAAGTACTGAGTAAAGGGTCTAAATATCTAATGAATGTACAGTAAGGTTGCAAAATAAAGAAAACATGGAAAATTAAGGAGTATCATGGTTTCTGAATGCACTGTGAATGCTTATATCTTTCATTTCATATTATGCTTTCACATTTAATTCTCTGGCTTTAATTTTTGTCTAGCAATTCTAATATTGTTGGCCATCAGTGGTGTAGATTAAAATTGTGTTTTATTTACATTTGGGAAAAAAAACAAAAACGTGTATTAGATATATATATCTCTTTATGTATGAATTGGGCTGTTGATTAATATACTAAACTATCAGGCAAAAATTGACAAAACACAGAGAGTATCCTATACAGGGAGTGCAGAATTATTAGGCAAGTTGTATTTTTGAGGATTAATTGTATTATTGAACAACAACCATGTTCTCAATGAACCCAAAAAAACTCATTAATATCAAAGCTGAATATTTTTGGAAGTAGTTTTTAGTTTGTTTTTAGTTTTAGCTATGTTAGGGGGATATCTGTGTGTGCAGGTGACTATTACTGTGCATAATTATTAGGCAACTTAACAAACAACAAATATATACCCATTTCAATTATTTATTATTACCAGTGAAACCAATATAACATCTCAACATTCACAAATATACATTTCTGACATTCAAAAACAAAACAAAAACAAATCAGTGACCAATATAGCCACCTTTCTTTGCAAGGACACTCAAAAGCCTGCCATCCATGGATTCTGTCAGTGTTTTGATCTGTTCACCATCAACATTGCGTGCAGCAGCAACCACAGCCTCCCAGACACTGTTCAGAGAGGTGTACTGTTTTCCCTCCTTGTAAATCTCACATTTGATGATGGACCACAGGTTCTCAATGGGGTTCAGATCAGGTGAACAAGGAGGCCATGTCATTAGATTTTCTTCTTTTATACCCTTTCTTGCCAGCCACGCTGTGGAGTACTTGGACGCGTGTGATGGAGCATTGTCCTGCATGAAAATCATGTTTTTCTTGAAGGATGCAGACTTCTTCCTGTACCACTGCTTGAAGAAGGTGTCTTCCAGGAACTGGCAGTAGGACTGGGAGTTGAGCTTGACTCCATCCTCAACCCGAAAAGGCCCCACAAGCTCATCTTTGATGATACCAGCCCAAACCAGTACTCCACCTCCACCTTGCTGGCGTCTGAGTCGGACTGGAGCTCTCTGCCCTTTACCAATCCAGCCACGGGCCCATCCATCTGGCCCATCAAGACTCACTCTCATTTCATCAGTCCATAAAACCTTAGAAAAATCAGTCTTGAGATATTTCTTGGCCCAGTCTTGACGTTTCAGCTTGTGTGTCTTGTTCAGTGGTGGTCGTCTTTCAGCCTTTCTTACCTTGGCCATGTCTCTGAGTATTGCACACCTTGTGCTTTTGGGCACTCCAGTGATGTTGCAGCTCTGAAATATGGCCAAACTGGTGGCAAGTGGCATCGTGGCAGCTGCACGCTTGACTTTTCTCAGTTCATGGGCAGTTATTTTGCGCCTTGGTTTTTCCACACGCTTCTTGCGACCCTGTTGACTATTTTGAATGAAACGCTTGATTGTTCGATGATCACGCTTCAGAAGCTTTGCAATTTTAAGAGTGCTGCATCCCTCTGCAAGATATCTCACTATTTTTGACTTTTCTGAGCCTGTCAAGTCCTTCTTTTGACCCATTTTGCCAAAGGAAAGGAAGTTGCCTAATAATTATGCACACCTGATATAGGGTGTTGATGTCATTAGACCACACCCCTTCTCATTACAGAGATGCACATCACCTAATATGCTTAATTGGTAGTAGGCTTTCGAGCCTATACAGCTTGGAGTAAGACAACATGCATAAAGAGGATGATGTGGTCAAAATACTAATTTGCCTAGTAATTCTGCACTCCCTGTATATGCAGAAGCTGCTCACCAAACAATACAGGAAAGAGTACATAACATATCAGGATTGTATTCCCAGCAGCTCATGTTACATGTGTACATAATGTGTTTGTACATACAATTCCCAGACAATATAGATTTTTCCTTTTTTTGGTAGATACTTTATCTTAGTTTCATGGAAGACAAATCAGCACAATCCATTTAACTAAACAGATTGTCCCCAATTGCAAAATCAATCCAGTGCTCTGAAAACAACCCCTCTTTGAACAAAATGTCATGGCTTAAGCAAGGTAGAAGTGACAAGCAGATAGCTGGAGACGATTATGCCAAACATTGATTAGGGCATCCTTGCGAAGGGCAAGGATCAACCATTTCAACAAGCTTTCAATTTCTTGACTATATGAGCATGGACTGCAAATAAAAGAAGAAATAGGATAATTGAGAAAAACATGTTTTCTATAGATCTATCTAACAAAGTAAACAAGTAGCCAAACAGGACTTACAAGACATGACAGACAAGGAAGCCTTTAGGCTGACTCTAGTAAAGGGAAGATCTGAAATCTTGTACAAGCTGCACTTGGTTGCAGAAACCATAAATATTTGTCACCTGGATATAAAAAGTGGAGCGAGCATGAATCACAGGATAAACAAAGCCCAAGATAAACTAGGATAAAATATTCGGTAAAACATTGGACAAGGCAGGACAAAAATGGAGCAGGACAATTAACAGATAGTCCAATGCAAAATCTATAAAACAAAGTAGGGGGTATAATGTCTTATGCACAAGCCACTGGCAAGAGGATGAGCTTTGAACGGCTTTCAAGTCCTGCATCTGATTTCACATACACAAGAAAATCTAAAGACGATTCAGCTGTCTCACAAGGATAGAGTGCTTTTATAATCTGATCCTTTGCTCCACATGCCTTGAGTTGAAGAAGAAACTGAATCAGGTGGTCGAGGTGCTAAGGAAAAAACTTCAAGGCAGTAAACTTGCCTTTCTCCTGTCAACATAGGTACCACCAATCAACATGTCACCTTGTCCCGGGAAAAGATAAATTGCGAAAAGTTTGTAAACCGAAACGTGGTTTCCCATAGGAATGCATTGAAAACCGAATAATCCGTTCTGGAGGTCAGAAAACAGTCAAAATGAGCTGGCATGGAAACCAACCCACAATGCAGAACACACAAAAAAAGACATGCAAACGACTAAGCTCAGCTCCATACCTTTTCACAGCTTGAGAAGTGCACCATTAAGTCCCAAAACAACTGCAAACAGTTTCCAGAATGGCTCCAAAACGTGATACAAAAGCCACTCCAACACCTCCACACTCGACGCCACGTGCTACCCACAGGCTTCAGCATGCAGGGAGCGGTGCTATAAACCTCCCAGGTGCAATGCATCCTGGGGAAACTTGCTTTGTATTGCAAAAAAAAAAATTGTAAACCGAGGCATTATTTTCAATGGATTTTCATTTGTAAGCTGAGGTCCCACTGTATTTGCAGAGCATGGTGATTGCCAAGCATTTGTGTGTCCTCAATGCTTTTCTATTAGCATGACTGGATTGGACAAAATGTGGATTGTCTGTAAGAAGTAGTACATTTCAGTACTGGATTGCAGGTATGTTTTAATGGCCTTGTTTGCGTTTTATGTTTTAATAAAAGGAAGTCCTAAAGCGATAGTAAGAAACGCAACTAGCTTACAAAAATAATCTACTTTAACGTTACACTTTTCCTTTAAAAAGACACTTCAAATCCCTAAAGCACTTAACCTTGCTAGAGTGCTTTATGTGTGAAGAGTTTTTCCTTTTTTTCCTCATTTTACAAAAACTGTGGCTTTCAAAAGAAATGAACCTTGTTTCACCCCTTTTGCTGTCAGACAACCCGCCCTGTTACTTCAGGCATTATTTAACTCAGTGGAGCTAAACAGCAATTGCCCAGAGCACCTGACTTGCAAAGGCTTCTCATTTGACATACACAGAAAGTCTGATCTGAGAAAGAACAGGAGAGTTTGTAATGGCTTCAGACAAGATATCTGCAAATTTTGCAAGCTGTTTTTTGATATACCACTAATGAAAAAAAAAAAAAAAAGAGCTTTATTACATGCATGTTTTCATTGGGTGTATATCTACTAAGTAGTTGTATTTTATTTAGTTGGGCAGTGTCCCTTTAATGAATAAACCCTTGTGAGTCTTTCATGATTTGATATAAAGGATTTACTAGAATCCTTCAATAATCCCCACCTTAAGTTAACTAAACAGAACACTGAAAATTAAATTTAAAAAGCATAAAGTGATAAAAATTGTCTATTCAGTATCTCTCTCTACAGGGTGGCCCATAAATCCCTACCTTTCCAGCACACAGCTACATTGGATACATAAGATATATATGGATAGGTATGGACTTACGGGCCACCCTGTATATATTTTTTTTTTTTAATTGTTGTACAAACTTATTTTTCACAATACTCTGCAGTCTCTCCAATAATGAACTGAGAACTATTGAGAATTTTTGTCGCTAAACAGTCAACTGTTGCAAACAGAAACCCAAATTGCAAAATTTAGGCTTAAGTAGCCAAGCTATTACTAGAAAAGAAAGTTGTCTTTCGGACTGGAGCCCGTACACTATACATATCGGGTGCTATATGTAATATGTGTTGTAAGCAGGGGCCTTTTAGCCGTGAGGCAAACAAGGCATTTGCCTTGGGCGGCATTTTCCAGGGGGCGGCAAAAACTCCCAGGGAAAATGCCTTGTTAGCCTCGCGGCTAACAGACATGCCGGGCGGACTAGGGAGCACTTTTTCTGAGCGATCTGCTCAGCTCCCTCGCGCTCCACAGAGTGAGGCTGGGAGCCGGAATATGACGTCATATTCCGGCTCCCAGCCTCACTCTGCGGCGCGCGAGGGAGCTGAACAGACAGCTCAGAGGAAGTGCTCCCTCACCAGCCAGCGCCCCCCGACCGCCCAGCAGCCACTGCACCCCCAGGAAGAGAAGGAACCCTATATTTAGAAGGCAGGCGGGGGGGGGAAGGGTTGGGTCGGGCATCTGAGTTTTGTCCTGCCTAGGGCAGCACAAAACCAGGATACACCAATGGTTGTAAGAGATGTTTGTATACTTTTTGTATTATGCCAATTTCTTTTTTGCTCATTATGTACTGGGTTACCCAATTGTACATGTTTGTGGATGTCCATCATGGCAAAAATAAAGAATTTAAAAAAATTTAAAAAAATTTAAAAAAAAAGAAGTCCACTGCTTGTTTTTTTTTTTTTGCTGCAAAGCATTCATAGAAACAATTTTAATACCATATACTTGTTTTTCGTTAACAGAGTTTAAAAAGTTAGGCAGTATAGCATAGGGATAATTTATGCACAAACTATTTGAAACTGACCTTTTAAAATTGTAATTATGTTTTAATAGAATGATTTTTGTCTATATATTTCTGAAATAATGTAAACTTAATTATGGATGCATTATTATTGGCATTTATGTAGCACCAACTTATATAAATATATACGTAAGGTAGTTTTTAATCTAACTGCTCTATTAATTTTTCAAAGTTAAGCTTGACATTCCTTTTGGAAGGAAAAAGGCTCTTTCACAATTGTTAAAATTGATAAATCGAATGGAAATAGCATGCAAGACTGCACTGCATGTGAAGTTGCCAATCAACAGATTTAAATTAACCGTATCAACCTCGCAATCAAATACACGCTAACTGTACCATATAGACTTATTTACATACCACATTAAAACCCATTGTGAACACTATGATTCTCTGTATCTCCTGCTGCAAAATTCAGTGGTACTGTATAAAAAGGGAATTCTAAAAATAAAAAATGAACACTAACCCATGCATTTTTTAAGCAACTATATATTCCTTGCCCAGCAAAGGCCCTCAATAGCAGGTGCTCCAACCTAATAATGTATATTGGCCCCCTGTCTCCATCTCATGGTGTGAGTTAAATCCATCATCACAGCTTATTATCAAGGCTGCAGAGCAACTGAGTGCTCCCTTCTCCCAAACTGATAACCCACACCCAGAACAGAGCCACAGCACCGTTTAATATTGCTAGAAGGACATGAGCATTAACCATGGGGGTCCAGAAGATCCCATATATCAGGGAGTTTGACATATAGGTTGCCAGACTGTGTTGATGAATGCCTGGCTCCCTGGTATAGAGCTACTGTCTGCATTGAGACCCTCAGGCCCCCTTACTTGCTGTTGATATCAGTAAGCTCCCAGCATTCAACGCGGTCAGTATAAAGCGGCTCGGACACTCACTTGTCATACAGTGCGGGTCACGGGAGGTTCACTCCCCACCACTGCAGTTATGATCACGACCCCACAGAATCACTTGCTTGTATTTGGCTCGTACCACTCAGCAATAGGGGTGGGAGGAAAAAAAAAAGAAAAAGGGCCGGCCTCCCTCCCGTTCCGCTTCTGGTTCCCGGTTGTAACATCTACTGGTCCTATAAGGAAGGGGGGAATTGTTAGCCTGACCTGATTACGAGCTCCGCTCGCTGCAACGCGCCGTCCGCGAGAGCCATGAATACAATGTGAAGGCAGAACTACAACTCCCAGCACCACCAGCGAACGTTCAAATTAGCAAAGCTTTATACAGAGAGAAACAAATACATTCAAATTCAGGGAAGGAACTGTTGAATTTTTTGGAAATGAAAAATTAAATGAGAGTTAAAAAATAAAAAAAATGCACTTTGGCAATTTCTGCCTGGTTTGCTACTTTCAATTGTGTATTACCTGACCACATTCAAAACACACATAATGTGATTGAGATCAAATGTTTTAAATACTCACATGTGCTTCTATCTAGCAGAGCAGTACTGTATGTGAATAGCTCATAATCATTCAGAAGGATTTATTTGTTTATGTGCTACAGGTAACCACCTATTGCCTTTGCAATGCTGTCATAATACTCCTGTTTATGTACAGTATTGGTGAAATACCGGAAAGCAGGAATTTTATAATCATATAGTTCAGTAATTTATCTTGTAGCATTTCTTATAGCTGTAAAAAACCAAGTAAACAAGTTACTTGCGCACTATCGCAAATGACTACGCACATTTAAAAGGACAAAAACTAATTATTCCACGTATAGCACCTGCAAATGGTCCTTGGTCTACCCTACAAATTGATTTTATTGGACCATTACCAGCAGGTAAGAATGGGTTAAAGTATGCGTTGGTAGTTGTGGATGTATTATCAAAATGGTTGCAAGTTATTCCACTAACAAGATGATTCCCAATGGACATACATTTTCTCAAGATGGGAATTTCCTAAACTTTTTGATGCACGCATTGTGTGCTATTTTAGGAATAAAACTAAGATTTAATGTTCCATATCATCCACAATCTGCTGATATAGTGAAACGTAGGAATCAAGCATTGAAATCCAGACTTTCAAAAAGGTTACGTGAGAAAGGCAATACCTGGGTACATGCACTTCCTGCTGTACTTATGGGTATTAGAGGTATGACATCATCAACTACATGATATACTCCATTTGAATTGATCACATGCAAAAAAATGCAGCTGAAATTTCCTAATTAGCCATACTTTTCAACAGAAAGATTCGATAGCTAAAAATAAATGGATGCAGATACTGCAGGAATATTTGGAGGAAATCCTTCCACATGCAGGTATTTGTATGTGCAAAATAGCAACTTCTGATTTTTAAAAAATTTTAAACCCAGGTAGGGTCATGATATCTTTGAGGAAACCAATACCTTGGGAAGCAAATTGGGAAGGTCCTTATCAGTGGCGTACTAAGGGAGAGGCGGAGGGTGCCACTTAGTAAGGGAGAGCATTTTCATGCCACTTGCAGGTGTCTCCACATCCTGCAGCATCATGTCCTCTGATCTCACGATCCGCGAGAGCGTTGTTATGCTATGGCAACCCGTGGCAACACTCACAGATTGTGAGAACAGAGGTCATGCTGCTGCTGGATGTGGAGACTCCTGGGCCCCTCTTCACTGGGCAACCATACTGTGCCACTGGACCACCAAGGAATGTAGTGTGCCCCCCCTGGAAACAGGTAAGAGTCAGGGGGGGGGGGGTGTGGGGAACCACACACAACCAACACACACTGCTCACTATACACTCATTATAGACACACACACTATACACACACACACAAACTACACAAACACACACTACATACAATAAACACACACACTTATACCCGTGTGTCTGTGTATCTGTATGTGTAGAAAAGAAAAAGAGTAAGGAGAGCTCCTCCCGTAACGCAACGGAAGGACTCTTCCTACTCAAGCTACCCCGTAGAAAATGTCTAATTACACAGGCTAATATAATTAAATTAAAGAAGGCTTAACTGTGAATATATATGTATCATCAGTAACACATAGAATTGAATTAATTAGACAGCCCACAAAATAGAAGTGTATATAAACTGGGTAATACCAGCCATCAGTAACAATTAGCTCAACCTGTGAGGGTTTGAGACAGAGTTATCACATTTGTAACAAACGTAGCAATTGAGTCATGTGAACAATGTATCAGTGTACAGTCACAGGTCTGAAAAAATGTGAATAAATATCACAAAATTAATGTGCTGTGTCATACTACATAAACAGAAGGTGGCACCAAAAAGTTCCCCTACAGATCAAAAAATAAGTAAATATTCAAAAATACCCCCTCAACAAATAAATCTTAAAGTAAGAAATCGATAGAACAGAGGAGAGGGTATAGTAGAAAATAAAGAGTAGAGGGAAAGAAAGAAAGAGATACACAGGGAAGTCCCAAGTAGTATAAAACAAAGGGACATTTCCACTGTGGGTACCCCTAAAATACAAGTCTATTAAAACGAAACAAAAGAATGGGATGCTGCAAAAATTAGTATAGCAGCATTAAAGTAAATAAGTAGCCCAACGCGCGTTTCGGCAGGTTAACCGCCTTTCTCAAGGGCATATAGTGTAACAAGAAAGGTCCCCCCTTCCTCACTCACCCATTATAAAGGACATCCCCCCTCCTCCTGAAACGTGGAACAATCAATCAGCGAATCCAAAGTATCACTCAATCTACCATTCGAATGGGGAGTACTACCGAGCGCTGAAAGGTCCAAAAAAGGAGGAGGCAAAAGTCTGCGCATGCGCGAGGACTTAGTATATATAGTGAACGCTCATCCAGAGTGAGGAGGCAAAAGTCCGCGCATGCGCGAGGACTTAGTAAATGTACTGAACGCTTGTTCAAAGTGAAAGATGAACTCCATACATTGGTTAAAGGCATAAAGAATCGTACTACACTAAGGGTACACACTTCAAATAAAGTATTATACCTATATCAAGTAGGATGTAATCCACATTATAACAACTCAATAACCACATCTAGAATTTATAATAACAGGGTCTAGATTAAATGAGGATATACATGTATATCAAAACAGTACCCAAGTTACTAAATCTAAACCCACTACTTCAGCTCACTGGTATAGTGGATGTAATAGAAGACCCATTCGAAAAAATTTAAACTCTATATTCAAGTTGGTATATCCAGTGTGGATCGTCTGTCACATTATCAGGTGAATAATTATTAAACTCTGGAATAAACCATACAACAAACTATATATAGGTTGCATATAGAGCAGGAGATAAAAAAAAAGGAGGAGGTAGGGGGGAGAGGTAAGGAAATTCAAAAATTCCAAAGTAGCCTTAAATTCAAAGTAATAAGCCTAGACAGTATATACAAGTGATCCACTGCATAATTATTAAGGTATTAGTTGTAAATGGCAGGTAAAATAAATAAATAAACATTCAATAAACATTCAATAGAGTCAAAAGACAGCATCCAGGTGACTCATAGACCAATACATTGACCTATAGGTGATTAAATGAAGGGTGCAAATGAGAAACCTTCATTCAAACCCAAAGGCTGGAGGGTCCTCAGTTCATATATCCACCTAGACTCCCTCTGTCTTAAGAACTTATCAAAATCTCCACGCCTTGGGTTTCTCTTTACTAGTTCTAGTCCACAGAAACAGAGATTATTAGAGTCACCATGATGATGTTCTTTCAAATGTCTAGAGATGGGTGTCTCTAAACGATTTCTGGTAGACCTTACATGTTCCATAATTCTCTCTCTGAAGGCCCTGAACGTTTTGTCCACGTATTTACGTCCACATGAACATGTCAGCAAATAGACAAGGCCCTTTGTGCTGCAATTGAAAAAACTCTTAATCTTAAAGGAGCCCCGTCCTGTGCTGTCACTGACTATCTTACAGCCTTTAGAGATGTACTTACAAGCAACACACCTTCCACAACCATAGGTGCCACAAGGAGGAGTTCCCAGCCAAGTGGGACGTACTTTCGGTTTCATGGTGAAGTGGTTTGATACCAGCAGATCTCGAATATTATGTCCACGTCTGGCTGTAATGTTAACACGTGGGCCAAGGACCTCTTTGAGGTGTGTGTCATTCAGAAGAATAGGCCAGAATCTATCAAGGGACTTCCGTACTTCTGACCAACCTGCATCGAATGACGCAATCATGCGGATGGTTCCTGTCTCACCCGCCACTTTCCTAGCTGAATCGTCACATAATAATTCTTCCCTATTGGTTTGAATTGCTCTTTTGTATGCTTTCTTAAGACAGCGGTTAGGGTAGCCTTTTTCTTTAAAATGTAACCTCAGTTGTTTTGCTTTTGTTCTAAAGTCTTCAATATCACTACAATTTCTCCGAAGACGGAGGTACTGGCCGACCGGGATGCCCTCCTTAAGAGCTCGTGGATGATGACTCCTCCAGTGCAGGAGGGAATTAGTAGCTGTCTGTTTCCTAAATAAAGTAGGTTGAAATGTGCCATCATCTCTGATGTTAATTGTCACGTCTAAGAAATTAATAGAACGTCCTCCGAACTCAGAAGTGAACCGGAGGTTTTCATCGTTCTGATTGAGTAATGTTACCAAATTAGAAAATTCCTGAGGGGTACCTTGCCACACAATTAGGATATCATCAATGTAGCGACCCCACCATAGAATCATTGGTAAATACTCTGTCAGAGCCTCTGAGGTACGAATATGATGTTCCCACCAACCCAGGTGGAGGTTCGCATACAAGGGTGGACAAAGTGTCCCCATGGCGCTACCCCTCACCTGGTGGTATACTTTGCCATTGAATAGAAAGTAATTGTGTGATAGAATAAACTTAAGTAGGCGTAGAACGAAATTAGTATACGGATCGTCCCTATAGATACCTTAGTTAAGGAAGAATTCCACATGTTTTATTCCCTTGTCATGGGGAATAGAGGAATAAAGTGACTCAACATCTAAACTGCATAGTTGAGCAGTGGGAGGAAATTTAAGGGTCGATAGAAACCTGAGGGCTTGCTTTGTGTCCCTGATATAGGAGGGTAACCTTTCAACACAAGGTCTCAATACTTTGTCTATATATAGACTGCCATTTTGTGTAAGGTTGTCTACCCCTGAGACAATCGGACGCCCGGGGGGTTCCCCAGGTTCTTATGAACTTTAGGCAGGCAGTAGAAGGTTGCTATTTTAGGGTGACGGTTAAGAATAAATGCATACTCGTCACCTGACAGCAACCATCCACTGCGGCCTTCGTCCAATATCTCCTTGTATTTACAGAGAAATTCATCCGTAGGATCATATTTAAGCACTCTGTATGTCTTAGTGTCCTTTAACACACGTTCTGCCATCCCAAGGTAATTGTCTACATCCATAATTACAATGTTACCCCCCTTATCAGCTGGTTTAATGATAATATCGGCATTATTCTGTAGTGATTTTAAAGCAAGTTGTTCCTTTCTCAGCAGATTAGTACTTGAATGGATTTGGAGAGATTTCAGATAAATATTTTCTATTTCACTCTTAGCTGCTTCCAAGAACAATTCAATATTTCTAAACCCCGCAAAGCTGGGTGTATAACGACTTTTTAATTTTAGATTAGTACGGTTCTGAGTAATGTCTGGATCATTTTCATCTAAGAGGGCCAAGAGGGTGGTGAGACATAGATAGTCCTTAGGTGCAAGTCCAAGGTCCCTCGCCTTCCTCTCGTTTTGAATAGAATGAAACTTATGTAGAGCCAATTTTCTAATAAATAGATGAAGGTCTTTAATCCAACTAAATTTGTCAAACGGAGGTGTTGGAACAAAAGAAAGACCTTTATCTAGAACAGCAATTTGGTCTACAGATAGTGCACAAGAGGATTGGTTTATGACCTGGGATTTATGTACTGATACCTCGATAGTGTCTAATATCTCTTTCTCCTTCCCCCTCCCCTTGGGTTCCGCATCTGGTATCTGGTCCGTTGGCTTGGGAATTCTTCCTGATAAACTGGGGCTAAAAAATTAACCCCTTTCTTAAGAATCCCTTTTGGGTTCGGACCCCCTACAGAAGAACTGGGTTGTGATTGTAACTCAACTATATTACTTTGTGTCTGACTCCCCGAATCTGTGTCTGAGGAGTCATACTCAGATGTTAACCCATTATCAGAGGTCCGCCAAATTCTACGATTGAAGAATTTGTAAACGTTACCTGTCTGATAATCATGTGAGTCCCTTAGAAATTTGTTGTGTTTCCTACATTTAACAGATTCCTGGTATCTATCCAGGTTTTGCTTCAACTTGGATTCCAAGAAAGTGAAATTAGGATCATTCTGAAACTGTTTGATCCCGTTAATCTCCTCGTCTAAGCTTATGTTTATCATTTGAAGTTGTTCTTGTTCAAACTTACAAATAATCTGCATAAAAGTTTTTGAACAAGTACCAGGAGCTCTCCTTACTCTTTTTCTTTTCTATTTTGTATATGTAGGGTTATGCCCTTTCTGCTACCCCTTAACCCATATCTATACTATTCGATAGGGCTTGTTTTCCTTATCTGATGGTATCTTTTTTGTATAGTATCTGTATGTGTGTTTGTATCTGTATGAGTGTCTATAAGTGTGCGTGTTTGTATCTGCGTGTCTCTATCTGTATGTGTAGGACAGAAACAAGAAACCCTGACATAGGTACCGCCTGAAAGCTCCGGCTTTCTCTTGTGGAGGTGCTCCATGCAGAAGGTGGACAACACTGAATCCACCTTATAAAGTGCAATGTTTCGGCTCAACAGGGCCTTAATCATGCATAGGGGATACAACATAACAAAGTGCTTAAATAACCCCCACCCCAATTAAACTAATTAATGAATTGCATCACATGTTAGTTAAACGCATCCATAGAGAAAACTCTAAAACATGACAAGGAGTCTTATAAAAATTAGGGATGTGCATGGGGAAAATATTCGGTTCGGTTCGGCATTCCCGAAATTCAGGACTTCGGCTGTTTTCTTGCAGCCGCTTAGTAGATAACTCCCTCATTCCCACAGTATTAGGGAGCTATCTTCCCCAAAAAATTACTTAGTATCAGTAAATTCTGCCCCTACTCGATATACCATGAGTAGGGGGCATGTCTATTAAACAGTGAGCAGCCTGTCCTCCCACCCATCCCCCCCGGCCCCCACCCCTGAGCAGCGGGTGGAGGCCCTAAAAAAGAATCCATCTTCACCCATGGAAGGCACCGCGCAGACTGAGCTCCGCAGGGTGGGGGGAGGCTTATAAAGCCTTGCTCCGCCCTGCAATTAGGCAATTAAGCAAAACAATCAGAGTGCTCTGACAGGTAAATAAAGAGACTGGCAGGTAAGTCTCTACATTTACCTGTCACAGCACTCTGATTGGTTAGCTTGAAATCCAACCAATCAGAGTGCTCTGTGTCATTTTACACAGCGTGGGAAAGTTCTTTGGAATTTTCCCACGCTGTGTAATTTGACTCATAACAACACTCTGATTGGTTGATTAAAATAAGTGCCTGTGTGGCCTTCTCTATGTAGGAGAGACCACTATGAAGGTCTTAGAGAGACTCAATAAGCACATATCCACTATTAGAGCTAGACAGAAGGAACTACCTATACCTGCACATTTTATGGAACATGATCACAATATATCTCAATTGAGTTTTCAGGTTATTGACCATGTGCCTCCACTCAGGAGAGGTGGTAATCGTCAAGGCTTGCTTAAAAAGAAGAAGTCCTTTTGGATTTATACATTAAACACCTTATGGCCCAAGGGACTTAACAGGGAATTTTCTCTTCTTTTTATACTTATTTTTTTGTAATCTCATATGTATTTATTAATTATTGAGATTCTTTTTCAGTGCTGATTATGGAGGAACATTCTATTTCACCTGTAATATATACATTTCATTTTTTATATTGTGATTATGTATCTCATTATCATTTTTCTATTTATGTATTTACATAGGTACTATATATATATATACTAGCTTATGGTTAGACCATGAATATATGGAATATCAACTAAATGGTTGAATTTTAGGCTGATTTGTTCTTCTATCTTGGAAATTTCCAATAGAGTGATCTCTTGATCCATTTCTTAGTTCTGACATTTCGCTGACATATAATTAAGGGTGTTTATTCCATATTTTCTCATTATGTCACACAGATTCATATTTGTACCTTTTGTACCTTTAACATGAAGTTGGTTAATATACCTTTAAGACTCTTGAGTACTAGTTAGGATTTTTATTAGACATGTGCAATTCGTTTCGTTCTGAATGTGAATTCAGACGAATTTTGGGCAATTCGAACATTCGGATGCATCCGAATGTCAGAATAGCTGAATTGCTGAAGTTTCCGAAATTGCCAAAGTACAGAATGTTACACTTTATACCAGTTTAAATAAAAAGTATACAAACATAGCCAGGATTCAGCTGTAAGCATCTGCAACACTTACAACAATCAAGTAACACATTCATATAAAATGTAACTTACTTAGCCAGTCAATGGATGAGAATGAATAAGTAAATAACTCCCTAATTCCCACAGTATTAGGGCACTATCTACCAAAAGGGCACAAAACCAGGATACAGCACTGACCTTAACACACATATACACTGACTTATACATACACGCACCCTGACATACACAAGCATTGATACATGCACACACCATGATACAGATACACACTGACATGAAAACATACACCCTGACACACAGATGCACATACACAGGTGCATATCCTGACACGCAGATGTGTGCGCACAGACACACACACACACACAGATACACAACCTGACACACACACAGATGCACAACCTGATACACACTCATAAACACATATTCAAGTGATATTTTTTATTATCTCCAGCCACCCTCCTGTTAGCTTACCTTATGTGTCCAGAAGGGTGGTTTTGGAGTCCTGGTTCTGCTTGGGAGTGAGGGGTGTACTAGAGCAACAAATCAGATCAATGGAGGCCCCACTTCACAACTTGCAGGACTCAAAGCATGTGCTGCTAATTTCTTGACGCCAATAACACAAATTGTACAGTCCATATCTCAACGCATCAGAGTTGTTATGGCAGCATGATGGGGACCTACACAATATTAGGCAGGTGGTTTTAATGTTGTGGCTGATCAGTGTATGAGAATACTGCACTCTTAATTAAAAGTTGAATTGACTGTTATTTTTCCAGGCTAGGAAACCAGAATGTTTAAAACTATTATAGACTCAAATGTATTTGGAATTCCTAGCAACTTTGTTAGAATCCAGGGACATATGTCTAGTTGGTCAATAGTGTTATAGATCCAATATTGATCTTTGTTATATTCAGTGGAACCCAAATTGTATCAAGTGCACTTGGAGAAGCATGAATTAGACACCATACTCGTGTTGGTTATCAAAATAAGCCTCTGACCTTTATCTTAACAGTTTGTGCTTTTATACATTAAAAAGTAAGTGCTTACGTGCAAATACTCATAGAACAGTAGAAGAAAGGTAGTGAAATAACAGGAAAGGAGTACAGATAAGACATAGGGATGAACGTCCCATTCCGGGAAAGAGAAGGAACAGACTGATTTATGAGAGACAGCTCAGGTGGGGGCTCTCTGCTAACTAGACATAGATGGTCTTAAGTGTCTTTTTGACCATTAAGCATTTCCTGAGTCCAAGTTAGCCAATTTTAATATAGGATATCTAATATGACACCTATAAGCTTGAACCTTGGAATGAACGTAAATTCTTTCACAATAGTACAGTTTTTTATTAAATCATGTTTTAGTGTGATTTTGCCTACTAAATAAATCCATATCTAACAGGTACAAAACAACAAACCATTGCCACATTAGCTAATTAACTTGCTACAGTGATGCTCATGTAGAGGCTAAGATAAACATACTTCCAATGAATAGCCAGTAACTTGTTTTTAATGAATGTTGTTTTTATGAGTGCTATTTTTCTGATGATCGAATCCTTTAAAAAAAACAAAACAAAACATAAATAAGCTTCCCCGCCTCATTCCAGCTTCATTTCACAGAGCTAAAGTGTATCTACCAATCCTGTAAGTAAATATTTGCTGTTTTACTGGTTATGATATGTTTTGGCATAGGAATGTGCAGAGTGTAGGAAATTAGCTTTTCTTGAGATGTTTGTTTGTCACACACCAGTGTTCTAATAATCGAAACAAAGTGTCTTGCAGCCAAAAATTTATATTTATTTAAACATACACAACATCCGAAATAGCACACGTCTTGAGTGGACCATTACAGAGCAATGTTCAAGATGGTATCCATTTTTGTTTCAAATTCAGTTATATAGGCGCGTGTACATAAGGCTGCCTTACTTTAAAATAAGTGGCTATCATAGAAAAAGGGTAGTGGCTTAGTATCATTTGAAATCTATGATTAAAGCCATACATTATATTTAGGCGGTAAAATAGAAGTTACACAAAAGAAGTTCTATATACATGGTTAAATTAATAAATGCCTTTAGAAATTTGAGCCTTGGTAATACACAGGGAGTATGGCTTGCAAAGTTTGGTCAAAGGTTACTATCAACAGGCCTTCATCAATCTATCTTAACATGAACCATATGTGGTGGCCATCCATATACAATGAAAGTCTGTAATACTAGTTACATCCTGTGTCTGAAAGAAGTTTGAATAAAGACTTTATAATATTCATATCACAAAAACTAAATTCTACAACACATCAGATAATTTAAAGTTAATTGAATATTTCACAGAGATTAGAAGAACAATGGCCAAATTACTCAGAGGCTTCTTAGATGGACATCATAATCAGGGCCGGTGCAAGAATTTTTGCTGCCCTAGGCAAACAAAAATTTGCCGCCTCCCCCATTGTAAGAATATGAAATAGTTAACTTGTTCATATGTATTTTATGCTTTTATAAGGTTTATAAATATTATTGCTGACTGAAAGGATATGAAATAGTTAAACTCAATGTACGACATAATATGCTGACTGTGACAGACTAAGGTATTTCTTCTATAGGATGTAAGACAATGCTAAATCTCAGGATGTCTTGCCCATTCCGATTTCAGGATATTCTTCCCCAGACGTATGCAAAAGCTTATCTTTCCATTGTCAGAATAACATGTAATATAAGGAAGTAATAAATCTTATAGTCTGTACTGTAATGAATGGCATATACCATGGCTAATGTATGCAAACTATGTATAAAAGCCAGCTCTGGAATACACTCATTTGAGAGTCTTGTCAACTATCCTGTTGTCCATGTCTTATTGCTGACAATGATTCTCCATCAACATTGATTATGGTGACCGAGGGATCGAGAACCGAGGGGATTAGAGTCCATTACAGCATTAACCCTTTCACCCATATGTTCTGCCCACCATGTGACATCACAATGCCCCACCCATATGATCTGCCATATGGGCCAATACCAGTTCCGCACAAAGTGTATTTTATCTGAAAAGGTAGTGTGTTTACATTAAAAAGCCTGCAGGCACAGGCTATAGACACCAGAACCACTACATCAAGATGTAGATGGTTCTGGTGACTATAGTGACCCTTTAACCCCTTAAGGACAAATGACATGTGTGACATGTCATGATTCCCTTTTATTCCAGAAGTTTGGTCCTTAGGGGGTTAATGTGAGGTAAATTAGAGATTAGTGCCATTAATAATATACTGGATTGCCTACTTACCACCACATTAGGACAAGAGAATGACGATGGTCTCAGGCTGCAGTCTGGCTCCACAGGTCTGGTGTAGAAGAGGCTCTCTGGAGACTGTTTGTAACAGTGCTCACAACAATTAACAAACAAGAATCAGCTCCATTTTTGGGGCCCCTTACACAGCTTAAGGTCTGGGTCCCCAGGGCCTGATCGTGAGTATTCCTATTACAAGGCCTGCCCATAAGTCCACCTACATGTCCCACCCATGAGTCCGCTCACAGGGAGTGGAGTGTATGTGTGTAGGGCATGTGTTATGTATTATTGTAGAGGATGTAATGTGTGTGTGTTCTTATGGACTGTAGTGTATAGGGATACCAATTTGTGTAAGGGATGTAGTGTGTGTATACAGGATGCAGTGTGGGTTTGTGTGTAAGGAATGCATTGTGTGTTTGTGGGTGTGTGTGTGTAAGGAATGCAAGATGTGTTTCTGTGTATGTAATGCAATGCAGTGTGTGTCTGTAAGGGGTGCATTGAGTGTGTGTAAGAGATGCATTTTGTTTCTGTGTATGTAAGAGAAGCAGTGTGTGTGTGTGTGTGTCTGTGTGTGATTAGGAATGCATTGTATGTTTCAATGTGTATGAATAAGGAGGCATTATGTGTTTCTGTGTATGTGTAAGGATGCATTGTGTATGTGTGTAGTGTAAAAGAGAGGGTTTGTGGGGTAGGATAAGGGCTGAGAGGGGAGCAGCTCTTTTCCCTGTCCCTCAGTGTTCCTCTCCTTTCTTTGTCCCTTAGTAGTCTCCCCCCCTCTTAGTGGTCCTCTCCACTCCCCCCTTAGTGGTCCTCCCCCCAACCTTAAGACCTTTAGTTTTCCTCCTCCCCCAACCCCTTAGTGATTCTCCCTCTCCCCCAACTCCTTAGAGGTCCTCCCTCCCCCCCCTCTAGTGGTCCTCTCAAGTCCCCTCTCCCCCTTAGTGCTTTTATACATGAAAAAGTAAGTGCTTACGTGCAACCCCAACCTCTTAGTGGTCCTCGCTCCCCCCCTCCCAAACCCCTTAGTGGTCCTCTCTAGTCCCTCCTCTGCCCTCTTGGTGGTCTTCTCACTCCCCCCCTTAGTGGTCTTTGCCTGCTTAGTGGTTCTCCCCCTCCTCTCCCTTAGTGATCCTCCCTCCCTGTTGTGCCTCTTACCTATGTAGCGTGGCCAGGCGGCGCAGATCGCGGTACAGGAACTTCTGTTTCCTGTACCTGGCTGCCGGTGGACTGACAGGAGTGAGCACTCAGTGAGCACTTCCTGTCAGTCCGCCGGCAGCCTGGTACAGGAAACAGAAGCTCCTGTACCGCGGTCCGCGCCGCCTGGCCACGCTACATTGAATGACTGGCAGGAGGTAAGAATCAGGTAAGAATCAGGGAGGAATAACATGTGCTCAAATAAGTATTAAAAAAACAAACCAAAAATGATTTCCCCCCACAGAATTAGCCCCAATTTACACACAAGATATAATCACAGAAACACATACCCTGCATCCACTACACACTCTGTAGTCACTGTACACGCACTACATCTACTACACAAACACGCACTCTGCATTCATTACACACACTCTGCATTTACTACATCCACTGCACAAACACACACTCTGCATTCACTATACACACACATTACATCCACTACACACACTCTGCATTCACTATACACACACATTACATCCAGTAGTCGGGAGCACAAGGCAGGTGAGCAGGAACCTGACAAAAAGGTATATATATATATACTCCCAATAGGTGGCCACTCTCATCCAATCATTGCTGCTACCTCACTGCCCACACTAATGCTCCTGCCTTGCTTCTGAGCAGAAGAGGAGAAGGAGAGACTGGGACCTGGGGACACATCTTTAGTGTTAAACTGTTTGGATGGTTGGATGGTTTAATGCTTACAGGGTTATTCACTAAAGTAAGAATTCAAAGTGAATTTAAAATGCAGGGTAAAACAGCTGGAAACATTCTCTAAGTCAGCTATACTTCCAGTTTAACTACTTTGGTTGGAAATGTGAAATTCATGTTGACGTCTCACATCCGTAAATAAATAAAGGTAAGAGTTAAAGGTAAGAGTGAGCTGGGGACTCGAGGCACTATAACAGCTTTAATGGCAGTAAGTTATTATACTACCTTTACTGCTGAGCATTTTTTGTTTGAAAAAGCATAACATTTATTTGAAGCAAGGGATGCAAGACTAGTATATAAACATGCCATAACACAACGATTTTGTGCATAGATTGCTTTGCATAAACAGAAACATTTAAATAATGTAAATTTACACAACTTATTTTCAAATTGTTATAAAAATATTTAGCAAATTAAAAGATTTACAGTGTATAAGGTTCTTTATCTTGCAATATTTCACATAGGCTTTGAACTGTTAATATAAAAACACACATGCAGTTTTTCTCACATAGTATGTGTGACAAATTATTTTTGCTGATTGGTGTTTGCAAGGAACCTGGAGGCATAACTAGCAGCATAGGTGTGCGGACAAAGAATCAAAAGATCTCACATTCATCCGTGCTCCCTTTTATTGTCGTGAGGCTGATAGGGAGAAGAGATATTTATTTAACTAATATTCCTGCCCCTCCTCACAGCTACATGAAACAATCTATCCCCAGGTAGCAGCAGTCAGTCCCATACAGCTCAGTCACGCTATAAAGAAGGTATGGAGTAAATGTGTGACTGGTGACAGGAAGGGTATGACAGAAAGTGTGGGGGAGAAAATGTGTGGGGAGGAGAATATGGAAAGAGGGACAGTAAGTGTGAAGGAGAGGGAATATAGAGAAGGTTAAAGGTTTGGGTGAGAATATGATAGAGGTAGAGAAGGTATTGGAGAATATGAAGAGAGGAGGAGAAGGTGGAGTGGATATGGAGAGAGGAACAGAAGGTGGGGAAAATATGAACAGGAAGCATGGAGTGCAGCTGGACAGGGGCAAAGATGATTGGCAATAGTGGTCAGCTGATGCTCTAAGCCAATCATTAGCTCTTCATTCATAAAAAAGGTATATACTTTAAAATGAGTTCTTCAAATAATTATTTTGGAAATACTAAGGGATGCATATGAAATTGGCCACGATATTCGCAAATAATCAGGGCCGGCGCATCCATGCCCCCTCTTTCAGCCTCTGTTCCCTCCTCTCAGCCCCTGTGTCCCCTTCTCAGCACCTGTGTTCCCTTCTCAGCCCCTGCCTCCCCTTCTACAACCCCTTTCTGTCCCTCTACATCCACTACCCCACCACATAAAATACACAAAAAAGGTTCAATTCAAAAGGTGTGTATGGGGGGGGACTTACAAGACACACAGGTAAAGATGCATTTTTTTTAAGGGGCGGCGGTGGGAGGTGGGGGGGGCGGGCAAAATGCAACTTTGCTTGTGTAGCCAAAAATCCTTGCATCGGCCCTGCAAACAATTATATATGTATATTAACTTCATTGGTTAATTCAAAGGAAAACTCTAAGAACCTAAACAATGTAAGCGTAATGGAGAAGTTATGGTGAATAAATCATGCCCTGCAGTCTTACAGTTCAATGCTCTGACATTTAAGAGGTTTTTTTTTTTCTTCTATTTCTGTTTATCAGAGAAAATGCCTGTGTATTTGGAGTTTTGATAAAGAGTGTGTGCAATATCCTTCGGATTTAATTTTGTTTCTATTGATGCAGCCCTAGCAACATCTCCCCTGCCTGTGCATCACACAGCCTGCATGAAAAATACTTTCATTTTCAATCAGATGTGACAGCACAGTGTGTTTACTATGGAAGTTTCCATCTCCTGCTCTGTTTATAGAAATTTAATCACATACAGAAGGCTCCTGCATGATATTGGTAGAGTAGAAGATAAGGCATTCCAATGAAACTGACTGTGCAATAAATAAAATTTTTCCACAAGTAACAGATTATTGCTGTATGTGGCACTTACACAGTGGAATTTTGGAGTTTGAATGCAGCCATGTATGTCAGTGAGTGAGTGAGACCGGTTTGATTAGGAATTTGTGTGAACTCCTACAAGTTGGGAATTTGCATGCCCCGCTGCGAAAGGTGAGAGTAAAAGAGGCACATATGAACTGGATCACAGCTGACCTCATCCAAATATACCAGTTTCGGGATTCATTGGGGTCAAAGTTCAAGCGTACTAGCTCTATGAACGATCACTGTGCATATAGGCTAAGGCGAAATATATGCACAAAACAAACAAAATTGGCCAAGGCCCAATATTTTTGTGAAAATCTGAATAATAACATATCAAACTCTAGAAACTTATGGAAAGTCAGAAATAAATTACAAACTCCCCCAATCCATTCCCAAACCCTGCAACTTCCCTTAGATGTAGTAAATGCCTTTAACAATTATTTTGTCAGATGCTCCACTACCCTGATTACCAAGCTAATAAATGACTCACATCCTGAAACTACTAATGTGGATCAGGCCCCACTAAATTTGCAAAGACCCAATATAGACAAGTTCATTTTTAGACCTGCACCTGTTAGTGTCATTAAAAAACACCTTAATATTCTAAAAATGAGAAACCAGTCTGGACCTGATCAAATCCCAGCAGTGCTGTTGAAGCTCAGTGCGCCGGCAATTGCTAAACTTGTCACAACCCTCATTAACAAATCCTTGGTGTCTGGATACATACCCAAACTTTGGAAGACTGCAACAGTAGTGCCTTTCCATAAAAGTGGTGACACTACTTTGGTTTCTAACTATCGCCCAATGTCATTGCTCCCAGTATTGTCAAAAATCTTAGAAAAATGTGTCCATACGCAACTATGTGAGTATTACCAACAATCAAACTATCTGACTCCTGAACAATCGGGTTTTCGCCCGAATCACTACACCACAACTGTCCTCTTAAAAGTTTGCAATGACATCCAAACTGGCATGGAACAAGGAGACCTAACTGGAGCTATTTTCCTTGATTTTGCACAGGCCTTTGACACAGTAGACCAAGACATTCTACTGCACAAACGCAAAAACTCAGGTATTGGTGATTGTCCGCTAACCTGGTTTCGATCGTATGTATCAGATCGCTCGCAATATGTGTCCATTTCTGACAGCGACTCCCTCTCCCAGTCACGTGTGCTGTTCCATTCTCCATCCCCCTACTATTTACATTATTTATAAATGATCTGCCTAATGTCTGCAAATCCTCAAATGTACACATGTTTGCAGACGACACAGTGATCTATGTTTAGTCTAACGCAATACAAAAAAAAAAGCAGCCCGATACTCCTTTTCCTACAGAGCACTGCAATTATGGAACGACCTCCAGCACACTTTAAAATCTTCCCCAAGCCTAAAGTCCTTTAAGAGATCCCTCTCTACATACCTCAGAACAGAATGCACGTGTTATGGTTCCTACCTGATCTATGTTAAATTTTGTATATATTGTGTATTAATATTGTTTTTGTATTTTATTGTACCCTAATGTCTCAATGCAATGTTTTGTGGACCCAGGACATACTTGAAAACGAGAGAAATCTCAATGTATGTTTCCTGGTAAAATATTTTATAAATAAAATATTTTATAAATAAATAATGTACCTGAGTGACTTCCTCTCTACACACTCCTACCTCTTTGACCCCAAATAACAATTGCGAAGTACAAGAAATTTCTCTTTTCTTCTTAAACATTTCTTTACTCTAGAAAAACATATTTATTAAATTATAAATTAATTAGAATTATAAAGCACTGCTATCAGGGGTGACAACTTGGCAGTCCTGGGGGGCACTCATTCACAGTGGTGCACATATATAGCGATTATTCCAAAATGTGTGTGTATATATATATATATATATATATATATATATATATATATATATATATATGTGTTCCTGCAGGCCCCCGGCTGCCTGTATAGTGAAGCAGGAGTCCAGAAAACACAATCTTTCCATTACACACACACTGCATCCACTATACACATGCACTGCCTCCACTACACATGCACTACACACACACTGCGTCCACCACAAACACTGCATCTACTACACACACACACTGCATTCACTACACACACTCTGCATCTACTCTACACACATACACACTGAATCCTTGTGGGCACTGGGGACCTTGAGCTGTGTATGGGACACCAAAATTTCTGTTGGCAGCACTGCTGACACTCAAAAACCTCTCAAACATTTCACTCAGCAGTGAAAGAGAGTATAAAACATCTGCCTGATATAAAGTCGTGTACGATCGATAAAGGGCCAGTACCATTGATATTCACCTGCTGGTTTCACAGGGACTGTGTTTTGGATTCACCTCTATTCAAATATCATTGGGGAGGGAGACTTATGTGACCTATGTAGTTAAAAACTAGTAGAGGGTTAGGTGCTTGCTATTATGTGGCGAGACAGCAGTAAATCCTACAAGGATTCCCCAACCTTGGGACAAACAGAAGGATAAAAACCTAAATAATTGTTAACCGCGCCTTAGAAATATTTAACCCTTAAGTGTTTTTTTGTGTTATTACACTTAATATCCTATGTAGTACCTGTTGGTATCTATGCACTTTTTATTTTTTTCTCTATATCCACAAACTCCACTTCCATAAATTCCCCTCCCATTACCTTCCCCAATATCCCCTCTTCTTCCACTACTCCTGTGTCAGTACAGCATATCTCTTGGGTCTGGTTAATAATAATTCTGTTTTCATTCACCCTCAATACTGTTATTTATTTAAAGCAATAACATATTACATAGCACGCAATAGATTTACTATCCTTTATTACATTGCAACAGTAGTTTTAGCATGTCAGTTACTTTCTATACCCACTATGCAATATTACTAAACTGGCTAACATATGATTTTCCTATTGAATGAATTAAAATGAATTTGGTAGAAATAAAGTATTTTTCCGTGTATAAGATGCCCCCATGTATAAGAGGACCCCTTTTTTTTTAGTCCAAAATTAAGAAATCGATATTTTAAACCTCAAATAGAACAAGAGACAGGAGATGGTGTATCTAATATATGATGCGAAACATGTGCATCAATAGGATATCTAAGTGGCCAACGGACAATCTATATTCAACAAGGTATACTAAAAAATATATATAAACGAAAATAATAAAGTTTTATTAACAGAAAAAGTAACAAAAAAAAACAAATATGTGCTAGGGTGTAAACACCAAAACCGTGGTTCTAAAAATAGATAAGTAAAAACAAGCCGTGCCCATAGCTGTGCCCTTCAACTGCAAGTAATATTTACCGTTGAATACAAAAAAGTTATGAGTAAGGATGTATTCTAGTAATTTGATCATGAAATTGCTCTGTGCAGATGTGAACTCTGATGATTTATTCAAAAAGTAAGAGGTAGCTTGTATGCCTATAGTGTGTGGAATGTTGTTGTAAAGAGCTACAACATCCAGACACCCTAAAAGGCAATATGGAGGAACCTCCAAATCTTCCAAGAATATCAATGTCTGTTTTGTGTCCTGAAGATAGGACTTTAAATTGACCACTAATGGGTGTAGTAGTTTTTCAAGAAATTTGCTACCTCTCTCTATAATTGAACCATTGCCCGACACTATTGGTCTTCCCGGAGGTTTTTCTAGATTTTTATGAATTTTGGGAAAACAATAAAAAGTGGCAATGGTTGGAGTCATGTTTGGAAGGATATATTTCAATTCATCGTTGCTAATAATGCCTTCAGTTTCTGCAGTTTCCAGGATGTATTTTAATTCTGTCAAGTATTTGGTAGTTGGATCTTTTGACAGATGGCAATACACATCTGTGTTTCCAAGATGTTCCATGCACATCTCAATATAGTTGGTTTTATCCAACAAGACAATATTACCGCCTTTATCTGATGACTTAATGACCAAATTAGATTCATGACTTAATTCCATCAGAGCTCTTCTTTCTGCCAGAGTAAGATTGTCTTTATAGGAGGTAGGAGGATCCAGAGACTCAATTTCATTTGTAGTCATTTTTATAAAAAGGTCTACACTAGAGATTTCCTTTAGGTTGGGTTTAAACCAACTTTCTGGTTTAAAATTCGTAAGAGGTAGAACTAAATCTTGTTTGTCCAATAGAGATAATAATGTCTGATATTATTGATAATCAGTGTATGAGAAACCAGCCTCTTTGGCTTGTTTTTGAGTTTTCCTCTTATGTACCACATTGAGGGCTAATTTACGGCCGAATAAATTAGTATCTTTTATCCAATCAAACTTATTGGATTTAGGGGTGGGTACAAAGGACAGACCCTTATTAAGTAATGATAAATAATGTTTGTTTAATGTGAATGTTGACAAATTCACTATTTGGTTTTGATCACTATTTATTGGGTCGAGTTTATCCTCTTGTCCGGTTTGTAACCCCATTTTTTTCGGTCTCGTAGCCTGCCCCCTATTGGAGCTGGCCAGTCCTCCTCTAAAAAAGGAGATGAAAAAGGTCTTGTGGTATTCTCTGTTTGATTATTTTTCCCTTGATTATAAGTCACTGGGTCGTCAGGGAAGTTGACGTTTCTATTGGGTTTCTTCAAAATACTTCTACCCCTGTTCCAATTTGAATTTTCTCTATTTCGTTGGTTTCAAATAGAACAACTTTGATATTTAAGAGGTGAATTCTGAGGAGAACAATACACTTCTGATTCTCATGTCTCCCCTAGGCAAAGATCCATTTTGCCGCCCCCTCATGTCACTAACTCACTGATACACACACACTCACTGACAGACAGACACACTGACACAAACAGTCACTGACAGACACACACACACTCACTGACAGACACATAGACACACACACTCACTGACAGACACACTCTGACACACATACACTCACTCACTGACACACACTCACTCACAGACACACACACACAGACTGACAAACATGCACTCACTGACAGATACACACACACATGCACACACACAGACACTTACTGATAGACATACACTCACTGACAGACACACAAATACACACTCATGACACACACACTCACTGACAGACATACACTCACTCACTGACAGACACAGACACTCACTGACATACATACACTCACTCACTGACAGACACACACACACGCAGACACTCACTGACATACATACACTCACTCATTGACAGACAGACACACACAAACACACACACACACACACACACAGACACTCACTGACAGACACATACACACACAGACACTTACTGACAGACATACACTCACTCATTGACAGACACACACACAGACACTTACTAACAGACATACACTCACTCATTGACAGACAGACACACACACAGACACTTACTGACAGACAGGCATACACTCACTGACAGACATACACTCACTCACTGACAGACACAGACACTCATTGACATACATACACTCACTCACTGACAGACAGACAGATACACACACACACAGACATTCACTGACAGACAGACACACACACACACACAGACACTCACTGACAGACACACACACAGACACTTACTGACAGACATACACTCACTTACTGACAGACACACAAACACACACTTACTGACACACACACACACACACTCACTGACATACATACTTACTCACTGACAAACACACACACAGACAGACACTCACTGTCACACTCAAACACTCACCTCCCTGGGGTCAAGTGTGGGGCAGCTTCTCACTCCTCCAGTGGGTCATATTCCGGCTCCCGGCATTACAGAGGGCACGCGAGGGAGCAAGAAGAGCCTCCCTCGCCGCCTTCCTGTCCCCCTCTCTTCCGGTTACTGGCATATTTTGGCACAGCAGGCACCTGTCATCAAGGTAAGCAGGTGCCTGCTCTGCCTTACCTAATACAGGTTCAGGGGCGCCCTGACAGGGCTCCTCTCGGCGCCCTGAGGATTGGCCCAGCACTGCGGCCCCATACAGGGGGAGCCCACCAGGAAAAATCCCGGTGTGCGCCCCCAGCAGGCCAGCGCTCTAGGCGAATGCCTAGTTCGCCTAACGGTGGTGCCGGCCCTGGCTACGGTACTCTGTGAAGTTAAGTGCTCTATAGTGCAAGCTGGTAGACTACAGCTCCCACAATACAGCAGGTGCTGTGAGGGCATGCTGGGACATCACAGTAGTATCCCCTCTGCTCCGTAATTCCCATTTCCTCCCCTCTAAATATACATCAGAAAGCAAGACTTACCTGAGGTGGAGCAAACCTTAATATGGCTGCTCCTTTTATGATGTGGCATGTCTTTGGAGCTCCGTTGGTGGCAAGTAGGCATTTGCATGGGGAAAATTTTCGGTTCGGTTCGGCATTCCGAAATTCGGGATTTCCGCAATTCGGGACTTCGGCAATTCGGCACTTCAACACTTCGGAACTTCTGCAACTTCGGCACTTCGACACTTCGGAAATTCGGCAACTTCGGTACTTCGGTACTTCAGAATTTCGGAACTTCGGCATTTCTGGACTTCAGGACTTCTATTGCAGCTGCTTAGTCGATAACTCCCCAATTCCCACGATATTAGGGAGTTATCTACCAAAAGGCTGAAAGACCTAAATTGGTCTTTCAGCCAAATTTACTAATACTAAGTCAAATTACTTAGTATTAGTAAATTCTGACCCTACTCGCTATACCGCAGGCTGCTCACTGTTAAAAAAAAAAAAATAGGGTCCCCTCTCCCGAGCCCCCACCCGTGATGCGCGAGTGGGGGCTTTTAAACTAAAGGGGTGACCTATCGCCCCCCCCCACCCCCACCCCTGAGTGGCGGGTGGGGGCCCTAAAGTAAAATGATGGGGGGACCTATTGTCCTTCCCCCCGGCCCCCACCCCTGAGCGGTGGATGGGGGCCCTAAATACTAATAAGGGGGAGACCAAATGAGCGGCGGGTGGGGGCCCTAAATACTAATAAGGAGGGGGACCTAATGTCCTCCCCCCTGGCCCCTACCCCTGAGCGGTGGGTGGGTGCCCTAAATACCAATGGGGGGGGGGAACCTATTGTCCTCCCCCCTGGCCCCTACCCCTGAGCGGCGGATGGGGGCCCTAAAAAAAAAATTTCCCCCAGGTGACTAGGGGTCCCCAAACCCCTAGTCACCCCCCCAAAAAAAGTATCCCCCTACCTACCCCCTTCACCCTAAAAATAATGAGGGGGGGACCTTTAACTAAGTACCTGTAAAAAAAATAAAATAATACTTACCATTCAATGTTTTCTTTCTTCTAAAATCTTCTTTTTTCAGCCCCAAAAAAGGCCAAATAAAAAAACATAATATCCGATGCAATTTAAAAAAAAAAAAAATCCTTCTTCACCCGGCGAGGGCTCCGCACAGACTGAGCTCTGCAGGGTGGGGGAAGGCTTATAAAGGGCAGTCTGTGCGGAGCCCTCACCAGGTGAAGAAGGATTTTTTTTTTGCGCTCGCTTTTTTTTTTTTTTAAACCCACCAATCAGAGTGCTCTGAGCCTAATTGCAGGGCGGGGCAAGGCTTTACAAGCCTTCCCCCGCCCTGCAGAGCTCAGTCTGCACGGAGCCCTCGCGGGGGGAAGTTGGATTTTTTTTTTTTGCGCTCGTTTTTTTTTTTAATTGTGTCAGTTATTATGGTTTTTTATTTGGCCTTTTTTGGGGCTGAAAAAATAAGATTTTAGACGAAAGAAAACATTGAATGGTAAGTTTTTTTTTTTTTTTACAGGTACTTAGTTAAAGGTTCCCCCCCTCATTTTTTGGGGGGGGAAGGGGTGACTAGGGGTTTGGGGACCCCTAGTCACCTGGGAGGGGGGTTAACATTTTTTCTTTAGGGCCACCCCACCCGCCACTCAGGGTAGGGGGCCGGGGGGAGTACAATAGGTCCTCCCTATTGGTATCTAGGGCCCCCACCCGCCGCTAAGGGGTGGGGGGCAGGGGGGAGGACATTAGGTCCCCCCTCTTATTAGTATTTAGGGCCCCCACCCGCCGGGGGGGAAATAGGGGGACAAAGCAATTCAGGTCTTTGGAAGGGGGGACCTTTTAAAAAAAAAAAAAAAGCTGCTCACTGTTTAATAGACATGCCCCTACTCGCGGTATAGCGAGTAGGGGCATAATTTACTAATACTAAGTAATCTTTACTTAGTATTAGTAAATTTCCCTGAAGGACCAATTTAGGTCTTTCAGTATTTTAGTAGATAGCTCCCTAATACTGTGGGAATTAGGGAGTAATCTACTTATTCATTCCTGTCATTACATTGACAGGCTAAGTAACTTACATTTTATATGAATGTATGTTACTTGATTGTTGTAAGTGTTGCAAATGCTTACACCTGAATCCTGGCTATGTTTGTATACTTTTTATTTAAAATTGTATACAATGTAACATTCTTCTTCTTTCACTGGGTAAGTATATTAGTACTCAGGCAATACTGTACTTAGGAACTTCGGCACTTCGACACTTTGGAAATTCTGTAATTTCGGAACTTCGGGACCTCGGCAATTTGGTACTTCGGCAATTCGGACATTCGGAAGTACCCGAATGTCCGAATTGCCCGAAATTCGTCCAAATTCATATTCGGACCGAAACGAATTGCACATGTCTAGTGGCAAGTGCTGGTGTCTGCTGCAGCTCCCACGCATATGGGAACCTCTTTCTCCTTGCCACAGCATTCACAACTGGATTGGCAGGAGGGAAGCCAGGTATGTGTGTGGGCAGTTGCACACTGAAACGCAGCAGGTGCCATCTTGGCTTAGGTCCTACGCACAAGTGGTTTTGTTTTCTAATCCCTGCAGTGACTTTCCGTGTATAAGATGACCCAAAATTTTTGACTAAAAAAACTTAGAAAAAAACATAATCTTATATCGGAAAAATATGGTAAATAAAAAACATACTAATTTCAAAGTAAGAGAATACCGTGGTATATCTACAGTTACAGTGGATTTTTGTTAAAGCTGAGGTGATGTACAGATCACGATACTTTTCTGTGATTTGAACATGAACATAAAGGTGAGAAATGGTGAGAAAAACTAATTTTCAAGCTGAATGCTGGACCTACAGCGGGTCCTGAAACAGTAATGAGGAGAAAAAAAAAAACAATTATCCTGCTTCCTATTAGGGATGGGGAAAGGTCAGCATTTTTCTCAGTAGCACAGTTTGCAAAGTCAAACTCATTATTCTATTTTCACACAAAAGGTTGTTTGGGGGAAAAGTAATTCAATTTCCACCTTATTATTCCAAACTAGGGCAGCATAGTAATTCCACCTATGTTCAAATATGATAAAAATAAATAAAATAGCAATCCACGCACATTTGTACACGTGCAATGTGTCAGTCCCAGGCACAGATACGTAAGTGCAAGAGATGGTTGTGTCCTTTTCTGATACTGTGGTAGAAGGTATTGATCATCTCTAACATTTATTACTTGAAAATTAAATGTATAATGCCCTCGGCTAGATCAATGAAAATATGGTTTATAGGTTGTTTAATACATCAAGTACCAATCTGAATTCAGACATAATACATTATTTAAATCAAATCCCTAAAATTAGGCTGTAATGACAAATACAACGTAATCTTAAATTCTAGAAATTCTAATTTAATCTATACATTGTGCTAGCAAATGTCTAGATTTCTCTAAAATGATGAAAAAAGTATTTTCCCGTAGGATGCAGGAGAGATGCCCAGAGGAAGGGCTCTCTAATAAAATTGACAGTGATAAGATGGCTGTGTTCTGCAAATCTTTATTAGGGAAACCTTCTTCTGGGCATCTCACCTGCATCTTAATAGAAAACAATGCCTGCACAGAAAAGGAGCGAGGAGAGCCTTTGTGTGCCTCTGTGTGAGAGTAGCAGCAAAACAGAGAGAAATAGCCAGAATGATCTACTACAGGAACTTTGGAAAGTCGATACGAGAATTGGGGAGATAAAGAACATATATGTTTTATTTACACAAAGCCAACAAAGTGTTGGGGACTTTTAACCTGTTATGGGAAGCAACTCTATGCTATGCTTTACAAACAGAGGTGTGCAGGACTGGTATTTCTTACTGCATGTGTAACAACAATGGAAATATTATTGATGTTCTCAGCAGGAGACTGGGGATATGGAAACCATAGAATCAGATAGGGGTTCACAGTTCATCTTTACGTTTTGGAGGGGCTTTTGCAAGGAGATGGGTATTGAACTTGCCTTTTCCTCTGCCTATCATCCCTAATTTAATGGTGATACTGAATGGACTAATCAAAGTCTTGAACAATATCTTCATTGTTTTACGTCTCAACTCCAGGGCAACTGGATGGACCTTCTTCCTTGGGTTGAATTTGCCAAACATAATGCTATACATTCTGCTTCCAGTCATAGTCCTTTCTTTGTCACATATGGTCGTCAGTCTTACTTGCTCCCAGCTACATTTTCCTGCAAGGGAATGCCTGTCCTAGACACGGAAAAAGGTTCAAGCCATCTTGGAGAAGACCATGCTTATTAAAAAAGCATTTGTTGATAGACATTGTCGAGCAGCACCTTCCTACCTAGTGGGTGATAGAGTATGGTTGTCCACATGTGACATCCATCTACGTATCCCATCTATGGAGCTTGCCCCGAAATACATTGGTCTCTACAGAATATTACGAAAGAGTAATCTTGTTTCATATGCCTTGGAATTGCCCAAGAACCTCCGTATACCTAATGTCTTCCACACCTCACTCCTGAAACCCTTGGTGTGCAGTAGATACACCAGGCCCTTGTCTCATCCTCCTCCTGTTTTAATCCATGGACAGAAAGAGTATGAAGTCTAGCGCATGCTTGATCCCCATTTCTCTCATGGCTCTCTGTGGAGGGGCCTGTTTGCCAGCCTCCTGCCCTGCGACTATGGCCCTGGGATGTATTGCCCTTCTAGGAACTGATGTGGGCATACTTGATTTTATTATGCTGCTGCTGGACCTTTAAGAACCATCTGGGGACAAACTGTGGAGTTACTGGGTGGCCACCATTTCATGTATCAGAGGCACATGGTGAGAACAATGGATGAAGCACATGTGAGAACAATGGATGGCGGTCATTTTAACTCACAGACACTGTTTGGACTTTTCTACATGGTGCCATCTCGTCGGTATTTGGTGCACAAAGACATCGTGCAGTAGTTTTAAACTATAGAACAGGGAACACATTTAACAGTAATTATTTTTCATATAGCCTGTAAATGTTCTGTGGAATCTGCATTAAACTGTATCTTCCAAACTACTTATAGGGTTATTGCATGTTTTGGGGTCCCTGTGATATGTTTTATAATACTGTATTTCTCTGCCTGTGATAATTATATTACCCATTGTGTTCAGTAATCATATCACAGGCAGAGGGGAGGATTTTGTGTGGGAGTGTCTGTGTGTATTGTACGGATTGATTGGTTGTATTTCAAAACCCTGTGGGCAGTACTGTGTTTGTGGATTGTGAATAAAATAGGCTGTATATGCCAGTACAGTCACTTCTACTTCACCCTCAATTTGGAGTGCTATCTCTTATTGGGGGAATCTGCTACAAGGGATTGCTATGCTTGTCATACTCCCTTGCTAAATCACTACTCTTGTAAGAGCTTGTTCCTTCCTTGCTCTCTGGAGGAGTCTACGTTGGTTATGATGTCTGCTGGAGTGCTTGGAGCCCTCAGGAAGCACTAGGAGCATCCTTCAACGGAGGTACCCAGTCGGGGTGCCAGGTGATCCGTTACACTCTCTTCAGTATTTAGTCCATTTGAAGGGTTAAGGTCCTGAGGAATGTGCCTGGGTTCCTGCCTCTGCTGTTCATGCCCCCAGACTAGTTCATGCATTCATTTCTAGATTTCCTTCTTGCCCTTCTGTTGTACACCCAGTGGGCATTCCTAAAGGGGGGTTCTTTCATACCTAATCTTGGCCGATGTCGCTCTGACCCTCGTGCCTCAGCCGACACCGGCTCTGCTCTCATGGTGCGTCCCAACATTCGACCAAAATCACATGTGTGCACATGCACGCATGCAGATGCACGCCAGGAGGTGTACCTGTTTGAAAATTTCAAGTGGAAGTATCCCAAATTACTTATGGGCTGAATAAACATTTATGTCTTTGCTATACTTACACTAATTATCTCCCTGGGCTATCACCAAATCCTTGTCTTGCCACGGTCTTTGTAACTCAAGAGTGCCGTTTGTATCATAAGTATTTCTGGTATCTGTCTGTGGGTTTGTATTTTGACTATCCTTTATTCCGGTATCCTTGACCCAGGGCCGGCCCGTCCATAGGCCCCAGTGTGCTGTGCAGGGTCCGGCCGCCTATCTGCATACATATATAGCTGTGGCAAAAGTAACCTCACCACTGGCTTTCGGAGGAGCCTGTTTGCCAGCCTCCTGCCCTGTGACCATGGCCCCTGTTATAAACTGTGGTTAAAGACACTGTTTATGAAGCAGCACTTCGAACTCCCGAAGCAGCACTTCGAACTCCCAAAGAAGTTTGAAGCAGGTCGAAGCAGTCGGCTTTCATTCAAACACATGGCCATCTTAAGCCGTGAGCACAATGAGAGGTGTTTGGTCATTGAATACATGGAACTCAAATTGGATACTCAGCGACGCGAATACTGCAAAACACATACCTTCCACTGATGTTCGGCTATTCGAATGGGAATCGAACAGCGTTCGCTAAGAATAAACTCCCGAACGAGAGACATAAACTGAGCCTACTCCTGAACCTATACGTTTGGTATTTTATATTCTACTTCGAATACCCGAAGTAGACCGACCACACAGCCTGATTTCCTGGAACTCTTTTCGAACAGTAATTTTGTGTGCGGCCGGTCAGGAAATCCTGATCCCCTGAACCAATCTAGGTGATTTTTGGATATGTTGTTCATGCAAATCGGGGCTATTAGGGGATATAACTTTTATAGGGTTTCCATGAGTTTTAGGGGTACTTTTAAGGTTTTACAAAAATATGTGTGTTTTTTGCCTAGAGATAATTGAGTTAATACATAATAAGCTTCCCCTCCGGCAGCAGGTAGTCCTCTCTCCTCTCGCGAGGTGCAAGAGTGCAGCTATGGGTTGCCGTGGCAATGCTCTGGCATGCAGTGCGTGCCACGTTGCATGCAACCTATAACCATTCCCTGCCACTCGCACTACATGCACTACACACACAGTGCACTACACCCGGCACTGCACACACAATAAATACATTGCACACACTACTCAAAAACTGCACCCACACACTCACTACAAAGACACTGCACCCTCTACACACACTACTCAAAAACTGCATGCACAACACACACCACATGCACTACACCCACCACAAAGACACTGCACCCACTACACACCCTACACAGACACTGCAACCACTACATGCACTACACAGACACTGCATCCACTACACACAATGCATCCACAACACACATTGCATCAACTGCATTAACACAGACATATGGCCTTGTTTTTGGTGGTGCGGGGGCAGCATTTCATCCTTGAACCCTGGCAGCACAATGTTTTACTATTGTTTATCTTCCTGTCTCCAACTCGGACCTAGGCATGTCTCTGACTATTCTCTACACTTTACAGTATATTTATATATGTTAGGTCTAGCCACTCTGAGGCCCCGTACTACGTCTTTATCTGAGTATGGGATTACTTGCCCCATTGTTTGCGAGTGAGGGCATCAGTCCTTGACACACATGAAACTCACTGCATTGTGAATAAGACATAAAAATACCAATATGATCATGATTTTCTTCAATATTTTAGTTCTTGTTTGATATATGTATAACTATTTTAAACTACGCAATTGAATTTTCTTCTTTAATAAGTATTTTATGTACAAGTTTTCTGTCACATGGAGTTGTGGAATATGTCAATGCTTTAAAGAAACACACAGTAATAATAAAAATTATAACAGGTGGCTCCAAGTGCTTAATATGTTGATTTTGGCTCCTGATATCAGTTAAAAGATTGTCTAGATTATAGTTCAATATTTATAAATGTTTTATGTAAGGACCAAATTTACAGAAGCCATTCTTTCCATACTACTGCCATCTGTGTGTGTGTTTGGGGAGGAGAGGGGGGAAAACCAAATACCAATATAACAGCATTTTCTTTTTAATATTATTTATATCATAAAAATAAAGTGCTTAAACAATTGAAGCTATTGGCTCAAAAAAATATCCTTTAAAAACCACTTGTAGGATGTAATAGGTGAATTGATAAAGTGTAGCCCCTTTCATACACATGACAATATGCAAAATATAAAACAAATGATCAATAAAAAAGAATATAATGTATTATCCTTTATTTACATTCAGCCTGTGACCTTGCTTTATTGATTTCAGTCCAATTATTCCTGATTTTATGTCAAATCATACAAAACAGTTTGTTCCTACATGATTTGGCTGACTTGTCAATGGTTAAAGATTACATCTCCTGATAGTTAACTGCAGAGCTCAGGAGCTCCTAGCAGGCATTTCATTTGTAAGGTAAAATTAAATCTTCAAGAAATTGGCTTGGCGCTGGCAAATTTATTGGTAATGTTCTTTGTTATTATTCCTAGGGAATGAAACCCAAGAGGAGGGCTAAGTATTTCTTGCAGTTTATATACTAAAGAACTCAGTGGTATGCGGAACTAGAGAATATGGATAGTTAATAATGATACTTAAAAGCAAACTAGTTTGTCCTTTATGGTTTCCTGACATTTCAGTCATTATTACTGCAGACAGATAACAGAAAGTGGACAATTACGAGTGTAAATGTGTTAGTTTTAATGATGACTGTAAGCATATGTATAATTCATTATCAACTGGTTTTCTGGTTTTCCTTACCAATATAGAAAATAATAATGATATTATGGGAAGGCCTTTCAAAATCTGCAGAATCTTTATCTGTCAATTTAAGTCTAATACCTTCTATTTATTATATTTACTGCTATGGAATTTGTTGATGGTGATTATGTTAAAATTGGAAACTTTCTTTAATATTTAAATAATTTTTCATCTTGCTATCTTTTTATTTCTATACTGACAATAATTGTTGCAAACATAATTTGTCCCGGAGTCAAATGCCAGAGCTGAAAAGGCTCGCGCTGTGCATCTGCACAGCAACAGCCTTTCAGCCAATCAGGTAATCAGGAGAGCCGTGCTGAGCGCGGGAATCCTGATTACCTCAGATTTTTTAAAATGGCATCATTGATGGAGGACTCTATTTCTGTGTCTGCCACAGATTTAGTGGATGCCTCTCTTAAAGGCAGCCCCATCAATGTTAGAAAGCTCCATAAGAGAGCTTTCCTTGCCAGGGATCTATCCTCTTCATCATCTGAGGAGGATTTGGTCCCAGTTTTAAATAAAAAGCATAAAGGAAGACGGCTGGTCTCTTCCGCCAGTTCCTCGTCTGAGGAAAACTTCTCCGCTCCTCCTTCCCCTCATACTCGTTTGAGTAAGCGAAAATTTAAGGGGACAGGACCTCAAAAAAGGAATAGCGTGTTTCCCTCGTTTGAGCACCAGAAACACCTCCCAGAGGAAAAGGGCAAATCTCGTTGGAGGTTAGATAGTCCCTCTCCTTCCTCTTCTAGAGCGTTCGCTCACTCTTCTTCCCAAAGCCGTCCCAGTTCCAGATACGGCTCTCCAGAAATAGACTGGGAATCCGAGGAAGTGGTTCGTTCAGCAGCTTCCACTGAGCGAGGGAAGCTAAGCAATGTTCAGATGGCCAGAGTAAGTCTCCTAGGAAAGACTCTCCCATCAAAATTATTTCACTCCAGATGGGCTATGGAGCACGATTCCGAGGTTAGAGATTTTGCTAAACTAGCCTTCAGATCCCCCTTGGTTAAGGAAGATGACCTTCTCCTCAGGAACCACATCGGTATCCCGGACATTCAGGCTTTAATGGCCCCAGAGGTAGACCCTTCGCTGTTATCCATCACAGGGAGCAGCGTATCCTCTGATCCCACAGACCAGACTTTTCGCAATATACAGTTTAAAATTGCTGATGCTGTGGGACCACTATTACTGATGCTGGATAAAGCAGAAAAAGAAGGCAATGCTCAGAAACCTTCCACTTCATCCCTGTTAGCATCTAAGATGGCCCTTTTAAAAGCGTCTGGCAGGGCAGTGCTAATTATTGGCCAATCCTTTAATTACATTTCAAACATCCGCAGATCCCGCTGGCTCCATGCAGCTGGTCTGTCCGACCTAGCCCCCAAATCGCATGAGTTCCCAAATATGGAGGATTCTTACCTATTCGGTCCCTCGTTCATTCAGGAGGTTAAAGGCCGTTACAAGGCAAGGAGATCCTTTTCAGAACTCAAGAAGTCCGTCCCTGGCTACAAGAAGCCCTTTCGGATGGAGGGTCGCCCCTATAGGGCTGCAGGAGCGTCCCGAGAAGCCTCTCACCAGGCCCAGTACCGCCACTACAGTGGAAGACATAAGCTCCCAGGCGGCGGCAGAGGAGCGCATTCCAGAGGCGGTTCAGCTTCCAAAAGGAAACCCATGCATTCAAGTAAGTGTGCCTCCTCATATGCCACTAAATTGGAAGGATATTTCCTCAGACAAATGGGTTCTAAAGATCTTTCAAAGGGGTTTACAACTCCCCCTGTTAAGGTTCCCAGTCCAGAAATTTGCACCCCACAGAGAGGTGAACCCAGTGCTAGATGCCTCCCTTTCCTTAGCTTTAAGTCAAGGGAAAATAGAGTTGGCAGACATGTCTATTACAGGATGGGTCAGCCCATTGTTCCCAATCCCAAAGTCAGACGGTTCCTGGAGACCGGTCCTAAATGTGAGGCCTCTGAACGCTTTCATCAAAAGGAAAAGGTTCAGGATGGAGAGTCTATCAGATCTTCCAGGCTTAGTTCAGAAAGCCTTTTTCTGCATAAAAGTAGACCTAAAAGATGCCTTCCATTCAGTCCCCATAGCCAAGAAACACAGGCGTTTTCTCAGGTTTCAGTGGAAAGGAAAGGTGTGGCAGTGGACTGTTATGGTGTTTGGCCTCTCCAACGCACCATACACATTCTCCAGAATTATGAAATCAGTGATAGCTCATGTCAGACTAAAAGGTTTCATGTGTCTATACTACCTAGACGACATCCTGCTCATGCACCCAGATGGGGAAGCCCTTGCTTCTCAAAGGGATTACCTTGCTTCCCTTTTACAAGACCTAGGATTCGTAGTAAATCTACAGAAATCAGTCCTAATTCCCACTCAAAGCATCCTCTTTCTGGGTTTCATACTGAACACCAGGACTATGTCCCTTGGAATCCCTCAAGACAAATGGGACAAATTATTGGTACATCTGAACTCATCTCTCAAGCACCAGAGTTGGTCCTTGAGAGACCTAGCAAAGATCATAGGGAAATTAATAGCTTTAACACCAGCATACAACAATTCCCCCTTACTTTGCAGAAGAAGTCAGCTGTTTTTAGGGAACCGACTGAGACAGGGTGGCCATTGGGAATCAAAATTTGTTCTCCCCAAGAAGGTCAGAGAAGAATTGAAGTCCATTCTGGAGTTAGAAATTCCATTTCCTCGTCCACTGTTAGAGCAGCCTGCGACAGTCACTCTGACGTCAGATGCCTCAAGTCACGGTTGGGGTGCGTTTACAACCCAAAACGCCATAAGAGGAATCTGGTCAGACCAAGAGAGTCACCTCCATATAAACATCTTGGAGTTACGAGCTATAAAATTAGCTCTCAAGGGCCTAGTTCCTCTAAACGAGTCACCGACATTGGTAAAAGTCCATTCGGACAACAGGACAGCGGTGGCTTATATAAACCACAGAGGGGGTACAAGATCAAGGGGTCTTTGCTTAGAGGCTCTAGATCTTTGGTCCTGGGCCTTAGCAAGCAATGTTCAGGTTTTCGCAGAATATGTTCCGGGAGAGGCGAACGAGCTTGCAGACTCTCTCTCTCGCCAAAGTTTGTCCCTGGCAACGATCCAATTAAAGATTGCTCTTTTCCAAAAGATAGAAAGCAATTTTGGCCAGAGACAGGTAGATCTGTTTGCATCCCAAACATCCGCTCAAACTCCCAGGTTCGTCTCCCGGACCTGGACAAAGGGAGCTTGGAAAATGGATGCAATGTCTTTCCAATGGACGGATGTTCCAGCCCCTTATGCTTTCCCCCCTCCATCTTTACTGATGAAAGTGCTGGAGAAGATCCGCAGGGACAGGGTGCAGAGCTTAGTTCTCGTTTACCCAGTATGGACCTCCAGACCCTGGTATCCCTTGATCCATCAGTTAGTCAAGGGAACCAAGATCCCATTAGGCATGACAGTGGACTGCTTTCAGGGAACCAGCGATCTTCTGCTCAAGCTCCCGCAGCTGATGTGGATCGCAGCCCTGGTAGGCTGTTAACACATCCCCATTTATCGGACCAGGTCTTGGATATTATTAACTCATCTTTAAGACGTAGAACTAGGGTAAGATATAGAAAGATGATCGAGGAATTCAAAGAATGGGAGGTTTCTTTTCTGTCTAACACACAAGGATCTGATACCATTCCTTTGGCGTTAGAATTTCTTACCCTTAAGTTCCATTCTGGTTTATCTGTCAGTTCAATCAAGACCTACGGATCTGCCTTAAACTTCCTGATCCCCAACCTTACTCAGGTACATGCCCTGTATTTGAGATTACTAAAAGGGTTAGCCGTCTGCCGCCCATATACCCCACGCTACACATCTACTTGGGATGTAGATGTCTTATTAAAATTCCTAAAGTCTTTGGATAATGCTAAAATTGATTTAAGATGGACTGCTATTAAGCTGGCTTCTCTGCTGTCCTTGGCCCTGGCAGCTAGAGGAGCAGAGTTAACTCAGATCCATATTTCAGAACCTTGGTTGTCCAGGACCCCGGGAGGTTTCCATATTATACTAAAAGGCAGACAAAAAACATCCCATTTTTCTCCTGGTCCGGTAGAATTGGACTTGGTCCAAGATTCTTCCGAACCAGGCTTATGTTTAGTCAGTTTGTTACAATCGTACCTTCAACTTTCTGCTGGATTTAGAAACGATATCAGTCAATTATTCATTACATCAAGGAATCCCTTTCGTCCAGCCAAGGTTAATACAATTAGAGGCTGGATACTTTCCGCCATGTCTACGGCTGGAATTGATGTTTCAGTGTTCAAAAGCCATTCAATTAGGGGAGCCTCGGCTACTAAAGCAGCAGGAAAGGGCCTTCCTCTAGCTACTATCTTAAAAGCTGCAAGATGGTTGTCCAGTAAAACCTTTGTTAGATTTTACTGGAGGCCATCAGAAGTTGAACGCCTTCAGTTTCTTAGGACCACCACCAGGTGTGTGCTATTCTACCCACTAGCTTTGCTAGGTGGTTATGCCTCCCGGAGGACAAATCAGAGTTTGCAGGAATCTATGATCTGCAAACTTTCTTTGTCTTAGGGATGAGCATAACCACCTAGCAATAGCGCCCGTCCCACCCTCCTCCTAGTTAAGGGTTTTGCCTGCTGGTGGTAGTTGGTTTTTCTAAAACATAAGGTTATCTGGTGATTATTCAACCTTTTGATAACTGTTCTCTGTTTTGTTTTTTACAGACTATAGCCGTACTCCAAGACAAGACCAACAAACCAAGGATCCACCTAAGTAGAAGGATTGGATGCAAGTAGTCTCGTCGGTTTAATATTCTCATGGACTCCCTGCATAAAGATTATGTCTGCTGGGACTTGTTTCAACATTTCTTGTCTCTTTATTGAACTTATTTTGTTGCAACTTACGTTGAATGTTTCCAGTGGTCTTTGGATACTTTCCTTTGGCACACATTGTTGCCTTGTTTTTCAGTTCAGCTGTTTTATACAAAGTTTCAAGTCTATCTTGTATGTCTCCATGACTTATTAAATATTTTCTTGTTCCCCTGTACTATTGGCATCTTGAATTATTTTATTTTGTGTTTAGAAGTTTAATTATATTCCTGTACACTGTGGGAAATATTTATCCTTAGTATTTCATGGGATGTGCTAACCATCCGCAGTTTCCCAATTTTAAAAAATCTGAGGTAATCAGGATTCCCGCGCTCAGCACGGCTCTCCTGATTACCTGATTGGCTGAAAGGCTGTTGCTGTGCAGATGCACAGCGCGAGCCTTTTCAGCTCTGGCATTTGACTCCGGGAGGCTGCCGCATACCCACTAGCTTTGCTAGGTGGTTATGCTCATCCCTAAGACAAAGAAAGTTTGCAGATCATAGATTCCTGCAAACTCTGATGTTATGTTGTAACTATTTTTTTACTCTAGAACTGCATCATCAAAGGCATGTAATTCTAATCACATGACAAAGACATGTACATATCCTGTGCACACAAGACTGTTGTCGGGACCAGTAATAATAAGGCTACAATTTGCTTGTTAGAAGTAACAATAAAGTCTTCGGTTATTTTCTAAAATAACATTAGTTACTGTTTAAAATTAATAGCATATAGCTAGGATGTAAACTTTTGGTAAAAAAAAAAAAAAATAGAGTATGTTTGTGTATAAATTGCTCTTCAGGTATACAGAAAAAAATATATAAATGTATGCCATAACAACGTTTAATTTACTTGACCAGCTTTACACATGTAAAATCCTAAGCTTTGGCTGCTGGAACACATCCATAAAGTTGAATCTACAAAAGCATCTGTACAGAGAGATTCACCATTTACTTTCACTTTGCAGAGTTGAAGGGGAGAATAGTGGAACCTTGCAGAGAAAAGTATTTATTTGCTGGATGAAACCTGGGTAGACCTAAGGGGAAGATAAGTGGGCCTTTCCGGATGAACATCTGCCGATGTTGAAAACCACAAAGACAAAGAGCAGCAATAAGAGTCGGTGTAAAAAAAAAAAAGCCACTTTTGCCAACACAAATCACTGAAAGTGTAACCCCCCTAAGCTGCACACAAATAATTAAATAAATAATATTGGTAATGTTTATATATAGATATATATATATATATATATATATATATATATACAATTTGCTTGCACTCCTGGTATAAGTATTTATTTCGTGCCTGGTGCCTGGTGCTGGTCTGATCTAATACAAAAATCCCAAAAATTGACTGCACTCAAAGGACATCACAGTTCAAGGTAGTAAGCTTAAATAATACTTAACTTTTATTGTTTCATCGTAAACAGAGAGTCAACGTTTCAGTCCCACCACAGGGACTTTCATCAAGACAAATAGACAAGTGAACCATCACCCCCTCACACACACAATATATACCCATTTGTGATAAGATTATCACGCTTACCCCTAACAGATGCTCCGAGTCCTGGTCCATGATGCTTGATGCAGCCCGTCAGCATGTGCTTTTCTGGCCTACATTTTGAAATTCACTTTAAATTACTAGCAATTCTAATTTTAGTCAATAACCCTGTATATGTTGTATATTGTTGTTATATGTTATATATTGTTATCTTTTTTGTATGCTTGTTAGGGGTCTCATATTAGTTTATTTGGTTAGCCTTACTATTTGCCTTTTACTTACTTATACTGTCGGGAGTGCTGAGTGCTTTTTCCTTTGTTGGGAAAAACCTGGGTTTCAAGCTGTCAAGGTTAAGCTCCTTGACAGCACACAAAGGTACAGGGATGAGAAAAGAAAGGTCAGACAAGCAAAGGTCAGGATAGGAGACGGAAAAAAAAGCGCATAACAAAGCCAAGGGTCAAGGATGCCAGAAGTACGGATAACCAGAAAACAAGCCGAAGTCAGATACCAAAACAGACAAACAAACAGGCTACAAGAGACCATGACAGGGCAAGGAAGTGATGAAAGAGGGAGGTATAAATAGGGCTAAGTGAGAGCTGATAGGCTAGGGAACATAATAAGGCAGTAATTAAATAGAGTGCCAGTTCATTGATAAAAAAAATGGTACTTCCCCTTTAAGAAGCCGGAGACAAGTTGCACGCCCCCTAGCTAGTAATAGCACGTGCATGCTCGCGCGCAATGTCAGCTGGGCGTCTGCACAGCGTGATAGGACAGGACGGACGGCGGGACCGGAGCAGCGTGGGCCGGGAGGAGGTATGACACAAGCACATTGAGGTTAAAAGTAAATGTAATATTCTCTATTTCTTTATTTAACAGTATACTCCTTTTCAATGGAAGTAGCTATTTATACTTGTTAAAATGGTATTTAATATCACTGAAAGATTAAATATCTGCAAAATGTCAATTTGGGAGCCAAATAAAGAGAGCAAACCAAATAGAGACAAAAATGGGCCAGTCATTGTCCTGCAAAACGCATACACAATATAATATTATGTATATATGTTGCAGAACACCAATAGGGGCATTTCCCATCATTATATATATAAATATATATATATATATATATATATTTTATATAATACATCAATATAGGATTTTGTTTTACTGCTCCTCCAATTTTTCCCTCTATTGCTCACTTCTCACTTAATCTGTGAATAAAATCAACATTAAGTGACTAGTCATCAATCATCATGAGCGGCATTCAGAATATTGACCTCCCCCTTGAACATGTGCAGCATTGCGCAGTTTGGTTAGTTCGTAATTCTTGTATATTTCAGCTCAGAATTTTGCAAGTCCGACGAACACCTGACTAGCCCAAATTTTGCCAAAGTGCAGTTAGGTCCAAAGTGAATCTCCAACTCTAATAAAAGCTGAAAGCTGTCAATAAAATAAAATATCTGCAAAGGAATTTTTGTTAAGAGATATCTACTAAATCTTTGGCTTCTGCCTAGGTCTAAATTATGACATGTTTTTTTTTTTTACTTTGAAAAGGTGACACTTGTACTTGATGTTAGCCCCTGCTTTCCTGACAAAATGCTTCCTAAAAAAATGCAGGTTCTGGTCACAGTGTCTAATTAACAAATAACAGGTTCCCATGGAGTAAATGCAATATGTTCTTGAACTGCATAAAACCTTTCATACAACTTTTACAAATATGTATTTTTATAATTATGCCATGTAGTATGAGAAGACATTTTATATTTTCCAAACTCTGTTCTCCAATGGAGTCAGTATGTTTATGCAAAAATCAAAAATGGTAAATTTGGAATTTAAATATCAAAGTAAATTCTAGAACTACTTCCATGTGGAAATTGCTGCCTCCTTTATCCAGACCAGAAACAGAATCAAAAAATAAATAAATAGTAACCAAAACCCACATCTACTCAACTTGATATTGGTACATCCAAGATGGTGGAGGAACATTCTGTCATTATAGTCAGCCCAGTAAGACAATAAGATAGTGAGTCACAGGCTAGGTCACTGTACTACAGAAGAATTGAAATATAGTTACACATAGTTCAAAGGGTTACAGAATTTACAGATAAATGGATGAATACTGAGGAATCAGATAACAGGGGAGGTATTCTTACACCCAACGTGGCACAAATTAAGAATAATGTCGTACTGTTCATCAAGTGATTAAAAGAAGAAAAAAAAAGCAACGTTTGGTGTGCATGGTGCATTAAATGCTTTTTGTGATATGTTTTGCCAATCACACGTCGCAAAACATTGTTGAAAAAGGCCTTTAATCAAATACATGAATTATAAGAAAATGCATACGTAATATGATGCGAAGTAGAGCCATCATTGAATACTCTTACAACATACTGAATTGATGCTGGAGATCAGGTTGAACTTCTGAATGGCTCAAAATGCTTTGTGTGTGTCTGCGCTTTTATTTATCTATTTGCAATCATTAGTATATAATATGTAAAGAAAGGAAGATCGTAATTCCTCCATATGATAAATAGTCTATTGTGGAGATGTCATCATTCATTTCTAATGGTAACAGATGATCTGGGCGATTATAAAAAAGGTTACATATATAGGTTAACCAATCCACATCCAATCGACAATACAACTACTTGTGTTCTTTCACTTGACAAATTGTTGTTTTCTGCAGTCTAACACATACCTCTCATCTTATCTTATGTAATAATTACTCACACAAATCCTTTCTCATGCTTCAATTTAGGGTATACTCTAGGGATTTAATCTTGTAGACAAAAAGCATCACGAGTTCGTAAAAGGTCTACATGTTTGCAGAAATAATTCTGGGAACGTTGATACTTACAACAACGTGAATAATCACATTCTCTATGGTTCTGATATCAAAGATTACTTTCACTGCACTTGTTAAATTCTGCTGCACTTCCGTTAATCTCTGATTATACAGTTTTACAAGGTGCCGTAAAATAAGTAATTAGAAGATAGGGAATTTAACACATTTAATAAACAAGGGGTCCTTATTACAATCAGGTGTTATCCAGGCATCACCTTAGATGTAACAGACAGTGGCGGAACTGCCACGGTTGCAGGGGTCACTGCTGCGACTGAGCCCGCCACTCCAGGGGGCCCGGCAGTCCTGCGGACCCCTGCGACCGGGTGCCCGCATCCATGGGTTGCAGCCCCGGTCACTTCCTCCCAGCAATCAGAGAGAGCCATGCAGGAGGAAGGAGAGGAGGGAGTCAGAGTGGGAACTCTCACTCCCATCAGGCTGAACCACCATTGGACCCCAGGGAAAGTCACTCTCCAGCATCTAAAAGGTAGGAAACAGGAGGGTGACTTAAACATTTTGTATGTGTGTGTCTGTCTGTGTGTGTGTTTGTATGTATGTATGTGTCTGTATGTTTGTCTGTATGTATGGGTCTCTGTGTGCATGTTTGTATGTGTGTGTGTGTGTTTGTATGTGTGTATGTATGTGTGTGTCTGCATGTGTATCTGTTTGTCTGGATGTGTGTGGAGGGGGAAAGGGCTGGATGTGTGGGGGGTGGGGGGGCAGGAACATATAGGGGGGGGCAGGGCAATATTTCCATCGGGGCCCCGTGGTTTCTAGTTACGCCTCTGGTAACAGATATATGCCAGAAAGAATTCCTTATGAAAATGTATGCACATAGTTTATCCCCTAACAACAATGAGTGCAGGTAGTGATATCCCTTTGTGTCCTGTCCTTCTAATGCAAGTGTCTTTGTAGTTTAGATCACTCAGAGCTGTTAGTTGCTCAACTGTGCACATAGATTTCATAAGAAAGTATTTTTCTGGAGTATGGTTCAGGAGGTAGGCTTATGGTTCAGCATCCTGCAAAACAATTTCGGCCTAAAAAAATTTGGCAAAACAATGAGGCGTAAATCAATCTATCAAATGCATTAAAGTTTTATTGGAGCTTGGAGTGTCCCTTTGACAGCATACAAAATTGATTCGCCTTGGATCTAGCAATAGATTGTAATCATCCTCTAAGTTTTCAGTTTTTTTTCTTACTGCTAAAAATGCCCCATGGTGAATATAGGCTTTTCTAAACTGTTTCACTTTTTCTGTTTACTATAGGATTACATTGTACTAAACAGTCAGATTTGCAGAGGTGCAGGAACTGTGTTAAAGGATTACTCTAACCACCATGACTGCTTTTGCTTTTAGTAACCATGGTGGTAGGAGTCAGTATGTGCAGTTATTCTGCTTGAAATACTGCTCATACTGAGATATTGGCACTGGTGTGCAGTGGGCTAGTTACACCCTTGTCACATGTATCTTTGGCATACCGGAACATTTGATGTCAATTCTGTGCATAAAATACATTGGTTGTTAGAGTGCACAGCACGCTGACAACAGATATATTGAGCTCCCCCTTGCAGGCACTGTCTGCAAGGAGAAACATGGGTATCCAATACCTTCCTCCCTTTTTATTTACACCCTACTGCCTACCCAAAAAAAAATTATTTGCACTTTTACCTCACTCCAGTCTCCCTCACCAGCTCAGAGTGTGCGCATGTGCTCTGAGACAGTAAATCTATAAGAAGCCTTTGGTTGGAACTTGCGCTGCTGCCGTGACATCATAAGGGGGTATGGAAAGTTGTGCCAGGAGCTTTCTTAGGCACTGGATTCCACATAAGTAAAAAGTTTTTTTTTTTTTAATATAGTTATAGGGGGGGAGGGGGGTTGGCGGAGGGGTAGAATTATTAATTATGAAAAGTTATGCAGTAAAAAAGGTTGGAGTACCCTTTAACCCCTTAACCCCTTAATGACCAAACTTCGGGAATAAAAGGGAATCATGACATGTCACACATGTCATGTGTCCTTAAGGGGTTAAGGACACATGACGTGTGACAGGTCATGATTCCCTTTTATTCCAGAAGTTTGGTCCTTAAGGGGTTAAAGACCTTTCTGACATTTGTGATTTTAGGATAATTATTCAGAACATTTAATAAGTATTGTGAGAAAAGACATACCATAATCTCTAATAAATAAGAACACCAGTATTTCAGCAAAGGGTTAATGAACTTAGAAAATAAATAACATCCTGCAGCTTTTTATACTTTTAAAATTCTAGATATCTTTATAAAATTGCTGTTTGTTATTTTATGCCTTTGCTGTGTATTTCACCTTTCTTTTAATGTCTTTGCTATTCAGATAAAAATAAAAAATCGCTAGTGAAGAGATTGAAATCGCCAACAGTATGATATGATCCTGAGTTGCTTATTCACTAAAATTAATTGGAATGAATCAAATTGCAAAATTGGGTGGGAGATAGCCAAGATGTTACTATAGCAAAGTTCATAATTATTTAAAATCTACTATTTTTGCTTAAATCCTTTCATTCACATTTCAGTCTGGTTCAATTTGGAACTTAGCAACTAAACCCATAAATATTTTCCTGGGACTGGCAAATATAAGTCAATAAATTATTTCCTTTGACCATTTGCAAAACCGCATCAAGTATTAAAATGCAATAGAGCACACAGAATTTTCATATTCTGGATTTGTATTTTGTTTGTTTCGAAAAGGTTTCAGATACTATTAAAAATGGTAGAATTTAAAGTTGCATGATTTGGCATGTGATGTTGGAAACTACAGACAAAGGCCCCATACAACATGATGTGTATATAAATAAATGGAAAAAATACTTACCTGACTCAAGACACTCCTAGAAAACAATACTGTTAATCAACATAACAACAGAAGCAGAGCACACAATGAATTAGCTGACCCAATGACTACAGCTTTTTAACCTAGTTTAGTGAGAAATGGTGAGGGAAAAAAGATTTGCAAATGTCATAAAACAGTAATTATTGATGAACTCCCTGGGGGAGACAAAAGCTATTACATTTCTTATAGAGAAATCATATAGTGTTCGTATGCAGCACTTCCTCTCCACTACAAAGCCAATGTGAGTAAGAAGAATCCCTCTTGTGCAATAATATAGATCCTCTTTCTCCCCTACTTACTCATCCCTTAGCTAATCAGTCAACATTGATTGGGGGGTGTGAGGAGGGGGGGCATTGCCTCATAAATAAGAGCACAGCACAACTCTAGGAGAGAATGTAGGATCCTGCCAGGTGCTGATTGCTTGGACTCCTATGGGATACACTGATACATTTAAAGAGATTTACGCTGTTGATGAGCCAGATACAATTTTACAGACCTAACCTTCAGGAGTCTCTGATAAGATGATCAAGTCTTGGAAACACAACAGAGCCATGTCCATAACAGACAGAAGAACTCAGATGCTGAGCTCTGCAAAGCACCATCATCCACTGCCTTTGATGTTTGCTATCTGCTGCCTAAGTGCATTGCAACTTTCATCAGGTAAGGAACATACACATCTTAACACAGTCTGGGAATGGGGGTAGCTAGGGCAGGCAACAAGTAAGTTGGGAATGCAACACCAAAAGTTCTATAATCACACATTGCTCAGTGTTTAGGAGTGTATACTATGCGGCTTTGAACTTACATAATGCTGTGGGTGTTATTAACACATGGCAATTCTGGGGCAAAGTTCTACTAGAGAAGCACATAGTAAGGACATTCTATTTGTTCCCATGGTGCACTTTTAGAATTTCTCCCACAAATTGTAAAATGTAAAAGTGTTTATTGGAGAACTAGCCATGGTGCTGAAATCTGAAAGTAACGGATGGTACTTACTACCAGAATATTTCTAACATGCTTGGGGTTAAATACTGCTCATGTACATTAACTTCAATTCTTTGTGGATTCAAGTAAATAGTGTAACACGTTTTCTAGAGGATTTTGATAAAGATTACAAAAATCTCAGTGTGCAGTAAACAATGCTAAACAATGATAATGTAAAGTGGGCTGTATGTATAACAGTAAACCTCACTTGCTATATAAGTATGATTGCATTGTAAGTTTAGCTATTTAACCGAATTTGTCTGCAAAACTCCTCCCCCATACCACAATCTAATTTTCAAGTTAGGCACAGTGTACTGGAAAATTATAGCTTTTCAGTCTCTTTCTTTCCCAGTTATTAAGGGGCAGCTTTTAGAATTGTTTTATACTAATAGACCATGTATTTCAAGATGAAACACTATTTAGAGGATTATTTACGTACATGCATGAATTATATAGTGCTATAATATCTAGCAAAAAGTTAGTCAATCACTTTATATTATGACCTTTCAGCCATGTAATCTTTGATTGGCATTCTGAATGTTAAGCAATCGCCATGGAAACCAATGGAATGTGCACGTTTAGAATTTTGTCACAGAACTCATCTTTGTACAAATATAGTTCATTAAAAGTAGAATGATTGAATTTTAAATTGCATTTGTTGCAAATCTTCATCCATTGCAGCTTCTGCAGTGAACTCTTACAAAACAAGGAGTGAATCACCAATCGTAGTTATGTAACTTTCTGTAGCGCTACTGAGCTGATCCCATAGGCAATGCTTTGTGGGCACATCAGTGGTTTTTGCGGTAGAAATGTAATGGGTGGACAATGACTGTAAAAAATCTAAATCTCAACATCATATAGTGCAATATTGTTAAGTTGCAAATGGAAACACTACAGGTTGCTTGGAAGAGGCAGTGATGAGAAAACTATTATTATTTTCATTATTGTTAATGGGCAATTTAAAAAAGCACTGCATAACAGGGCACGTGTAGATACCTGGAGTGCCCCTTTAATAGATTTACATATTATCAAAGTCTTCCTTCGCTAATTCACAAGCTTACCAACACTCTATATAACAATGAGATAACTCTAGATAACCAACACTCTATATAACAATTAAATAGATTTCACAATTTCCACAGAGTTTTAAATATTGCCATGAATTAGTTACTTATTTAGGATTGTAGATTAATGCAATTTATAAATGAATACACAATTAATTTTTAATGCAAGATTTCTAATAAACCTATTGTCTTTTATTTTTCATAAAAGGTTTCCCACAAGCACTGCCACACTACGTGGAAAGTCTGGATATTCCTGAAAGTGAGGTAAATTTTTATATCAATTATATTTGATGTTTGAAATTAACTAGTGCATGAGGTCACATGACATTAAATGTGTTACTAGCCATTACAGTAGAATTAATGCATTGATTTACGACACCATCTGAAAACAATGTAAATCATCAATAATTAATGGATAATAGGCTAATAAACATTGTATTTTTAATTAGTACTGATTAATGCTAACGTACTTAAATGATTCTGAGGCTGATTTCGATCTGAAGCTACAATAAGTAATCAAAAAGCAATAAAGATTGTGTCCCTTGCCAGTGTCAAACATAGGCTATTAGTAGTTTTTAAAAGGGAACTGTCATTTTCCCTAGATTCTATTGTATTTACTTATAACTGTAATTAACAAATATGTATGAGGTGTGAAGAAAAAAAATATAATGTGTAAATCCACACCTCCTTATCTTCCAACTGGTTGTCTCCATCTTAGCTCTCTATTAGTCATTGTTATAAGCTCTGTCCTTTACACATGGCAGTCAGCATAGAGAAAGCATACAGAGACAATGAGACACGAAACATGAAGTGACAAGAAACCATGTTTGTATTTCTCTCTTTGTTTGTCATTTTTGCCCTACCTTTGCCTTGTCTGAAAAAAAAAATAGATTAATGCAATCTGTATGTGATTTTTAATGTTATATTTGGTTATGTAAATTCCAAAGATGAGACAGTTCCCCTTTAAGATGACTTAAATCATAAATCTTGCTATTAAAAGACGAATACACCACATTCTATTAAACTAGCTGAGCATATATTGTCAAATATTCTCTCTTGTAGACTTCTAGGTCAGCTACAGGTGTGTATCCCTCCTTTGATTTCCACTTAGTCACATAAGGGGTTAAACACACCTACATGTTTTTTTTTCCCCCCAATGGAGAGTTAATAAACATATTGACTGAATGAACAGGGGATATTTCAGTGTTAATACGAGTATTGCAACTTTAAGGCTATTATTTATTTATTATTTTATTTCATTTTTCACAATTAAATAAATACATATAGTATAGTAATCATTACGTAATATATTACATATTGCTCTTTTAATGTGCAGCCCATACAGCTGCACCCAAGTGTGATTTATAAGATATTCTTGATCTATGCAGCATGTGATTTAAGAGTACATAGATATTAAAGCTTCTTAGCATGATAATTGACTTAGTTTAACAGACCTTTTCTTTGTTTTGTTTAAAGAGATTAGCATTCTGCTTCAGCCAGTGGATAGCATTGTCAGATCAACCAGAGGTAAAACAATTAAATTAAATTAAGCACCACTTCTGTAACTGTCAACAGCTAATATATTGTTTTTGTTGGATGTACACAATTAAAGAAGGACATTCTATTTCAAGCTTTTCTAAAGGATTTATAGCAACAGCAATAGACATTATAATGATCAAAATTGAATATTGTATTCTGTTAATATGAACATGCACATTTTGGGAATGTATTATATCCAATATAAATATAATCAAATATTCCAGATCAACTAACTTTAAAAAAAATAAGTTTTTATTATTTGGTGCAAATAAAAGAAATGTGGTAATTCACAAGACTAAGACAAAGTGTCATGCACGGTTTAAGATACATACTATTTTTCCTCCTGCAAAGCTCACAGCTGATGACATGAGCTGCCCAAATAAATGCAAACATCTAGCAAATCAGCAGAGGCACATATATTAGATGAGCCAGCTTCAGCTATTACTCTTTCAGTTAGTTAGAGCTTTCGGTTTCTTTATTAAATCAGGAAAAAATACCTCTCTGTTAACTCCCTGTGAAACTAAATGTAAGTGATCAGTTCACCCACTATACTTTAGATTGACACAGGAAAAAATCCATCCAGTATGCTTTGTATTGAAGCACATGCAGATCCTCCAAAAGTTTGTAAAGCGAAGCAGAGACATCCTCCAGTATGGTTTTGAGTGAAGCAGAAACTAACCATGCAGTATGCTATAGCCTGAAGAACATCAAATCCTCCAGTATGTTTTAGATTGTAGCAGTAATAAACCATGCAGTATGCTTCAGATTGAAGGAGAAGCACCTCCGCCAAAATGCTTCAGATTGAAGGAGAAGCACCTCATATGGTATGTTTCAGATAGAATGAGAAGCACCTCCTACAATATGTTTCAGATTGAAGGAGAAGCACTTCCTACAGTATGTTTCAGATTGATGGAGAAGCACCTCCTACAATATGTTTCAGATTGAAGGAGAAGCACTTCCTACAGTATGTTTCAGATTGAAGGAGAAGCACCTCCTACAGTATGTTTCATATTGAAGGAGAAGCACCTCCTACTGTATGTTTCAGATTGAAGGAGAAGCACCTCCTACAGTATGTTTCATATTGAAGGAGAAGCACCTCCTACTGTATGTTTCATATTGAAGGAGAAGCACCTCCTACAGTATGTTTCATATTGAAGGAGAAGCACCTCCTACAGTATGTTTTAGATTGAAGGAGAAGCAAGTCCTACAGTATGTTTCAGATTGAAGGAGAAGCACCTCCTACAGTATGTTTCAGATTGAAGGAGATTGATCGTCCAGTATAAATTACACTAAAACAGACAGTTCATGGCCATTCAAAAGTGCTGCCATCAATTGGAATTAGCAAATCTAAACATTTTGTATAACTAACCACATAGAAATATATACATATCCTATTTTCCGGCTAAGGTTTTCATTTTTTTATTGGCAGATAATCTCAAGCCATTTATCACGTTGTTTTTAGGCATAAGATCAGGAATATGTGTTAACAGCATTTGCAATATGTTGCTTTGTCAACAGAAACGAATGTTTACGCATTGAAGAATGTGTATACTGTGTATGTATTCTCCTAGTTAAATGAATATAAACTGTTAAAAGATATTTAATATGTAATGGTTTCCTGTTGTGTTGTCAAAAAAATAATGACAAATACACATGGAGTTTATTTTAAGGGGCAATCACAGGTAAACTAAATCCATTAACGGTGGCAAAGTGTTCATATTGAAGATAAACGTGTTCCCTTTTTAACTATAGGATTCTAAGAGGCAGTTATAAAATCCCAAGAGCATTTCCAAACAGCTTCTATTTCTCTACTACTGGCAGCCATTGATTTAATTTGTACAGTGCAACAGCTCTATATTACAGCCTGAAGCTTTTGTTTCCAATGTTACATTATATTACACTTATTTCACTGGCAATAGTGCAGTTACACATTCAAAGTATAATAATAGTGATAATAATAAACATTATATAAATGTATTTAATTAGGAAGAGTAGATTTAGCTTTCATTAATTTCTAAATCAGGGGCATACCTGTCTGGGGCAGAGCTAAACTGCAGTGAAGAGAAGACTTTGGGGTTAAACCATTTGTGAATGATTCAACCCTAGAGGTAAGTTGTCACTAAGTAATTCCTGGCACCAGAACAACTTCATTCTGATGAAGTTGTTATGGTGTCGGGAGGTTCTCTTTAGACAATAAACTGCTGCCATAACTAACAGCTGGTAGGTATTTGTTTCCAAGAAATACCAACAGTAGTAAGCTATGCTTACACCAATGACTTAAAATACATTTGTTAATAAATAATCATAACTATAAATAATATTAGAAATAACTGGACTGACTTCTCTTAAGCTCTGAAACAATAGACCTAAATGAGCTGTTTTTAGGTGGAAACCAGCAAAACTTTCAGCTGAAATTACCCACCTGACGAGAGATAACATCATGGGCTGCAAGCACAAAAAGACAAAGGCTGGCAAAAGTCCTTTGGGACAGAACATTGGCGATCTGTTTTGCAGTTCACAGAAGGCCGCATGGAACAATATGGCGTCCCTTGGTGAGGAATCCTCATATTATTCTGAGGATTTTGCCTCTGATCCGGGAGAAGGGGCCTCACTAAGCAAGAAGATGGAACATAGCCCTTCGACAGCAGGGCACCGAGAACCGGTCACCGCAACACAACTTAAGGCGATGCTCGACGAGCTCTGCACAAATATAACTGGGGACATGGCCGGTTTCCAGAAAGCCATTGAAGGCGCTGCAACTCAGATTACCCAACTAGAGGTTGCACACAGCACTCATGACACTAGGATCACTGCAGTTGAAAGAAAAATAGAAGAACTGCAGCAGCGACAGCAGCAAGCTGATTCTAAAATAGATGTCCTGGAAGATCACAGATGGAGGTACAATCTGAAGATTAGGGGAATCCCAGAGTCAAAGCCTATGGGGGCCTTACCTCACTTTACCCGGAGATTTTTTGCCAATCTTCTCCTGTCTAAGAATGCCAGGACAGTCAAACAAAAAAACATGTTCTGCCTACCAAAGCCAGTGGGCGCGCAGCCTTTCGCGGCTCCAGATCTTATCCTCAGGTTTCAATCCTTGCAAGACAAAGCAATGCCGCATACGGCGGAATAAGGAAAGAGACTTCTCCTGCAAAACCTATGGGACAGAGGCATTCCTTACCGATGGGGATCACCTCGAGCAATCTCATACACCATCCAAGGTACATCCCATAGAGCTGGAACATACCAGGCACTGGAGGAGAAAATGTACAAGCTGGGCATGCTGCAGGCGGCGGGGAACGGCAAGATAGACCTGTCGCAACTAGACCTGGCAAAGATCCCGGAGTTCTCACCTCAAGCAACACGACCCCCCCAAACCCACCAGTACTGTGACCTAATTACCAGTGACCTGATGGGAAAGCCAAACCCTAGCTACGGGGGTCTCTGCATACCTAGAGACTTTCTCATGCTTTCCACCGATCAGCTTAATACCTCTCAATTCATTATGATTGTTACTGTTTCCCTTCTCTTGTGTTTTACATTTCACATCTTTTCTGGTCTCACCAACTGCTGCTTAACCTCATTAGATCTACACACAGGGGACACTTCATAGAAGTGACCTTAGCTCAGGCTCACATTATTCTCCTGCTCCTGCGGGCAATTTGTTTAATTGTCTCACAGCCAAGATACAATCACGTTCCTGGATGCATCTCGTATTCCCCCTTCCCTCCTATCCAGAAAAGCGTAATAACAGCTGCTAATCCCAAGATTTAGGAGGATCATCTCCACAGGGCGGATCACTCCCCAAGTCCCATGGGGCACATACCTTCTTGTTAATATACTGTTGAACTTCTCTTCTCACTATAAAACTAAAAACTCACTCCAAATCATCCTCGGTCCATGCACACACTCACCGCGCTCACTCGTTATGAACACGTTTATATGACTAATGTGATGACAACAAATTTCTATTATCTAAATGTGTGCTGACTTGTTTATAGTTTATGATGTACTCTCTGATGTGGAGTGAGACAAAATAATGAATTAAAAAAAAATAAAGAAATAAAAGTAACTGGACTTTGTCTCTTGATACCTAGCTGAGGCGGTTTATTTTTTACAAGCTAGTGGCATCCAGTAAAATTTGGCAAGTAGGAAAGAATGAATTTAAACAGTAGAACTTAGTATATCTTGTTATGCTCTATAGAAGTTGTTAAACTTCTCATCCGGGAGAGGTCTTCTAGTATGGAAGCAGTTGCTACTAGCTAATGCCAATGACACCCAGTTATAATAGTATTCATTTCATCTGGAAAGGATGAAATGCAGATAAACTGTAGAGTGTTATTCTTATAATATTTATAGGAGCCATCATTATTATTTTTGTTATATTCTTTATTTTTGAAGTGCAGAGTGGAATAGATGTTCCAGTAATGACATTTAGCATGAGAGAGAATAACAAGATATAGATATGAATGGTCATAACATACTCCATTTCTCTCTTCTTTTTTTTAAACATGAAAAACAATAAAAGAAATACAGGCAAATTATCAAGCTGAATATACATGTCTAGTCCTAGCTGTTAGTTCGAACTTACAGCTGAATAAGGTTGCTAGACATGATAACTAATAATATGAAATATTAAATCATACTTGGACAAAATATGCGTATGCAAACGGATTATAAACTTGACAGGCTGAATTAAAGAATATGTTACCACTGGGCTACAAAAATGACCCCTACTGAGAAAGTGGAGAGACAAAAGAAATACATCACAGACAGCAATGTCTACTCCAGATGTTTTGGAATACATCTACCATAATGTTCTTACAGCCATAATGCTGGCAAGGCATCAAGGGAGATGTAGTCTGCAACAGATGGAGTGCTGAAGGTTGCCTACCCCTGATCTACACTAATGTTTTTCAGAAGTGATCATCTATGAACTATATAGAAAATACTCTTACAAAACACTACAATAATGAATTATTCATCTTTTTGTAAAGAGATGTAATACATTAGTTCAGCCAGCAGACAAAGACAGTCTTTCTACTGATCAATGACTGCATACACAAAACTTACATTGTATCTTTCTAAAGCAGCATAATTGGACCTCTAGCTCTTAACGAATTTCAATTCCATTTCATTGCCAAGTTATATGGACTATGATAAATTGTACGCAAATATTTTTTAAAAATGGATGGATCATATACTGAGAACTTATGGAATTGTTTATTCTTAATAGTCATTGCATAATTATATATTAAAATCTTATAATTTGTTTGTTGAAATCCAATTAAATCCAATTTAAGGATAAATATTGAATGAATGCTCAAAATCACTAGGTGTGAGTCACTCCAAATCACACAAAAAGCATACAACAAAATAAAACAAATAATATGGTAAGAGCAAAATACATACACCAAGTGTAGATAATGAAAGATATATGAAACATGCAATTTTACCATAAATCTGTGGACTTTCTAAACATATGTCCTAAAAATATAAAATACAGAACATAGCATAGCCTGTATGTAATGAATGAATAAAGTAGATATAAAATCTCCCACTCACGTGGTGCTGAGCCGTAAGAAGTGGCTCAGACTACAAGCGCCTTTTCAATAATCTGGAGACCACAATGCTGGAACACAAATCAGGATGTTCACTGGAAAGTTTCCCCTTGTATAGTTTGGATTAACACCAGGTGGAAAATAAATACAGGAGCAAAATCTTTATTTGCATAAATAACAGCATAAGACGGAATCTCCCAAATACAATTGCATATATCTACTTTTATATTTTATACTGTCCACATACAAACCAATATAATTGGACAATTATCAACAACCACATGGCAACCGAATATAAACCGAATGAATCCGGCAGGATGCACATTTGAAAATGATCATTCACTTGCTTTTTGCACGTGAATTGATCATTTGAAGAAATATTTTCAGCTCTAGCTGCCACCAAGCAAATAGTTTAATACCCTTAGCAGTGCGATGGTTAATTATGTGGCGGATGGCCTGCACTTATTAGCCAGCCGCCATTTAAAAAAAGTAAAACAAATAATGAATACATAAAAATCCTATGGGGGTCAATAAGACAGCCATATTACCAGCCATGTCGCAAGTGGGGGGCATGTCTGTTTAATTTTTAAAATAGAAACTGGGCTGCCGCTGGGGAGGGGGATGGGTGGATAGCCAGAGGTCCTCAAACTCCTAGCCACCTAAATTACCTTACCCTAATAATAGTGAGTGGGGGACCAATTAAACTAATATCCACTGAAAAAAAATATATATATATATATACTTACCATCTTTCTTCTAATTATTCTTCTCTAAAGTCCCAAAAAACACCAAATTAAAATCCAGAATTTCCAACACAACAGTTTAAACTAAAAAAAGACCCAATTGTAATAAAAAATGCTGGGGAAAAAATGCAGCACAAGACAAATTAATTAATCTTCACCTATGGAGGGCTCACAACAGATAGTGCTCTGGTAGAGGGAAAAGCCCCTATTTAGGTTTTCCAACACTATATCAGCTATTAAAAAGTGTGGGAAAATTTTAGGCCATTACAACTAGGCACCTTTTTGTGCCATTTTTGGCTAATTTGAGTCGTTTTCATTAAAATTAGTTGGAGGCAAAGCAAAATCTTTTCCTGGATAAATCGATTTGGACTAACTTACTTTTTTCACCATGCACAAGTCTAATAGATAGTACTGTACACACAATTTATTGATTTCAAATCCTAAGGAAGGTAATCTGAGTGGCATTGAAGGAACACTCCTAGCCCCATTACATATTACAAGCTGTAGTGGTTATGGTGCCAGGAGTGCCCTCCCACCTCTTTCCAATGCAGTAGTTAAACCATTTTTTATATTAATTAGGAAAGCCAGCAGTGCTCAGTGTGACCCATCAGCTACCAGCTTGGTTTAGGTAGATACCAGAACACTTATTTTCTTAAAGTTTCACATTAATATTTTCCAGATTTCAAGTTTTATTATGGACCTTTGTAGTTCCATCTATAATAGGATGAAAGTTGATGAGGTAAGGATAATGTTTTGAATTATTCACATTTAGAAATAACTAGTGTATTTCTTCAAATAACTAATCTGTAATGCTTTTATGTGATTATTTCCATTAGGAGAATAACCAAGAAATATACAAAAGAGTAAGTATGAATATAATACATTAACCGATGCATATAAATCTTAAGCGTATAATTAATTGATTATTTTTTGCTAGTTTTTATTTCACTACTCTAGAGCCAAGGACCCTGCTCTTAAAGCTGGGGTAAGTAATACATATTATTAACATTATTTGTGCACAACTTCTTGAAAGCAAATGTTAAGGAACTCTTTCATATAGAAAACCTTTTTAAGAATTCCTCTATTTATATAATTTTATATCTTAAACAGCTGCATAAGGATGTAGTGTGTGTTGCTAAAACTAATGTTAACTCGTGTTACAATGGTAACTGGTAAAGTTAAATGTTTAGTATGCTATGTAAAACCCATGGAAATATTTTTTTATTTAAAAAAGAAAAAATATGTATAAATTAGAGTTCCGAGATAGAAGGTTATTGTGAGTAATGCTAAATAAATTGCCTGTACAAATTCAACCAGAAAATGTTATTAAAAAATAATAATAGACTAGAATAAATTAAATGCAATAATATAACTTGCAAAAGTGAAAAAAAAATACAATGAATCTTCATGTATCTACATGAAACTTGCAATTCAAATCTTTATTAGATGTAATTACAACATGCAATTTGCCAGTCAATTCTTTATTAGATATAAGCTTCCTAAAAATTAAATGTGGTATGGAAACCTGCTTCAAATAAGCAGGGACATCATTAAGTTAATCTTAAACATGTATCCATGTACATGTGTAAAATATAGAACACTGAGAAATTTCAATTACCTAAGAGGAGCAAATCATCCAGTTATAGTCAATATAACATGAAATAGAAGAATACACCACAATGATTGATGTAAAGTATTTATAAAGAGAACCTGAAATATTTACATGTAAGACTTGTCCCACCATAATGTGGAGTCCAGATCTGAAATGCTGGCCAACTCCTACAGCATTAGAGATACAGAATAAAGAAACTGCATACACAAGGTACTCCTCCACTGTTTTACTTCTAACAGAGGCCTCAAATTAATATTGTTAGACAAACTTTTTAATTGTTGTATTATTTTTAGATAAAATTTTAAAATATTTTTTTTTCAAAATATTAAAATACAAAAAATATCTAAAAAAAAAATCTAAATATTACAGAATTAAAATAATGTTTATAATATTATATCATTTTTAAATATTTATCTAAAAACATTAAATGATGATCGCCATGTTGACTGGTCGCATTGCAGAGCAGCTCCTGAGCTTTCTGATCTTTTAGCTGAAATAACAGCAAATACACTCACCCTGCACCAGTAGGTCGTGGTTGTTGGCATACTGGTGTGCTGGTGCCTCCTCAGATCCTGTTTCCTGTGAGTTTGTACCCTCCATGGGAGAACTGCAGCTCCTGCGATATTGAGCTACCCAGGCAATGTGGCATGGACAGCTATCTTAGTGCAACGCACCAGTTATCCAACAAGGAATATTGTTAGCCGTCACCCTCCCTCCTCCCCATTGGACTTGTGAGGGTCATCCTGGTTTACCTGTGAGCCTTCCCATCAGCTGCTATCTCAAGCGTGCCTTCAAACATCAAGATGGGTTCCATGCATACAGGCAGGATTAGAAGCTTCTCTTAGCACCTTTGACACTTTAGGTGACCAGTTTGGGGCTAAATTAGGCCAATGATATGGGATTGAGATGCCTCTATGGCCTCCCATGGAGTATAGTTACTGAAGCTCGAGCACGGATCCAACCAGTCCCACAGAAACATCAATCTGAACTCCACTAATTGTATAGCCTTTACTTAACCAGCCAATAAAACATCTCTGGGAATTTTGTAAATAAATCATTTAAAAAACACAGCAACAGATGTGGGGAATAGCCAGGTGTCTTTGACAATTCCTGACAGATTATTATCTACAGTTCCTCTGGCATGGTGAAATGGGTGCAGACATACTCCAGACAGAATGAAATGAGCATCGGTTGCCTGTATGGCTATATGGATCCAGAGGCACGATGCTAGCTTTTTCCCTGACCGAGGAATTGGTTGAACACCATTAGTTGCTGGACTGCATTTTATCCACCTGTGAAGTTGACTATTGTCTATACCAGACTGGTTTCTGGGAATTCTGATTTATGATTGTTTAAATGGTCTTTTTCATGTCTTTTTGCCTTTTTTGTTTACTTTATTCTATTCTACTGTAGTGTGCTGCCTGTATCATACTGACTTACGAGCAGCTCCAGTGGTCCTATAATAGCCTGTTCCATTTCTTACAAATTGTGCTGTCTATAATCAAAAAAACTTTCACATTGCATATATATTTGCTATTTCTATACATTATCTGCATTGTTATGCTTCTATGTGTTCCTTGACTTGCATTTGAATCATGCATTGTAAATCATGAATCATGAATTGCATTATAAATCATTTGAATCATGCAAAATAAAAAAGAAAATGCTTATCCAACAATGATAAATCTTCTCAGCCATACATTATCAAACATATTTTCAGACTTGATGACTAAAACTAAATGTGAAATATACAGTATACTTATGTTACAATGTGGGAAAATGCTATGAGCACATAGATATACTAACTTTCATAGGAACCGTGCCCAGGATCTATATGTTGAGCTTTAATATTCCCAATTTCGCAGAATAAAGATGCCTCATCCACAATTATACTGTAAAAGAGAGATGTATGATGCAGTATATGTAAGTATTTATTAAAACAACCATATAAAAACTATACTCAAATTACAATCTAGCATCAACAAGAGGAACTGAATCATTTTCCAGCTATTAAACTGGTTGACACATCACTGGAGGCAGAACCAAGACAGATACCGAGAACCTCTAGTAACTGCAAATATTATGGTGTTCCCCCAGAAACATCAATCTGAACTCCACTAATTGTATAGCCTATACTTAACCAGTCAATAAAACATCTCTGGGAATTTTGTAAATAAATCATTTGAAAAGCATATTTGAAAGAATAGAGGCTCAGAATAGAATATAAGTTTCTTACCTTGAAATTGTGTATTGTGGATCAATTACATAGTTTATCCTTAATAGCCAATTTCAAGGTAAAAAAAAAAAATAGTTTGCTGGTTGGTTGGTTAGGTCAGTTAACTTTCTAATAAACATCTGCTAATGTACACTTGGTGGAAAAACACCTCCCAGTCCCTCCATAATGGCATCTGTTTGCAAGACGAAAATCTTCTCAGGGTTGGTCTTTCTAAATCAGAAGCATTGATGATCTTTTCTTTGATTGGAGAGCTTCTTTACAGTTTCACTTTTCTCTCTGAATAAAACCTTGGCTGCTCCAAGTTTCTAATTTCAAAAGATTACAAATAATTCTGGACATGTAAACACTCTACAAGTTGGAAACAATAGCCACCAAATCCTCAAGGAGTATAATAAATCTGCATTCTTTACTTGAAGCCAGTAGCTACCATCACCACCACCACTTAGCAGGAATGGCTGCCACTCCACTTCAGCTGATGGAATATATAACACATAATTTACTGAACTTCAATTTTCAATTTGCCTAAAGACAACTTCAGTCCTTCAGTTTTTTTATGATTTAACATGCATCAGTCATGTGTGTTTTTCAGGACTCCTTAAAAAGATGATCAAATCATCTAGATTGACTAAACATGCATTCTGCATTGTTGACCACCCGCTTCTCTGTCTCACCCTTCACAGCCTTTGCTTCTGTGGCACTGCTCTTTCCTGGTTCTCTTCCTGCTCCTTCAGTGATTCCTTCTCTGGTTCTTTTTACCCTTCAGTAACTCTCTTGGTTGGAATTTATCAAAGCTCTGTACTGGGACTTCTTCTTTTCACTATAGACACTGCCTCTGTTGGTAGCCTGATATCAACCTATGGCTTTCAATATCATCTGTATGCTGATCATACCCAAATCTACCTCTCCTCGCCTGATCTTTCTCCCCGACTGCTGTATTGTGTCACTGACTGCCTTTCATCTCTTTCTGACTGGATACATTTGCAATTCCTAAAACTCAACCTACCCAAGACCGAACTCCTTGTCCTTCCTCCTTCTAAAGCCACATCTGTGCCTGTTTCCCTTAAGGTCAACAAATGATAAATATTTACCCTGCTAGTGAGTTGCCTTGGTGTGCTCTTTGTCTCTGACCTTTCCTTCACCAATTATACAAAATCTATCACCAAATCCTGTCACTTTCACCTTAAAAATATTTCTCACATACGCCGCTTTCTTACTTAAGATGCAACTAAAATGTTTGTCCATGCTCTTGTTGTTTTCCACCTTGATTATTGTAACCCTCTACTTGTCGGACTGAAAACCACCCAGAGTGCCCTGTAATGAATGCCTCTGCCAGACTCATCTACCTTGTATTCAGGAATTCTCACACCTCACCACACTATTATTCTTTACACTGGCTTCTTTTTCATTAGGAATACATAACTACAACCCTTTTTATATCTCCAGCACAGCTACTTCACTGAGCTAACAACCGGTCACTGTACTGTTCTCGCACCCACACCACAGACTCTTGCCTGCAGAACTTAACTAAGGTTGCTCCATCTTTTTTGGAATGCCCTCCAGAAGTGTGGCAGAGCAACACAAGACACTGAGTTCTGGAATAAGCATTCTCTGTCAGGATGTTTGTTTGGTGGACATGGTGTCCCAAACTAATCTTTGTTGTCTCTATCACTTTTCATAACTCCTGGCGTGGTGCCACGACTCATACTCAGCAACATAGAAAAATTCTGGTGATATCTAGAAGGGGACAGCATTTTGCCGTTGCAACTCGGGTGTATTGCCTTATGGTACCAATTCACTAAGTTAGAGTGTCAAGATGTTCCACCTATAGATGTCACCTGGATCAAAGGGTCCCACCACAATCCCTGATAGTTTTGTGTGCATTTAATAAGCAGGTGGTGAAAGTCTGAAAATAGTACTTGAGATTGCAGCTTGCAAAACAAACAAAGCACAAGAGAAGGGATCCTATGTATTGCAGGCAGACCATGTAGTGCAGGCAGTATGACGTAATGATGAAATATTTTTCTTATAAATAAACCTTCTGAATTGTATTTAGCCTGAATGTTTGCACAGCATAAACTAATCTGCCCATAAAGTGCTATATAATTATATGTGAATATGTCATATTACAGGAATCACAGATAACCACTGAAGAGTTTACAAAAAAGGTATGCTTATTACATATATATCCTACTGAGCTTTATATTAATTTTTGGATGAATAGTTCATAAAGTGGAACTCTCACATTTATAGATTGTTTAAAAAATTCTGTTGTTTTTATATTTTATTTTACATTGTGAGCTTGACAGTCTAGGCACAGCAAGATCATGACATAAAAATCAAAATTAGTCAACACAATATGTACGTTAACCTTTAAATGGTAGCCATTACTAATCTTTGCTGATTTTGAAAATACTATGATATAAAAAAACAAAAATATTTTAAAATGTGACTTTCCACTTACAAAGTATATCTAATACTATAGATTTCCTGGAATATCAGCTGAAGATATGCACAATGATCATATATTGTCACGATTCATAAACATTTGAATGAATGCATTCTTTTCCTTTTCAGGATAGCTCGGGAACTCTGGGAAGACCCTTCTTCCTTTTTAGGGTATGTAATGAAAACAATCTGATCTTCATGTGAAAGTGTTTGTAGTAGATAAGGGGACTTAAAAGTTCATTAGGTAAAAAATGTGTAGGTGGTTGTGAGTCCCAACAGCTTGTTTTCGTAATGACCATGAGTTTATGTGTCATGGACATGCACTTGAAGGAAACGAGACTTGTGATTGTGCATTTATTTTCATAGCAAAATAATCATCATTACTGCCTCATCATTGCATACGCATATACTTCAATGATAAGGTTTATTAAAGGACAATTGTCATCAATTTGTTTTAATGACCTTTACTGAAACTAAATTATATATTTTTTTTTTTTTTTATAATTCTTTATTTTTGCAGTGCTTAGGTTTAACACACACACTTGTATTGCCACGACAGCAAGTACAAGTCGCTGAAACAATACATATTGAACAGTATCATGGCAATTATTAACAGCACTTTTTTTTTTTGCAAAGCTTAGTAAACAGTATGGTGAAGACATAGTTAACTAGCAGATAATACATTCTGCAATGGCATTCAGCGAGATCATTCGGCTGTAGTATGATAGATAAGCCTATGTTCAGTATGTGAAATAGATATAACACAGGAAAGCCCTTAAACAGCACTTTTTTTTCTTTTCTTTGTGTAAAGCTTAATAAACAGTATGGTGAAGACGTAGTTAACTAACCGTTAATACACTCTAAAATGGCATTCTGCAAGATCATACAGCTGTTGTCTGACTGATAAGCCCATGTTTAGCATTTGAAACAAAGATAACACAGGAAGGTCCTATGAAGCGTTAATCTGATAAGTGAAGAATGGCGATGCAAAGAATCTAGACTTATACCAGGGAGAGACAGTGTGATTTATGAGAAGAGCGACAGCAGGGCATGGAAAATAAAGGCATAGGGCATATGCTGAGTAGATGCTAGTTTACGCTGCACATTCAGGATTAATTGTCTGCTGGATCTCCGCTCTGTATCCTGCCATTGCTCGTGAGTTGTGCTTGCCTAACCCCTGCACCTCTCTGTGCGAGCTGTGTGTTGGGTGTCCAGCTGGGTGTGTAGCTGACAGAGAGCAAGCCAGGGGAGGACAGTCCCTATTTGATGCGATGGAAACATGCTTGTGTGAGTGTGTGCCAGCAGGCAACAGGTGGGACCTCTGTGTGGGGTCGTTCCTAAATTGAACTGTGTGATAATCTGTGAGCAGGGTTGCTATATGCTGGGCTCCACTGTGTGCTCACCGTAGAAATCACACCGTCTCTCATGTTCCTCTGCAACGTGCTGCTGGGCAGGTTATGTAGCAGGGCTTGCTGAGTCCTCCAATCTTGTGGCTCACCCGCCTCCAACCCGATGTTGTGAGCGGAGGCTTGATGGGGGGGCTGGTCCGGTGTACTCCACACTGCCAGCCCTGGGCTCTGCTTGAGCGACCGCTTGTGCTCTCGGTTCCGGTTCCACTTCTGGCCGGTAACGGGCTGCCTGGCTGATGGAGTGTGCTTGGGCTTAGGGCTGCGGTTCGAGGAATGTCCTCTAGGGGCTCAAGGCCCAGGAAGGCTGCTGCGGAGACCGGATCCAGGTTCCGGGTATGTGAGCCGGGTAAGCCAGGAGTTTGCAGCAGTGTGTGGCAGGGCACTGTTGTTGCGTTCCCATGTTGCGAGATGACAGGGCTCAGTGTATCTTGTTGCCCGCCAGCGGTTTGTTCACTTGCGTCTGGCTGGGGCTCTCAGGTTACCGTCCGCGCACATGGCACCCGCCATTTTAGGTGTGGCAGTCGGGCTCCCCGGCCTCAGTTGCAGTGTCGCGGTCAGGGCCACAGGGTGAGGACCGGGATCACCCCCCCGGCCTAGAGGGGGGGGAACGGAGCCGGATCCGTGCTGGTCTGTACCCGTGGCTGGGTTCCGTGGCGCAGGATAGTGGGGCAGCGGCCGTCCGCCCCACTCACCGCAGGAGAAGGCCCCGGTTGGGGCAATGTGTTTTTCTCCCCTAGGGGACTGAAGCTCGGTGAGCCAGCCTCTCCCCAGGTCCAGCAGTCTCACAGCTCTGGGTATCTGCTCTGGCGGTCTGATTTTAGGTGGTGAGGCATGATTTTAGAGAGTAAATTTTGTTTAATTGCAGGAGCTGCTCAGGCTTGCGACCGTCCAGCTCGGCGGTCCGGCCCCGCCCCCCAAATTATATATTTTTTAAATGATGTGTATTGATTTTTGAGAAAATTCACTTTTTTTTATTTGGCTAAGCAGCCATGTTGGGTTAGACTCCACTGTTAACTGACCAATTGCTGCTAAACCTAATTTGCCTGCTGCTGCAATTTTACACAGAGCAATCACAGCAGCAGGCATGCTAGGTTGAACAGCAGGTGGTCAGATTACAGGGGAGTCAGACCCAACATGGCTGCTCAGCCAGATACAATTAATTGTTGTTTTGTTTTTGTTTTTGAAATCAGTACACATTAAAAAAATATCATTAAAATAGAGCAGACACATTATCTGATAGACTTAAAAAACAAGAATCCAAATCAAAGATATCTAAATTGATAGTAAACAACAAAACTCTATTATCGCCTGACACTATAGATAAAGCTTTCAGTAACTATTATGAAGATATATATATAATCTAAGTAACTATTCCCAATAATCAGATATAGATAAATATCTCAAAAAAAAATTTTTTTCACAAACATAAAAAAACTAAATTAAACTTACCTATATCTACTGATGAAGTAGATCAAAATATATCTAAGTTACAATCCCAAAAAACACCAGGGCCTGATGGCCTAAGTAATCTTTTTGATACATTTTTCAAATCAAATTTTGTATCTCAATTAACAGTTACATTCAATGGTATAGTAGACCAAAAATACTCTCCTACAGAACTAACAAAAGCTAATATAATTCAAATTTTGAAACCTAACAAAATATCTTCTCAAATCCAAAACTATAGGCCAATGTCTCTCTTGAATACTGATATTAAATTATTTGCATCTATTCTCGCTGAGAGATTAAAACAAGTGTTAAATGATCTAATACATCCAGATCAAATAGGTTTTGTCTCTAATAGATTCTCAGGTTCGAATGTTAGACGACTGATTAACATACTCGACCTAGGGGAGAGACAAGGCACTCCCCTCCTGACCCTCTTGATTGATGCTGAAAAAGCGTTTGACAGGGTCAGGTGGGGAATTATAAAGAAATATTTGCAAAGTTTTGGTATTCAGGGCTGGATGCTCCAAGCAATTATGTCTATGTACCATACTTCATCAGCAAGAACAGTTAATCATGGTATTCTTTCTGAATGGTTCCCTATAAAAAACGGTACCAGGCAGGGTTGCCCACTTCCACCCATTTTATACATTTTATCAATACAACTGTTTGCAATGAGATTAGAAGTAATTAAAATATAAAAAGGAGTTTGTATTAAACAAAAACTATTTATATCAGTCTATATGCAGACGATGCCCTTATAACAATAACAAACCCACAGGAATTATTACCAAATTTATTGGAAGAAATTCAACAATTTAGTAATGTTTCCAATGATAAAGTTAATATAGAAAAATCTATGATTCTCCCCACAAAAATAGATCGAGATAAACTAAAAGTTTTAAAAAGCTTATATCATTTTAGTTGGGTTAAACATAGTTTTGTATATTTGGGAGTTAAAATAACAAAAAATCTAGATAGATTAATAGATTAAAGTAAACTACATGGAAACATTAAAATCAACAAATCATTCTATTAAAAACTGGATGAAGGTTGAATTTTCATGGTGGGGTCGGATCTATTTAAAAACAGTTATATTATTCCTAAATTGACATATTTGTTTCAGATAATACCCCTTTCAATTTCTAATCCTTGGCTTTTAATGTTACAATCTAGTATATCAAATTTTCTATGAAAAAGCAAAGCCCCCTAGGATTAGCTATAAGATTTTATCTATGCCTAAGAAAAAAGGAGGTTTAAGATTCCCAAATATAAAAAAAATTGTATTAAGCTAGTGTTATGACCCACTTATATCGTCTACAATCTCATTCCCCAGAATTTGAAGTATGGCAAGACATTGAAAGGTCTATGACAGTATTTTATGATTCATCTTTAATTAAATGGAACGTTAATGAAAAACAATTAACTAGCTCTCTAAAACAGCAAAGCACAGTTTTAACTCAATTAATACAAGCTTGGGTAACCATAAAAAAACCTAATTCAAATCAAGTCAAAACTACTACCAATAAATAAAACCGGAATTTTGGAGGTAACTACAGAAGATTTGAACTTTGGAAATAAAATAATATTTTCAATATATTTCATTTGATAATTAATGCATCCCTAAAATCATTTGAAGATTTGATGGAGGAATTTAATCTTCCTATCTCTCAAATCTTCAATTACCTTAGAGTAAAAATATTTTAAATAAATATCTTATTTACCATGATTTCGTTATAACTTCAAATATTTCTAAAATATTTAATCACTCAAAAATTTGAAACATTTTGTCAAAATCTAGACATTTGATTACAAATCTTAACAGTATACAAAAAAAGACCTGTTATATCCAAATAAGAAAAATATTTGAAATTAAATATTGAACAAGAGGAATGGAATAAAACATTAACTAGCTTTACACCATTTGTTCATTGTTTAAATCTTTTGGAGATGCAAAATTATTAACAGATGGTATTGGGTCCCCACAAAATCTGTAAAAAAATTCCCCATCTGAGTCTGACTTATGTTGGAGATGCAACATACAAAAAGGCACCTACTTACACAATTGGTGTGAATGTGATAGGCTTAAATATATTTGGAATAAATCATCCCACTGGTTCACCAAAATATCCAACCTTAAAATAAACTGGTCTCCAACTTAAGTTTTACTACATCTTAATTGGCCAATTATGCCCCTGAAAGATAAAATGCTGTTTACACACATACTACTAGCAATTAAATTAATCATAGCACAAAATTGGAAATCCACTATTAGTCCACTGTGGGACAAAGCATATAATCAACTAATGGGTCAGATTCAGATGGAGAAAGGGGTTAGTATTAACCTCTTTAATTACGGTAAAATTTTTTTTATATATGTGTACAATGGTTAACAAGAATAAAAAAACATTCACAACTTGATTATCCTAAGTAAAAACGTTCACTCTGATAATGATCTTACTGAATATTTGGACCTCATATTACTCGACAGTAATAACATTTCTTCTTTGTTTGTTATGTTTTCTTTTGTTTATCTATGTTTGCTATGAAATGGGTATGTACTTTAAAAAAACAAACAAATAAAAAAAGAATATGAAACAAAAATAAATATCATTAAGTTCATGAAATGTAACAAACAAAATAGAAGTAAAAATGTTAATTATGTTTGAAGAAATACTCCAAGCAGGAGCACCCAGGCACCAACCCAGTGTGCTTGTCAAACAGTTTTGGAATGTTTTTTACAACTTACCGCAATGCATCAAGCCTGCTCCTGTAGGAGAAGCTATATGTTTTCATACAGCTAAGCATGGACAGTACAGGACTGTAGTCATTTGCGGAGGTTGCTCAGCTGATGCTCTTGGCTTATGAGTATGGTCCTGCATGGACCTAACAGATTCTATTAATGGAAAATCCTGGAACCACCAGAGCCCTGCTCAATTTTGTATATAATAGGTTTACTCAAACCAAAAACAGTGTTTTATTAAAACACAGTTTTTGGTTAGAATAACCCTTTCTGGCACAGTCCTTCCCGGTAAAAAATAAAGTTGGGAAATGATGCTGCTAGAGATTGAATTGGATCTCTGGCAGCAAAGGTCTCTATCTATGTACGTATCTTGAAATGTTGTTCATACAGACTCCTAGCACCTTGGCTACTTTTGACCACAAAACAGTCAGGGTGCTTGGACTAACCCTTTAAATTATGTCATACTCTATTTTTCATATGTATTTTTATCCATGAAACTAAAATGTAGCTAAACTAATCGAGAGCGCTGCTAGCTGGATAATTCTAATACTACAAACTGCAAATGAAACACAATACATTTTGATATAGTAATAATAATTGGACCACCAGAAAAAATAATAATTCTCATTTTCAACCAAATAATACATATTGAGGTAGCAACCTAAACATGGGTCACTGAGGATAATTGATCACTATGGAGCTGAACCCAAACTTGTTTCATTTTCTTTTTGATCAGGCAACACTATTGTGGCTACTAGAATAGTATAATCGATAGGGAGTCAATAGTTATATGAAATATTTCTGCATTTAGGGTTAGGTAAATCCACTGATATCATGACACTATGAAATGTCATATATCGTGAAAGGAGTTCAAACGATCGACAAAAGTGACCATCCTACACCGGTAATATGGCATTAGATTATTTTTTTAAAAGTCATCTAAAAGTGGTAATACAATGGAATTAATTAAATATTAGAAAACACGGAATATGAATTATGGGTTGTAGCAGAATCTACTAATTGCATTTATATCTATATTCCCCAACAGCCTAGAAATGGAAGAAAGGTTTCTATAAATGAACACTAATAAATGGAAAAAGGTAATTTTTGAGATATGTATAATTTAGATTATCACTTATTTATTGGCTTGAACTGTACAGTTTATTACATAGATGCTTTTGGCTCTCAGGCTAATTCTTCTTTAAGGTCCCTGGTATCAGGGGATAATGCAGTCAGAAAGCAAGTCCTAGAACTGCTACTGGAGCAGGGCCAGACTGGCCATCAGGCAAACCAGGCAAATGCCTGGTGAGCCGCAATGGCCATGGGCTGAGGCTTACAGGGAGATTAAAGGATCTCCCTGGCTGGCCCCTTTAGGGATGGTGATGCTTGGCCTCTGGCCCATAGAGGGAGCTCTGTGCGATGGGGAGATCAAAGATCTCTCTCACCACCCTGCACACTGATGCACAGCGCAGGCCCTGTGCACATGGTCTACACCTGTCAATGGGTGTAGACCAGATGCTTCTTTCACTGGACCACCAGGGAAAATAATTCCTCCCCAGCTTTCCTGCCAAGGATCAAGGTAAGGAAGAGGGATGGGGAGTATGTATGTTTTTTTTTTTTTTCCATGTTCCCCTTCCTTTACTCAGCAGTCTCTGCCCCTCCCTCTTTTACACCCTGCAGCTCCTGCTGCCCTCTCACCCAGAAGCCCCATGTCCCCTCTCACACCCTGCAGCCCCTGTCTTCCTCTCTCACCCTGCAGCCCCTGTCCCCCTCTCACCCGGCAGCCCCTGCCCCCTATTACCCTACAGCCCCTGCCCCCCTTTTACCCTGCAGCCCCTGCCCCTCTCATACACTGCAGCCCCTGTCCCACTCACACCCCGCACTACCTGTCTTCCCCTCTCACCAAGCATCCCCTGTCTACCCCACTCACCCAGCAGCGCCTGTCCCCCCACCCAGCACCCCTGTCTTCCCCTCTCAGCTTGCAGCCCCATGTCCACTTTCATATCCAGCATGCCCTGTCTCTCCCTCTAATAACCTGCATCCCCTGTCTTCCCCTCTCATACCCTGCATCCTCTATTTCCCCCTCTAACTCAGAGGCTTCTGTCCCACCACCTAGCACTTCCACCAGGACCCCCCCTCACCCTCTCACCCAGTAGGCACTGCCCCCCCTCACCATGCAGCCACTACCCCCCTCTCACCTTGCAGCCCCATGTCCCCATAAACTACAGCCACTGTGTCCCCCTCTCACTCAGCAGCTCCATGTCCCCTCTCACACCCTGCCCTTCCTCTCACCCAGCAGCCTGTCTCATACCCTGTAACCCGTCTCCACCTCTCACTCAGCAGCCCGTGCCCCCCCACCCACAGTCCCCACCTCTCACCCAGCAGCCCAATGTCCCCCCTCTCACCCAGCAGCCCCTGCCCCCTCTCACACAGCAGCCCCATGTCCTCTCTCACACCCTGCAGCCCCTTTCTCCCTCACACCCAGAAGCCCCACCACCCTACAGCCCCATGTCTTCTTCCCACACCCTGCAGCCCCATGTCCCTTCTCAACACCCTGTAGCCCCATGTCCCTTCTCAACACCCTGCAGCACCATGTCCGTTCTCACACCCTGCAGCCCCATATCCCCTTCTTACACCATGCAGCCCCATGTCCTCTTCTCACACCATGCAACCCCATGTCCCCTCTCACGCCATGCAGCCCCATGTCCCCTTCCCACACCCTGCAGCCCCATGTCCCTTCTCAACACCCTGCAGCCCCATGTCCCTTCTCAACACCCTGCAGCACCATGTCCTTTCTCACACCCTGCAGCCCCATATCCCCTTCTTACACCATGCAGCCCCATGTCCTCTTCTCACACCATGCAACCCCATGTCCCCTCTAACGCCATGCAGCCCCATGTCCCCTTCTCACACCATGCAGCCCCATGTCCTCTTCTCACACCATGCAACCCCATGTCCCCTCTCACGCCATGCAGCCCCATGTCCCCTTCTCACACCGTGCAGCCCCATGTCCTCTTCTCACACCATGCAACCCCATGTCCCCTCTCACGCCATGCAGCCCCATGTCCCCTTCTCAAACTCTGCAGCCCCATTTCCCCCTTCCACACTCTAGATCAATATAATACAGAAAATATAAAATTATATGGGAAATCATACAAGCAACCAAATAAAACAATAAAATATAACTCTGCAAAGGATTGGAAGTTTTATTTGCTACAAGAAACATACAGTCAATAGATGGCACTGTCACACATAATTTTAATCTGGATGGTTGTGGTTCCATTACAGTGTTCAGCCAACAGAAGGCGCTGTGCAATACAGTGTCCCTGTGGATGGATGCAGTTCCATCACTCTTACCAGGATTACTTCCTTAGAACATTTTAGTCTAACATTTTTTATATTTTTGACTACAATAATTGTTTTATTAATTCTATTGGAGTGAGCATGAGACTAACACAAGCTGCTGAAAAGTGTACTAAATTGATTTATAATAAGATCACTTTTGAAGTAACTAAAGATATTTTTCCTTTTCTTTTTACAGAATCCCAAATTAAGATGTGCTGCATGGATTAAATGAAAAGTTGTTGCCCCTCGGTTTAACAATGAAAGCAGTTTTCTCTATTTGCACAACTTCAACCAAACCACTGCTCATTTTGACAAAAAAAATCTAGTTGTGGCAATTTTAAATATTTTGTCTTTACAGTGTCAAAGAACTACAAATGTGAATAACCTTCAATAAAAATACGTATTTGTTATTTTGTAATGTATTGTCTCATAAATGCATTTTTAAGATTAATATAGCTAAATCAATGGGTTTAATTAACTAAACAGTGAATTGTAGCCGATATTATTAAAGTATTTAACCAGGAAAAGTACATTCAGATATACTCTGGTTTCCAAGTATACCCTGGGGATGTTACTTTTGCCCAGTTTAATGGTACTCAGAATGCTTGGTTGTACAGGGAGAGGTATTAGCAGTAGAAAGAGGGAAGTGCCCATTCCATTGTACTGAACACTGGTGAGACCTCACTTGGAGTATTGTACGCAGTACTGGAGACCATATCTCCAGAAGGATATTGATACTTTGGAGAGGGTTCAGAGAAGGGCTACTAAACTGGTTCATGGATTGGAGGGAAAAACTTACAAGGAAAGGTTAAAGGAACTTAACATGTATAGCTTGGAGGAAAGATGAGACAGGGGGGATATGATAGAAACATTTAAATACATAAATGGAATCCACACAGTAAAGGAGGATACTATATTTTAAAGAAGAAGAACTACAATAACATGAGGACATAGTCTTAAATTAGCGGGACAAAGGTTTAAAAATAATAACAGGAATTATTACTTTACTGAGAGGGTAGTGGATGCATGGAATAGCCTTCCAGCTGAAGTGGTAAAGGTTAACACAGTGATGGAGTTTAAGCATGCATGGGATAGACATAAGGCTATCCTCGCTATAAGAGGACTAATGAGATGTTTTAGAAAATTGTGCAGACTAGATGGGCCAAATGGTTCCTATTTGCCGTCACATTCTATGTCTAATTCTGTGTATCTCGAAAAGGATAAAAAGCTGAATCAACCCTGCCAGGAATTGAGCCTGCAACACCCAAGGGTTAAACAGATTATATTGATGATTAATTAGCCCACTAAGCTATCTCACCAGCCTTAATGGCTAACAATGCCTGTTTTGTCCCAATATAGCATTTGTGTGCCAGTGTGTCTGTATGTGTATCTGCATGTTTATCTTTGTTTGAGGGTTTGCGTGTGTGTGTATCTGTGTCTATGTGTGTGTATCTATGTGTCAGTGTGGATATCTGTGTGTGTATTTGTGTGTTAGTATGTATCTATATATGTGGGATTGTGTGCCAGTATCTGCATCTGTTTAAGAACCATTTGGCCCATCTAGTCTGCCCAAATTTCTAAATACTGTCATTAGTCCCTGGCCTTTTCTTATAGCTAAGATAGCCTTGTCGTATTCATACAAAATCATTGTAGCAATAACATTGCAATAACACATATGTACATTATGTGTCTGCTTCCTCTTTCCCTCCAGGCACATCTCCAGCTTCTTCCCCCCGGGACTCCAGCACAGCTTCCTCCCCAGGTCCCCTAGACAAGCAGCCACTGCTTTGGGAACAGGCTGGCAGTGGCTGCATCCAAAACGTATAATTGGTCCAAAGTCCCACCAAAGTCGGCAGGCACAGCTGTAACATGAGGTGCCTGACGCTCATATATCTCTCTGTGCACTCCCCTGCTCTGCCTGATTGTAGAGCTTAGGAAGGCAGGCACCGCTTCAAACATCTGGTGCCTGCCTTCATATGATCTACAGTCAGGCAACACTGGAGGGAGTCGACTGAGGAGAGCAATGGAAGGCAGATTGGCAGCAAGCTGGCGGGTCATGCTCCCTTCATCTGTAATATAGGTAGGCAATGAACAGACAGCAGTGCCTGCCACACGGCTCCCTTGGATACCCCCACCTGATTTACAAAAAACTGTGCCTGGCCCTTGGTCCCCCAGGTCTCTTCTGAAGGTAAGGCACGTGCAGTACCCTCACCGCCTGATGAGGGTATAAAAATGTTTAACAAGCGCACATAGCTGTTGCTGCTGTGCCACAAGACTGTCTAACTGGCAAACTGCTCCAAGGGTAAAGCAATAGATCACGTCATGAAACAATTCTAACATTAACAATTAACTGACAATCACATTAAAATGACTGTATAAACTTTATTTAAGACCACCACACCACTTGCTTGGTGTTGTGACTTTCATCTTACTTTGTACTACTGTTCCACTGTGAAGATCGTTTCTCTCTGTTTCTTATATATCTTCCCAGGTAAGTGACTAGCATAGCTTTATACATTCCATTGAGTTATCGAGAGAGATCGCTGCTGTACATGACACATTTGAGTCTTGTGCTTCAACACCCTGGATGGCCGCTTAGACACAGTCAGATGAGAGTTCTTCTGTACCCTGCTTCATTATTGTTTCAAAGTCCATAGGCAGTCTGGATAAACTAAACTATCACAGAAGGTGAAAGCGCACACATTGGTTATATTTTACCTTTGACATATGACAAATAGATCCTTTTTTTCAATAAAATTAATTATTAGATCCTATATAGCATAAGCATAAAGAGTATCATAGCGTAACATGTAATACACAATACTAAAAGGTTAAAATGTAACACTCACAATTTTCAGAGCCCATAAAAGTTGGCTCTGAACTATAAACGCAATTCATGCACAATAGGTATAGTTGGTAACAGATGAGGTCCTACTGGAACTGGGGATTACCAGTCTCCTCTGGATGTGTGAGTGAGCCCTCGGTTTGTGGAGAAGGCACTCGTCGGGAACACACAAAAGGTAAGGCTGAGGCGGCAGGTAATTAATGAGGTCATATGAAGTATCTCCCATATGACCCCATTAATTACCTGCCAATCCTCCATATGACCCCATTAATTACCTGCCGCCCCAGCCTTACCACAAAACAGGATGAACGAGAAAACGAGCAGAGTCAGGATACCAGAATGAAGAATAATCAAAAATCACAAGTCGAGTCAAAATATCAAGATACACAGACAGAATAAAGCTAGCAATAGAGTGAACAACCAGCGAACCACAATAGAGCACTGAACAAAAGCAAAAGGTGCCCTTTTATAGTGGAACATATATTGCTTTAAATCCACACACCCAAAATGCCAGGGAGCGTGGAATATTTTTTAATGTGGTGCGCTATGACGTTGGGGCGGATGCACTGCATCATAAGAGGGGGGCGTGTGTGGAGCGGCAGGCATCTGACATGCCGTGCCATCGCCTAGAGGAGTCGGCACCCAAAGCTACACCTCGTGGGTCCGTGGGAAAAAGGTAAGGTATCGTAACAGTACCTCCCCTTCCAAAACTGCCCACCGAGCTGGAAGAACCTGGCTTATCAGGATAACGATAACTATCTTCTGTCCGTACTCCCACCTCTGATGCTCTCCTTCAAGAATTCTCGAGAGCTGCACCATTCCTGTGGAATTCACTTCCCTCCTGCATTAGATGCTCACCCAGTCTCCACTCCTTCAAAAAAATAATTAAAAACCCACTTCTTCATAAAAGCTTATCAATTAAACTGCTAATAGCTCCCGACTGATTTCTCTCTTGCAACTGTCATTAGTCTAATACTATACCTACCTTTTGTGTCACTTTACCCCACTCCCTCTAGCATGTAAACTCATTGAGCAGGGTCCTCAACCCCTCTGTTCCTGCATGTACAACTTGTTTGGTTACAACTACATGTATGTTCGTCCACCCACTGTAAAGCGCTGCAGAATTTGTTAGCGCTATATAAATAACATAATAATAATAAAACGACCATGAAAAGAACGGAGCAAACGAGGAGTGTGGACATCCCAAGCTTCAACCCATGATCTCTCCTCAGGACCATAACCTTCCCAATCTATTAAATAATGTAGTATACCCCTAGAATATCTGGAATCTAGAATGGACTTGATTTTGTATTTATCTTGCCTCTCAGCTTGTATAGAAGAAGGTTTGGAAACCGTTTTCGTAAATCAGTTACAAACAGTGGCGTACACATGACCCATGGGGCCCCGGTGCGAAAATTGATCCGTGGGCCCCCCCCGCGGGCCGCAACACATGGCGGTGGGCACCTGGTCGCAGGGGTTACAGGGCTGCGACCCCTGCGACCGCGGTATGTACGCCAGTGCATGCAGATGCACACACACACTTAAAGGACCACTCTAGGCACCCAGACCACTTCAGCTTAATGAAGTGGTCTGGGTGCCAGGTCTAGCTAGGGTTAACCCATTTTTTCATAAACATAGTTTCAGAGAAACTGCTGTGTTTATGAATGGGTTAAGCCTTCCCCTATTTCCTCTAGTGGCTGTCCCATTGACAGCCGCTAGAGGCGCTTGCGTGCTTCTCATTGTGATTTTCACAGTGAGAGCACGCCAGCGTCCATAGGAAAGCATTATGAATGCTTTCCTATGTGACTGGCTGAATGTGCGCGCAGCTCTTGCCGTGCGTGCGCATACAGCCGACGGGGAGGAGAAGAGGAGGATCGGAGGAGGAGAGCTCTCCGCCCAGCGCTGGAAAAAGGTAAGTTTTACCCCTTTCCAGAGCCGGACGGGAGGGGGTCCCTGAGGGTGGGGGCACTGGGGGGATTCCCTGGGGTCCAGTGGTGCTGCTGGGCTCCTGGGCGGGTGGCCGGTCGGGCAGGCAGGCGGGCGCGCGAGGGAGCACTCAGTGTTTCCTCTTCAGCTCCCTCGCGCGCCGCGTAGGGATGCCGGCGCCGGCAGAGTCATCTTCCGGCTCCGGCATCCCTACGCGGCGCGCGAGGGAGCTGAAGAGGAAGCACTGAGTGCTCCCTTGCGCGCCCGCCTGCCTGCCCGACTGGCCACCCGGGGTCAGCAGGGCCAGCCTCAGGGGGCCCTGGGGTGGTCGGCTCCTGGGCCCCCCAGGGGAAGAGGCTGGCCCTGGGCGTACATACCGGGTCGCAGGGGCGGCCGGGCCCCCTGGTGTGCCGGGCCCGGTCGCAGTTGCGACCCCTGCGACCCTGGTATGTACGCCACTGGTTACAAACCAAAGGCTTCAATCGAGAGACATGGAAGGCGTTCGGAATTCTCAAAGAGGAATCTAAGAGTAGTTTGTAGCAAACAGGGTTAATCCGTCGGAGAATTTTAAATGTTCCGATATAACAGGGTGCAAATTTCATAGAAGGCACCTTTAATCTAATGTTCTGTGTACTCAACCATACCCTATCACCTACCACATAAGTAGGAGTAGCACTACAATGTCTTTTCGCATTGCACTTTTGAAGCCCTTTGTACAAGTTTTTTTTACCCGTAACCATGTCTCTTTTAATCTCTCCAAACTGTTTTCTATACTTGGCATACCAGTAGGAGAGAAAGAACTCGGAAGCACAGTAGGGTCAAACCCATAGTTAATATAAAAAAGACTGTGTTGCGTAGACTTGTGTACTTGGATGTTGTGAGCAAATTCAACCCAAGGGAGTAAACCAACCCAATCATCTTGATATTCGGAAGTAAAAAAATCGAAGGTATTGTTCAAGGGATTGATTCATCCTCTCGGTAGCACCATTAGACTGGTGGTGATATGAGAAAGTAGAATTCAATTTTATACTCAATTGGTTACAGAATTGTTTCCAGAATCGGGAAATAAATTGTGGGCATCTGTCCGAGACTATATTATTAGGTAACCCATGTAACCGAACAACCTCTCTAATGAACAATGTGGCTAGTTCAGAGGAGGAAGGTTACTTGGCCAAAAGTATGAGATGAGTCATTTTAGAAAATCTGTCAATGACGGTTAACACAATGTTGCGGCTCCCAGCCCACCGCATGGCGCAGCCGTGCCCAACCAGAACGACCTTGCCGATATTGCATGCTTACCTGCTCGTCGGCGAGCCGGGAACTGCTCCTCCGCGTCTTCTGGGCGTTACGCCCAGATCAAAGATGGCGCTCACCACGTGGTCGCGCCGATCACAAGCTCCGCCCCTCAAATTTATACGGACGTGCGCGTGACGTCACGACGTCGACACACACGCACGTTCTGGGGTCAGAGGTCACCCTCTGACCAATCAGATCCCAGAGAGGGATATTTAAATCCCTAATTCACTCCAGTTCCTTGCCCTGTCGTGGTTTCCTGTTCCTGGTTCCCGAGAGTGCATTTATCTTTGTGAATCTGACTTCCTGGTATCCTGATCTTGGCTGTTCCCTGGTTATTCCGAATTCTGGTTCCCCTGACTTGGCTTGTTTAAATGGTATCTGAGTATTTCTGGCTTCCTTGACCTCGGCTTTCCCTTTGACCATTCTCTATCTCTAGCGTATTAGTCCGGCCATTCTACGGTCCGGTTTACGCTCTGTCCTTTTATTTCCTTTTTTATGTATATGTTTACATGGTTTCTGCCTGTTGGACCACCCTAGCAGCCGTGACACACAACGGTTTTGTTTTCTGAAGTCGGTAAGTCTAGCACAAAATCCATCGCTATACTAGACCATGGTTTAGTCAGAAAAGGCAATGGCATGAGTAAACCACATGTTTTTTGCGTGGATATTTTGTTGCAGAACATATGCTACAAGCAAAGACATATTCTCAAACATCCTTCTTGTAGGAGGGCCACCAGAAACATTTAGCTAGAAGAGACTAGGTCTTGTATATACCAGGATGAAAAGCCGTCTTGGCATCATGCATAAGCGACAATACCTTTTCTCTATGAAATATACTAAGTATTAAATGTGTGTGTCCACAACTCACAAAACTGTGGGAGTGGAACACACAAAGGTCAGGATGGTGGTTCCAGATCCACCAGTAGAGGGCTTGTACCCGAAATAAAATATTAGAAAATAGAGAGTGGTAAAGTCTCAGACTCAGGACTGGTTTTAAACAAAATATAGGAAATGCTTAATACATGTTATGACTAAAATATCAGCACTGAGCACTAATAGAGAAAATTGTCCATTAATATATAATATATTATATATATTAGTTCCAAAAGGTGCCACAAAAAAATGATAGAAATAAAGATACTTTATTATGATTCTGATAAAAGAAAGAGGGCACTATAAATGGAATCTCAAAAATAAGAAAATAATAATAAGATATATAGAAAAATGGACCAAATATCTATAGAGGGGGAGACCAAAACCTAAAGTTGTTATATAATGGCTAGCCTCAAAACAATGAGGTAGAATAGATAGCCATGAAACAGGCAGTCAGAGGGTAACAAAAGGGATATATATATATATATATATATATATATATATATATATATATATATATATATACAGTAAATCTGCCCTACTGCTCCTAAATAGAGATGTCGCGAACTGCTCGCCGAACTGTTCGCGAACTGTCCGCCGGCGAACAATAGCGTGTTTGCGTTGGGCGAACATATGCGATTTCCGGTCCGCCCCCTATTCGTCATCATTGAGTACACTTTGACCCGGAACCTCACAGTCAGCAGACACATTCCAGCCAATCAGCAGCAGACCCTCCCTCCCAGGAAGTGTCTGCTGACTGCGAGGTTCCGGGTCAAAGTGTACTCAATGATGACGAATAGGGGGCGGACCGGAAATCGCATATGTTCGCCCAACGCGAACTCGCTATTGTTCGCCGGCGGACAGTTCGCAAACAGTTGGGCGAGCAGTTCGCGACATCTCTACTCCTAAATGGAACACCTTCAAGGGTGTTCTATGCTGTCCCTAGTAGTATATAGCAAGGAAAAACAACCCAGTAGAGAATACTTGACAGAGCAGCATATATAAGGAGAAATATAGATCAAAAAATATAATCCCTAGATATTTGGTCCATTTTTCTATATATCTTATTATTATTTTTTATTTTTGAGATTCCATTTATAGTGCCCTTTTTCTTTTATCAGAATCATAATAAAGTATCTTTAATTCTATAATTTTTGTGGCACCTTTTGGAACTAATATATATAATATATTATATATTAATGGACAATTTTCTCTATTAGTGCTCAGTGCTGATTTTTTAGTCATAACATGTATTAAGCATTTCCTATATTTTGTTTAAAACCAGTCCTGAGTCTCATTTTATTGAGACTTTACCACCTTTTCTCTATGAACTGGAGGTAAGTATATCCTGTCAGAAGGGATAGGTAAGGATGCCTGATTCTGAAGCTTTTCTAACTTTTCTATCAGTTCCGAACTGACTACAGTTTTAGTTGTGGTTAAAATGCATTCATCAAGTATTATGGGTGACTTTTGAGGTTGGGTAAAGGTTTGAGGTTCAGACTGACTGGATAGAGCATCAGCCTTAGCGTTTTTTGACTCGAGTCTGTATGTCACCCTGTAATTAAAACGCAATAAAAATAGAGACCATCGAGCCTGTCTATCAGTCATTCTCTTGGCCTCCCCAAAATAAGGTACGTTTTTGTGGTCGTTAAGAATAGTAACCGGTATAGTAGACCCCTCTAATAGATGTTGCTATTCCTTTAGAGCAGTAATGGTAGCCAATAATTCTCTATCGCCTATGTCATACCTCCTTTCGGTTTTGGTCAATTTATTGGAATAAAAACCACAAGGATGTAGAGTAAGTCATACAACGGTCTCTGAGACAGACCAGCCCCTAGACCTGTCTCAGATGCATCAACCTCTAATGGAAAAGGGCAAAAGTTTTCGTTAGAGCATTAAAAGCAGCAGTGGCCTCTGGAGTCCACTGTTGGTGTGATCTCCCTTTTTTGGTCACAGACATGATAGGTGCCGTTATAGAAGAAAACCCTTTTACGAACCTTCAAAAATAACTGGCAAAGCCCAAGAAATGTTGTATGGATTTTAAACCAACTGGTAGAGGCCAATTAAGTATCGTCTCAAGCTTTTTTGGGTCCATCTGAAACCCAGAACCTGAAATAATATACTCTAAAAAGTTGACCTCACTCTTTTCAAACAGGCACTTTTTCCAATTTACAGTATAGTCCGTTTTCCAAAAACTTGGATAAGACTTGTTTAACATGATCATGGTGTTCCTCTATGTCCTTAGAATATATTAAAATGTCATCCAAATAGACTATTATGAATTCCTGTAAATAGTGCCTTAGTACATCATTCATAAAGTCTTGAAAGACAGCTGGAGCATTACATAAGCCGAATGCCATAACCGCATACTCATAATGATCATATTGTGTGTTGAAAGCGGTCTTCCATTCATCTTCATCTTGGATACGGACTAAGTTGTATGCCCCTCTCATATCTAGTTTAGTGAAAATTGATGCACCTTTGAACCTGTCAAAGAACTCAGTTATCAATGGCATTGGGTAAGCGTTGCATATGGTGATTTTGTTTAGACCCAAATAGTCTACACAGGGACGTAAATCCCCTTCTTTCTTTGAGACAAAAAAGAAACCTGCACCAGTGGGTGAAGATGACTTGGTTATGAAGCCTTTTCTTAAATTCTCAGTAATGTATTCCTCCAGCACTTTGTTCTCTTTAGCAGTTAAGGGGTAAACGGAGGCATAGTTCCAGGAAGCAAGTTAATAGCACATTCATAGGGATGGTGAAGGGGTATTTTCTCTGCTTCTCTTTGCTCGAAAACAGCCTTAAGGTCTAGGTAAGGGTTTGGTACCTGTGTCGTCAATGGTTTCATGGTGGGAACATTTAGCAAACAAACAGGTTTAAACTTAGTCATACAAGACTCATTCCACTTGGTGATCTCCTTTCTCTCCCAATTTATCAGGAGGGTGATTATAAACCCTATCTTAGCTCGGTCGGTAAGATAGGCTTGGGTTGGAGCTCAAAGTGTATACTTATTTGATTTAGGAAACCACAACAAGCACTAGGATCTACTCAGTAAGGCAAGGGGGATGTTATGTGGGTGGACGCACCTACAGTGGCTACCTCTAGGTTTGAGGTGTTGGTTACCGGGACGGTTATTTGCTCATCTGGCTGCAGATGTCCAGTACGATTAAGCAATTATTATTATTATTATTATTATTGCCATTTATATAGCGCCAACAGATTCCGTAGTGCTTTACAATATTATGAGAGGGGATTTAACTATAAATAGGACAATTACAAATAAACTTACAGGAACAATAGGTTGAAGAGGACCCTGCTCAATCGAGCTTACATTCTATAGGAGGTGGGGTGAAAAACACATTAGGACAGGAATTTGCAATCAAATAAGGTGGGCTGCCCTTTAGGAGAGGGCAAGAGACGGGTATGTGAGGTAGGGGTTAGTCTTGGAGGCCATAAGCTTTCCTAAAGAGATGGGTTTTAAGGCACTTCTTAAAAGATGCAAGACTAGGGGAGAGTCTGATGGCGGTAGGCAGGCTATTCCATAGGAAAGGAGCCGCCCGCGAGAAGTCCTGTAAGCGCGAGTTGGCCGTACGGGTGCGGACAACGGACAGGAGGTGGTCACGGGCAGAGCGGAGAGACCGAGAAGGGACATACCTGTGGATCTGTGAGGAGATATAAGAGGGGCTAGAGTTGTTCAGTGCTTTATAGGTGTGAGTTAGTGCCTTGAATTGACTCCTATAGCACACAGGAAGCCAATGTAAGGACTGGCAGAGGGGTGAGGTGTGAGAGAACCGACTAGAGAGGAAAATCAGTCTAGCAGCAGCATTCATTACAGACTGTAGGGGTGCAGTATGGCTTTTGGGAAGACCAAGCAGGAGAGGGTTACAATAATCCATGCGTGAAATTATTAGAGCATGGACAAGCTCCTTGGTAGTATCTGGTGCAAGAAAGGGGCGGATGCGGGCTATGTTTTTAAGATGGAATCTACAGGATTTGGCAACATGCTGGATGTGAGGCTCAAAGGTGAGATCAGAGTCAAGTATGACGCCAAGACAGCGCGCTTGCAAGGATGGGCTGATGTTGGTACCACAAACTTGAAGGGAGAGCGAAAGAGGAGGATCAGTATTAGGAGGAGGAAAGACAAGGAGCTCAGTTTTTGAGAGATTGAGTTTCAGAAAGCGGAAGGACATCCAGTCAGAGATGGAAGAAAGGCAAGCAGTGACACGTTGCAGGACAGCAGGGGAGAGGTCCGGGGAGGAGAGATATAGCTGGGTGTCATCAGCGTACAGGTGGTAGTGGAATCCAAATGAGGTAATAAGTTTGCCAAGAGAGGCAGTATAAAGAGAAAATAGAAGGGGACCAAGGACGGAGCCTTGGGGGACTCCAACCTAGACAGGGCGAGGGGAGGAGGTATCATTAGAAAAAGAGACACTGAATGAGCGTTGGGAGAGATAAGAGGAAAACCATGAGAGGACAGAGCCACAGAGACCAAGTGATTGCAGAGTTTGAAGAAGGAGAGCATGATCAATGGTGTCAAAGGCCGCTGAGAGGTCAAGAAGAATTAGTATGGAGTAGTGGCCTTTGGATTTAGCTGCGATTAGGTCGTTAGTAACTTTGATAAGGGCAGTCTCTGTAGAGTGGAGAGGGTGGAAGCCAGATTGAAGGGGGTCAAGGAGAGAGTTGGAATTGAGGAAATGAGACACACGGGTAAAGACGAGTCTTTCCACACACGGGTATGTCTGTAACGCAATGGCAAACTGGTCCATATGGTGATTCAACTCCTCAGAACGTGTGTCATAAACCGGTCCATGTGGGTTAACACCTGCAGGGTCAATGGCCCTATTGTAATGTCACGACAAGTGACCCAAACACGCAAAGTATAACCCAAATAGAAAAGGTATTACCGGACCTTAGATTGGCCGGGTTTAACGTAGATAGAATAGTTGAGGTTAGCCAAGGATAATGATAAGGAATAGCCGAGTCAAGGAACCAGAAAACAGGATGAACGAGAAAACAAGCCGAGTAAGGATACCAGAAGGAAGAATAGTCAAAAATCACAAGCCGAGTCAAAATATCAAGATACACAGACAGAATAAAGGTAGCACTATAGGGAACTACCAGTAAACCACAATAGGGCACTGAACAAAAGCAAAAGGCGCGATTTTATAGTGGAGCGTCTATTGCTTTAAATCCACGCCCCCAAAACGTAAGGGAGCGTGGAATATTTTTAATTTTCGTGGCACAGCCGCTATGACTTGCAGAGAGTCCAAGTAAGTGGATTAATCTCTTAAGAGCAAACATTAGGCTGCTAGTGTAAGACCTGCCAAGAATGGGGTTCATTGATGTTGTGGCAGGCTTATACAATATATGATCATATAATGTAACTAAACCCCCATTATTTTTTGCCTAGGTGAGGTGTTTTTATATAAAACTATTACAATTGCTAAGATTTGAAATCATTGTTTAGTGAATAAGTGAGTGCGCTGGATTTTGTATTTTGTGTATTTTGGCCCCAGCAGAACCCTATAATTTATGTATGTTCAGGTGAGTGCAGCCCTCTTGGTTTTATATATATATATATATATATATATATATATGTATATATAAAAAGTCTCAATAGGCGTGGATATAACCGGTGATGAATGCCAATTTCTGACCTGTATAGTCCAGGAAGTAAAAAGCCCACACCGTGCTGCAGTTGTCAACCGGCACCCTCGGTCGCCGAGAGGTTAAATATCAAGGCCAGCGGGGGTCAAAAAGCAAAGCTAATAGTGTTCACTGATCGGTGGTTGTTTGTGTGCAATCTCCTACGTGTTTCATGAATAAGTCTCCACTTCCTCAGGGAGCATGAACAGGGGGCTTTTTGATCCTTGCTGGCCTCAATATTCCACCTCTTGCCGAGCGTGTTGCTCTCCTTAGCTGAGTAGTGCGTTGAATGATACTGGAGGTAGACTGCCACCACTGGAAGCCGGCCCTCACTGAATTCAATCTTGCTGGGGCCTCCAAAATGTGGCACCCTCACCGTGTGATGAGGGTATAAAAATGTTTTTAATAAGCACACATTACTGCTGCTGCGGTGCCACAAGAGTATAATCTATCTTCCTACAGCTCCTAACTGACAAAAACTTGCCCCCTCCCCAGGGCCTGTGCAAGGATTTTTGCCACCCTAGGCAAACAAATATTTGCCGCTCCCACCCCCCCGCATCACAATGCCCCATCCATATGATCTGCTATATGAGCCAACATCAGTGCTGCATATAGTGTCTTTTCTCTGAAAAGGCAGTGTGTTTATATTAAAAAGTCTGCAGGGACAGATACACCAGAACCACTACATCAAGCTGTAGATGGTTCTGGTGACTATAGTGGCCCTTTAATGTGAGGTAAATTAGGGATTAGTGCCACCAATAATATACTGGATTGCCTACTTACCACCAGATGAGGACAAGATGATGATGATGGGCACAGGCAGGGCCGGCCTTAGGCAATTAGGCGCCCTGTGCAAAAAGTCTTCACGGCGCCCCCCCCACCTCCCACCAAGTTGCCTGAATACAGTAACACACACAGGCACCGGGGACGTGTGTATCACGAGGCAAACAAGGCATCTGCCTTGGGCGCCACTTTGCAGGGGGCGGCAAAAAAAAGCATCCCTCCAAACCCCCAGGCAGATCCCTTGCTTGCCTCGCATCCTGGGGGGCTCAAGAGCTGACCGGCTGGCCACTTTTGAGCCCCCCCAAGGCTGGCAGCGGGCAGCGAAGGAGCATACTCACCTGAGCTCTTCCTGCTCAGCTTCCTCTGCGCCGCTTAATGAAGCCGGGAGCCAGAATATGACGTCAGTCCGGCTCCCGGCATCACTAAGCGCTGCTTACTCAGCCTGTGCGCCCCCTGCCTGCCTGCCCAGCAGCCACACTGGACTGCTGGTAAGAAATCCACTCCAGCTTTCCCAGGAGGCTGGGTGGATTTAAAATAAATGTAAAAAATATTAGTTTGTGAGTGTTAGTGGAAATGTCTGTGTGTGTGTCTGTGAGTGTTTATTTTGAAGTGAATGTGTGTGTGTGTGTGTGTGTGTGTGTCTGTGAGTGTGTAATTGTGTGTGTCTGTGAGTGTGTGTGTGTGTGTGTTGGTCAGTGAGTGTATATGTGTCAGTCAGTGAGTGTGTATGTGTCGTCAGTGAGTGTGTATGTGTCGGTCAGTGAGTGTGTGGGTCAGTGAGTGTGTATGTGTCGGTCAGTGAGTGTGTGTCGGTCAGTGAGTGTGTGTCAGTCAGTGTGTATGTGTCGGTCAGTGGAGTCGTGCATCTTTCAGTGAGTGCTTGCGTCTGTCAGTGAGAGTGTGCATCTGTCAGTGTGTGTCCAAGTAATAGTGTATGTGTGTATGTCATTGTTTGTCAGTGTATATGAGAGTGTGTGTCTGTCAGTGAGTGTGCGTCTGTCAGTGAGTGAGCGTCTGTCAGTCAAAGTGCGGCCTTGACAGGAAGGGGTGGGGGAAATTTAAACTCGGTTACAGGCATGTACACACACACTCAGTTAAAGGCAGTCACACATACAGGCACAGGCACAAACAATGGCACAGCTACAGCGACACACACAGACAGACAGTCACATAGGCAGTCACACAGACAGACACACAGTAACACACACATAGACAGTTATACACACACAGGCAGGCAGTCACACAGATAGAAAGTCACACACACAGGCAGGCAGTCACACACAGACAGATAGTTACAGACAGACACACACAGGCAGGCAGGCAGTCACACACACAGGCAGTCACACAGACAGCACAGAGACAGTCACAGTCACAGACAGACAGTCTCACACACACAGGCAGTCACACACACAGCACAGACACACACAGACACACACACAGGGACAGACAGTCACACACACACACACACACAAGGACAGGCAGTCACACAGACAGTCACACACACACAGTCACACGCACACAGGCAGGCAGTCACACAGACAGTCACACACACACACACAGACAGTCACACAAACAGGCAAACAGTCACACACACACACTTACCTCTTTCCAGTGGATGCAGTTGGCTGATGGGGAAGCATCTTTCCCTCTTCCTGTACAGCAGGGGCTATGGGAGGTATTAGCCCCGTCTCCACCTCTCGATAAGCCCCGCCTCTGCCGCTCGGTAAACCCCGCCCCCTCTGCCGCGATTTTTTTTTTTTTTTTTAAATAGACCCGGGTGGAGAATAATTAATCCTCCAGCCAGGTACCTCTTTTAGCTCCCCTGCACTCCGGCCATGAGTGAGCTGTGTCGGCCACAGGGCGCCCCCTGTTCCATGGCGCCCTGTGCGGTCGCACAGCTCGCACACCCCTAAGGCCGGCCCTGGGCACAGGCTGCAGTCTGGCTCCACTGGTCTGGTGTTAAAACAGGCTCTCTAAAGGCAGTACTCACAAATACAATGAACAGGAAGCAGCTTTATTTTTTGGGGCCCCTTACACAGATCACGGTCTGGGCCCCCACGGCCCATAAGGTCTGCCCATAAGCCTGATGCCTACAAGGCCCACCCATGAGTTCGCTCACAGGGAGTGGAGTGTATGTGTGTAGGGGATGTGTTATAGTAGAGGATGTAATGTGTGTGTTCTTATGGAATGTAATGTAAAGGGATACCAGTTTGTGTAAGGGATGTAGTGGTTGTGTATAGGGGATGCAGTGTGTGTTTGTGTGTAAAGAATGCATTATGTGTTTCTGTGTGTGTGTGCATGTGTTTGTATGTGTAAGGGATGCAAGGAGTGTTTCGTAATGCAGTGTGTGTGCCTGTAAAGGGTACATTGAGTGTGTGTAAGAGATGCATTAAGAGAAGCTGTGTGTGTGTATGTGTGTGTGTGTAAGGGACGCATTGTGTGCAAGGACTGCATTGTGTGTGTGTGTATTTGTAAAGGGTGCATTGTGTGTTTCTGTGTGTGTAAGGGAAGAATGGTGTGTTTCTGTGTGAGTGTAGGATGCATTGTATATTTCAGTGTGTGAATTATGTATGTGTGTAGTGTGAAAGAGAGGGTTTGTGGTGTAGGATAGGGCCTGAGAGGGGAGAAGCTCTTTATTTTTATTATTATATTTATTTTGTTAATATAATTGTTTTTGTATATTTTTTATTTAAGTTTTGTGTCTTACAGTCCTGTTTAGTGTATCTCTTACAAAACCCTTTTGTGTCTCTTATCCCACCTCTTTGTATGTCTCCTACATCCTCGCAACCCCTTTGCATGTCTTACTTCCCAATGCCCCTTTGTGTCTTACTCTTCCCAGCTCCTTGGTGTGTCTTTTTTCCCTCCAGGCTCTTCTGTGAGTCTCCCTCACAAGCGACTTTGTGTGTTTCTCTGTTGAGCCCCTCTGTGTGTCTCCCCTACCAGCCCTTCTGTGCTTCTCTTTTACCCCTTCCTCAGCCTCTATGTGTGTCTTACACTCCCCCCGTCCCTTAATCATCTCTTCCACTTCCCCCGTCCGTTAGTGGTCTCAACTCCACCTCTCCCCCTGTCCCTTAGAGGTCTCTCATCCTGTCCCTTAGAACTCTCTCCTCCCCTCCTGTCCTTTAGTGTTGTCCCCTTCCCTCCTCTCCCTTAGTGCTCTCCCCTTCCCTAATGTCCCTTGATGCTCTCCTGTCCCTTATTGCTCTCCTATCCCTTAGTGCTCTCCCACCCCTTAGTGATCTCCCACCCCTTAGTGATCTCTCATCCCTTAGTGATCTCCCCTGCCCCCTGTCCCTTAGTGCTCTTCCCTGCTCCCCTGTCCCTTAGTACTCTCCACTGACCTCCTGTCCCTTAGTGATCTCCCCTCCCCTCCTGTCCCTTAGTGTTCTCCCCTGCCCTCCCTTTCCCATAGTGCTCTCCCTCCCCCCTGTTCCCTAGAGTTCTCCTCCTTCCCCCATCTTTCCCTTAGTGGTTTCTCCTCCCCCGCTCCAGTGTCCCTTAGTGGTCTCTCCTCCCCCCAGTGTCTCTCCTCCCCTTAGTGCTCTCCTCTGCCCTCCCCCTCTCATAGTGCTCTATGTGACCGGCTGAATGCGCGCCCAGCTCTTGCTGCGCGTGTGCATTCAGCTGACTGGGAGGAGAGCTCTCCGCCCAGCGCTGGAAAAAGGTACGTTTTTACCCCTTTCCAGAGCCGGGCGGGAGGGGGTCACTCAGGGTTGAGGCACCCTCAGGGCACTAATGCCAGGAAAATGAGTTTTCCTGGCACTATAGTGGTCCTTTAAATCCATGTAACAACCCCCTTTGCAGTGAGTGTTCTGGGGTGGAAGGCTTTTGGTGACCACAAATGGACTTCTCTCTAAAGCATCCAGCTCATTATCTAACTGTAAATTGGATGAGCTATTTTGACAATCCTTTTCTTCTGTTCCATCCAGTTGGGCCAAACTCCTGGACCAAATAACCCCGTCTTCCTACCCAGTGATTCAGAGTGGGACTGGACCCTTGCCAAAATCTGGGTACGCAATTCAGAGTATCAGGCGCATGAAATTGGAACTCATCTGCTTCGCACCCATTTTCTTGCTGAGGTCTTTAATATTGCTACAGCCAGACAACTTCCAATGGGACATCCTATGTATAAGGTAGGAAATGGCATGGCCAATACAAAGAACACTCCTCTGATTTCAGTTTCTTCTGCCACCCTATTTTGAGCACCTGCTTTGGACATGCTGCTTGCAATGTCTTGGCAATTACACAATCCAGGGAACTCAAACCGCATCTGAGTTAGCTTTGAATAAACTACTATCGTAACAAATTACGTGCAATGTCCTCCATATTTTATGGTAACAATATTGAATAGGTCAGTCCACAATTAAATGTAATTGACTCACTTCTGCTTGGTTAGATTTAGATGCTAACCAATCATTCTGCACCAAAATGAACTATACAGAGGAAAATCTAAAGAGAAACCATATTTTAAATTACCCTTATATCCAGTGGCCAAGTGCTGAATAAATGGCTTTAAGATCAAGTGAGTTTGCTCTGGCACTTTAGGCTTTCCAGTAACACAAAAAAAGCCAGCTTTGTTAATGCAACAACTAAAAAAACAAAAAAAACTGGAATGGGGTGAAGAAACTATGATGGCCATCTGTTTTACACAACTGTTTGTCTGGGAACACCACAAGCTACCTTCATACTTGGTGCTGTAAAGCAATTCTGAAACATCTATGCATTATTTGTGAAAGCAAACTTTCTTTGGCAAGTTCAGTTTTCGTACTCTCTTCCAGCTCGTTGTTCCTCATCTTCGCTATACTTTGGAAATCAATGTTTTGGCAAGAAACCAACTCATAGGCCCTGGAGGTCTCTTCGATAAGGTGATTTCTCTCCTCTCCAAACTTGGCCAGTAGCTAGATGTGTACTTGGGATGGCGACGATAGAAACTAATACTGCATATGTCACGACTATGTAACCAAAATACTTGTGGAACCTAAAATCCAGTTTTGTAGATGATATTGTAAACAATCCCTCTACCCCTGCCCAGGCTTTTGTGACTGGAAATGGAGGTGTACCTGTTCTAGTGAAGAAATCAATGGATGAATTGACCTACAGCTGCCTCTGCCTCCCTGATGACATCAAAGAAAGAGGAATGGAGTCTGTTCCTAATTACTATTACAGAGAAGACGGAATGAAGGTCTGGCTGGCAGTAGAGAGGTAAAAATATATATTTGGTTCCAGCATGTAATCTAAATCTTGGTTGACATGTGACTCCCCAGCATCCTGCCCTATTGAGTAAATGGGGTGACCTCACTGTTGGCCTTATAACTGATCATTAATATGTGTAAATGTATTGCATACTACATGACTTGTCCTTATCACAAAAGGCTCTAAAACTAAATGTCCTTGAACCTTTTGGATACTAACCATGCTTTATTTTTATTTTTTTTACAAGACTTGTGTCTGGTATTGTTAATTATTACTATAAAGATGATGATATGGTCAGCAAAGATCCTGAGCTTCAGGCCTGGGTGGAAGAAATATTCACAAAAGGCTTCTTGGGACGTATATCCACAGGTAAATGTGAAGTGATCTTAGTACAGATGCTTCCCCCTCTGAACAATGTAAATTTTATTTCTAGTTTATCAAGCGGCCTTCTCTTGTCCAAGAGCACTTGTCTTAAATTTCAGATACCCTCTCCTCCCAAACACTAACTTCAACTCAGCAAAATAAAGTCTATTTAAAGTACAGAATAACAGTTCTATGATCTATTCCACAGGAGTCCCTTCTTCTCTGGGAACACGAGCTGAGCTCATTAAATACCTGACCATGGTGATC